>VXBC01008946.1:164263-301862 GCA_013399945.1 Ploceus nigricollis | reverse complement strand
TCTACCTCCCCCCGGGTCTTTCTTCACACTCCTTCTTCTCCTTCCCTTGACCGATACTTTTCCCCAGCGCCTCGTTTCTGTATCCCTTTTTGTCTGTGCTACACAACTACATTGGAAGATGCTCGGGAAGTGCCTGTTGCACGCTGAGCTCCTAGTACGAGACAAAGACTGCTTTCCTGTGATTTGGTGACTTGCATCTTTTCCTGCAGAAGAAGATGCTCCCTAATTCCAGAAACGGAAGGGTCTGCAACTCATGCCAACGAAGGCAGCATGTGTTCGTTAGGCTCTAATCGCCAAATAGAAATTGTGGCAAAGGTTTTAAGGCTGTAGCAGTGTCTTTTCCTTGTATATCAATATGCTTTAGCCTCCTGCAAATTTCACAGGCACTTAAAGTGAAAGAGGATTCCCCTTTTTTGAATCTGAGGCTGAGCTACGCAAAGCACTGGACCTTTCTTGAATATCCTTCCCAGCAGCCTGAAGGATGCTGTTGGAGGCGTTTGAAGCTCCACCCTGTCTCCAGAGTCCATGCAGCAGGGATGTACAGCAGCATCAATCATTTACCTTCTTCCGTTTTTTCTCTATTCAGTGTTTTAGCCAGTGGCAGTAGAGACAGCATCAGTCATCTTTCTCCCCTTTCAAAAACTGAGACCCAGTGCCTTTCTTTACCTGTCCACCGGTGGATTCATGTCATTCCTGCACACTCTGACGGGGTCTGAGAGTGTGGAAGCTTGTGGCTGCTGTCAGATCCAAGAGAGCTCTAACCCCATCCTGCCCCTCAGTGTGCTTGTGGTCATCACATTTACCCAAAGTAATCTTAAAAAAATATGCTGGGTAATCTTAGTAGTGGGAACAAAATGTAACATGAGAGAAGAAATATTTTAATGTAACAAAAGAGTGCATGCTTAGGAGAACCTCTCATTTTCTCCTAAGGAAGAAAATGAAGAAGGGAGAGCTTCCTTGGGCAGCCTGGTGGATATTGAGAGATGTCAAACTCTTGTCCTCCAGCAGTTTCCAGGCAGCATTGCGCCTGAATGCAGATTTTAAAATTCACTATAAGCATCTTTGTCAGCACTACCATGGCAAACTTTTATAACTTGGCCAGAAAGGAGGAAAGATGAACATCTCATTAAACTGCCTTTTACTCTGCCCTGCTGAAGTGTTTATATAGATGGAGCTCCCTTGTTATCTCATTTTCTTGCTTTTGTTTGTCAACAACACCCTATCAAACTGTGATTACATTCCATAGCAAGCATGGATAAATATGTTGCATTTATGCATTGTTGTATGTACGACAGCTGTGGAGAAAAAGAAGTAAGCATGAATGAAAATGGTTGTGAGAGGGGCTGTGTACCCTCTGGGAAAGACTGGCTCTGCATTCTGCAGCAGAGCAGAAGGGGTGCTTCAGGCATTGGAGAGTGATGGGAGATGAGCTCCAATGTTGGACTTTGGCTGCATGGCAGGGAGATTAACTGGTAGGGTGTGATGGTAAGCAACTTCAAAATACTATGATAGCATTACATATTTTGTTACAATTAACTATTTTAATCACATTTTTATAACATCTATTATAGGCCTTGGAATTATACTTTTCTACCTTCTGTAGCAGTGATACATTCAGCTGTTCTCATTGTCTTTCTAACAGAGAACACACAAAATGAAAAGGGGTATTAAGAGCCACATTAAAAATTGTTTTCTCTGATGTTTGTTCTGTTTCCATCCTTTGATCCTGGAATTTTATTTCCTCAATTACTTCCTTGTTTCTTTACATCATTCATTTCATTTTTTCTCTCCTGACAACAATTTCCATTTTCTAGTCTTTAGTTTTCATGGTTTTGATGGAGGACCAGCTTCAGACAAAACCATAGATGGGGCAAGAAAAGACTTTTATTACAACAGAAGGAGAAGACATGCTTAATGAAAACTTCACACTGGAACAGTGGTCTAATCCCATGAACCAAACCTGGAAGGTTTCTGTGAATAATAGTGACTGAAATAGAGTCCATTTTTTGGTTTATGCTGGATGAACGATTGCTCCTGAGTTCTTCTAATCTCACTTTTTAGAATTGGGCTTGAGTCACTAACGGAGATTTTCCATATGAAGGGGTACAGCAATTACCCTCCATCCATCTTAAAAATCTATGGAGAGTTTTACAGAAAACGGTGTTCAGATATCACAGGGGAATACGAGTGCATAACTATGTTCACAGATGTAAAGCCTTTTATTGGCACACACTAAAGGTATCCTGAGTGGCTATAAGCACCTAGCTGCTGTCTTCAGACAAGCGCAGATTTCCCACGAATTCCTTCTAGTGTTTTCGGGTTTTCGTGCAAAATTTCTCCCTGGCAA
Organism: Ploceus nigricollis; assembly: GCA_013399945.1. Classification (NCBI taxonomy): domain Eukaryota; kingdom Metazoa; phylum Chordata; class Aves; order Passeriformes; family Ploceidae; genus Ploceus; species Ploceus nigricollis. Next base: position 299,515 of record VXBC01008946.1, on the reverse strand, counting down.
GGCGAGAAATCCCTGCGCCTGCTGCTCGGACGCGCTCCCAGGCGGTGCCAGCAGGCGGAGCTCGGGCCCCGCGGAGGAGCCGGTGCGCTCCCGGCGGGAGCCGCTCCCGGCAGCAGGACGGCGCCGGCCCTTGTGGCACTATTCCCTTGCAGCACTCGGAGCCGCGCCGCGTGGCCCTCGGGAAAAAACCTTACGCCTAGTCTGTTCCAAGTCACATCTCCAAATTCAGCCGAAAAAAGGGATTAGAGAAATAGAGCCGGGTTTTTCTTTCCCTCTGTATTTTTTTTCCAGGTTGCTGCCTTTGTACACAGTCTGCTTGTACCCCTCTTCTCACCCTGCCACAGTATGTAGGAAATATAGAACATCCTTTTAAATGGTTTGTGAATGTGTTAGTAATGCTCCTCTCTTCTAAAGTTCAGAAGCTCCCACAGCCCCCACGAAGCGGGTTCTGTGCGCGTTAACTGCGGTCAATCAGCGCTCTCCTTTGCAGACCAAAATGCTGCATGCCTTTCCACACGGGCAAGACTGGCTAAAGATTGAAAACCCAGCCCTCTTCAGAGTCTTTGATTGTCTTGTTTGTGTGGAACATTCATACAGCAATATTAGAGACAAAACATCTTGAAAAGTAAGAAAATGGGAGTGTGAAATATGATATTTGGCAAGAAGACTTAAAAGCAAACATAGCATAGACTTAAAAGTAATCATAGCATGAATTGTTTGGCTCAAAGAGCATCTGTGAAAGAGGAACAGGTTTATATTGAGTTTATGCTACTTTTGTTGAAAAGTTCCACACGTATACAATGTTGGCTAGGATAAATTAATAGGACAGATAATGGGTACTCCATCCTTCATTGAAAAGACATAAAATGATTAGAATGTTACTTTTCTACAGGCTGAAATTTGGATGCATTGTGGCTGTCTGCTATGGTGGTCATCATTGACTTGCCATGCCATGATTCCTACCTCCTGAGGCATTTCAGTGTGAGTCTGTTGCTTCTCTGGGCTCACTCAGATCAGGTTTAATCTCTGAATTTTGCCTCCAAGCTTTTGCATTTTCACACTGCCAGTTCACGGTCCTCCACAACATCCTTCTCTTCAAACTGGAGAGTGATGGATTTGATGGGTGGATGTCGCGAAATCCTGGGGGTACTCCTGCACCCCAGGGTGTTGCAGGGGATGTGGCACAGAAAGGAGTGTGACATTCCCCCTTACGAGCTCTGTGGGTCCCAGTTATCGAACGCCTTGGTGCAGGGACAGATAAAACAGCAGCCCGGGTCTTGGGAGTTGAACATAGGTATTTTATTCACCTCATGGTGGATCAAAGACAACCTCGCCCACGTGGAGAGGACTTTTATGCACACAGAAAGAGGAAGGGGTAGGGGTCAGGATCACTGTCCAATGATGGCAAAGCATGAAAGGTGAGTTAGGGGAAGTGACGTATGAATTGAGCAAGGGAGAGATTGCAACTCCTGGGTTGGACCAACACTGGGGAACAGGCAGGGGTATGCTGGGTTAAACCATAACCTGAAAATATGTATAAATATGATCTAAAAGCACACTGCAACAGGTGGACTGTTAGATACATTAGGAATTGCTTGGATGATCGCCTCCAGAGGGTAGTGGTCAATGGCTCAGAGTCCCAATGGGCATCAGTGATGAGTGGTGTTCCACAGGGGTCTGTATTAAGATGAGTGTTATTTATAATCTTCATTAATGACATAGAAGATGGGATCAAGAGCACCCTCAGCAGATGACATCAAGCTGAGTGGTGCAGTTGACACACATGAAGGGCAGGATGCCGTCCAAAGGGAGCTGGACAAACTTGAGATGTGGGCTCATGGGAATATCATGAGGTTTAATAAGACCAAATGCAAGGTGCTGGACCTAGATTGTGGCAATGCACAGTATCTATACAGGCTGGGGGATGAACAGATTGAGAGCAGCCCTGCTGAGAAGGCCTTGGGGGTGCTGGGGGATAGGAAGATGGACATGACCCACCCATGTGCACTTGCAGCCCAGAAAGCCAAATGTGTGCTGGGCTGTATCCAATGCAGCGTGGCCAGCAGGGTGAGGGAGGGGATTCTGCTCCTCTGCTCTGCTCTGTGAGACCTTACCTGGGGTCCTTGACACAGGAAGAACATTGACCTATTGGAGGTACTCTCCAGAGGAGAGTTACCAAGTTGGTCAGAAGTTTGTCTCTTGTGAGGGAAGACTGAGAGAGCTTTGATTATTCAGCATGGAAAAGAAAAGGCTTTGGGGTGAGATAATTGCAGCCTTAGAGTATTTGAAGGGACCTTTCAGGAAAGATGGGGCAAGAGTTTACAAGAGTGTGTAGTGACAAGACAAGGGTGAACAGAATTCAAATTGAAAGAGTATAAATTTAGACATTAGGAAAAAATCCTTAACTGTGAGGATGGTCAGGTGCTGGAACAGGTTGCTCAGGGATGTTGATCCCCCATCCCTGAAGGTGTTCAAGGCCAGGTTGGATGGGGCTCTGAGCAACCTGGTCTGCTTAAAGGTGTCCCTGCCCATGGTAGGGGGGTTGGAATTGGATGATCTTCAAGGTCACCCAACCCATTCTATGACTCTATGAAATTCCCCAGCACTTGCCTCTTGCTTGATGAATTCAGCCATGGATGCTGACCCAGCTCCCACACTGAGCAGCTTGACATCCTGTACCTTCCACTGCTCCTGAGGCTGCTGCTGGTGAGACAGCTGTTACCACTGCTTCTGAAAACACGTGAGAGCTGCTCTGCAGCACAATGACAGATTGGAAGTGCTAAAGCCACATGGCAGCAAGCTGTGAAAACTTTCCCACAGCTTCTGTGTATTTGCAGTGGCATTTGCAATGGCATGGAGCACTGTTTTCATCTGTGCTGGCTGAAAAGAGTATGAAAATGACAGTGGCTACACAGAAGGAGCTAGATGGTGACAAAAGAGACAGAAGAATTTTGAGGACAGAGATTTGTTTTTAGTTGGTTCTGGCAATGTTATCCAGACATACTTCAGAAAAATCCCAGCAGTGTAGATGAAATACCTGGAATATATGCTCAAGTAGTACTTAATAATGATCCATGCCACCTAGATGACACACTGTGGGCTGTAGCAAGCTGTGTAAACATGGCTATGGAAACCACAGTCTGCAGCACTTGCTGTGGTCCAAGTCATAGTTGAAATAGGATCACAAAGCAGATGATTCTTTTCGACTTGGAACTTGACTAGATTAGAATGAAATAGTATTCCTCCAGCACTTTGAGCCACTCTAATGTGAAAAATCATCCTAAGTAGATGCAGGGCTTTGTTATAATGGAAAAAAAATTAATGGCAAGTTGAATCTCTAATTACTCTGACAAAAGAAGCAAAATATTCTTTTTACTTCTCCCATTTCTTGAACTAGAGAAATTAGACTGCCAAGGAGTTTTTTTTCTGGCATAGCTCTAAGACTTCTGTTGTCATGGGGATGTCAATTAATGGTGTTGTTTTCTATGTTCCTAACCTAGCTGTGCCAACTAAGCTTTCACGTGCAGACCAGGTCTTACACCAATCTAAAAACTCATAATAATAGGAACTGGGCTTTCTGTTTAACAAATTCTCATCTGAAGACTTTACTGTATGCCTTAATGTTTCTTTTCTCCTCAATATCATACTTCATTAAGTAAATGAATGTACGGACATGTATTGCATACATACAAATTGGAAGATGTCGTAAACACAGGTTTTGTTAATGCACACAGATATAAGTAATCTGAACTTTACTGTCATGTCTGGCTGTGTGCAGGTCCTGCAGGTGTGTATTGTAAGGTGCAGGCTGTTCCTGTGCTTTGTATGGTCTGCAAAGACACTCATATAACATAATGCACAAATACGTGCATATGCACAATGTCTGGCATCATGCACGTGTCAAATATACAGGCATGTGTGTAGTGCATGCCTGAGTGCATGAGTACATATTTTGTTGGGTAAATACAAAATGTTTTACACTTTGCATACAGAATTCAATGAAGAGATTTTAGAGTGTGCAATGTGATGCGTACATGAGACTTAAAGCCTGGAAAGCATCTTTTTGAGCATGTTTATATTGCATAGGCAATTCTACCTTTCCCATGAAAAATATTTTAAAATTATTTATATTTTCAATTGAGCTCTGTGTCTACCATGATTGCTAAAAATGCTGGACAGGAATAGATATTACAACAGTTTCCCAGATGTTTTGCACTGGAGCTCTTCAGCTGTCTCCTCTGCCTCAAGAATCTGTGTTTCTTGGAGCACATGAATATTCTGTGCTGAGTAGAAACCCTTGCTGTCTGCCAGCAAAATGTTGGTAGTGCCCTTTGTTGTCTTCCCTGGGGAGTTAATGCAAATTACTTTGAAATACAACAAACAATAAGATCCCTAAATGCTTTTAAACAAGACCAAATTAGAAAAAGCCTTCACATTGAAAACATAATTTTCAATTAGTATCTATTCAGTGGGAATGGGAATGAGGTGGGTGAGAGCTGGCATGTGAGATAAACTGGATTTGTTAACATGCCTTGAAAACACTTGCTGGCTAGCATGTCTTTTTTTCCCTTGTGAATACCTTGCTGTAATTTGGTGACATTTCCATAGTCTCTCTGCTCTTGTACTTCAGATAGAAATGAACTCTGCCCAGCAGGAGGTAGACTTGAGACAGCCACCAGCCTGCTGTGTTTATGCATCATGTGGAGAGCTGAGTGTTGCTGCACAGGCTCAAAGTTGGGGAAGGAACAAGTACTTTCTCTCCTCAGTCCCTAACTATTACTATCCGCCAGTTCATATAGGAGTGCACTGAACAGGGAAGTGGATAACTGAGTGGCCAGAGACCAAAGTGACATCCCCTTCCCTCAGGAGCAACTCAATGTGTCTTTGGTAGCACTGATGTGGGAGGTGTTTTTACACGGATAGAGAGTGCTAGTCTGCAGGAAATGCACTGGGGACCCTTCACTACCTGAGAGCATTTTAGCAGTATTTTTCTCTCCTAACTGAGGAAGAGCAGGAAGTTATTTGCTGCTGCAGTTGCTAACTACTAGAAGAGAGGCATGAAATACACCATAATTAGCTACTATTTCTTTTGCCCTTTATTAATTTATTCTCCCTACCCTCCAACATGTGGCAGCATTTTTCCTTGTTTTTTGCATAAGGGTGAGTGTGCCTGGTCCTTTTCTTCCTGCTTTGGTTTGCTTACATTACTTTGGCTTGGACCTTCTTTAGATGACCTCCTCGCCTTATCTCGTTTTTTTCTTTCCATTCACACTTTCTTTTGTTTCTTGTTTTTGCTCTTGTTAGGAATTATTGTTTTCTTGCCTCCGATCTCAGGAAATATTAGCCCTGCCATGTCTTGGCTTGGCTATACCATGTTATTTTGTCCAGTGTATGGAGTGGCCCATTCCAGTGTTCATTTGTATGTGCTGTGTTGGTTACCTGCCCTCTCTCTTGCATTTCAAGCCCTATGTGAGAGATGCTCGTTCACATCTGTCTGTATATCCATGGGACCACATTAACTCCTCAGACCAGTGCCTCTCAGCTCATCACCTGACCAGCTGCCCAGTCCCTGCTCAGCTCAGAACAGACCCTGGGATGAGCAGTGCTGCCTCAGGTCCACAGCACGTATTTCCTCACCTTCATTTTCCATTTTGGCAGCAGAGACTGATGGTATTTGTAATGGTCAGGAGAATCAGCACAGTGCCTGCTGGAAAGAGGAGTCTAAAAATTCCTTTATCAAAGTGAAGGCCAGTAGCATCTAGTATTTTCTGGGGTTTTCTGTCAGGACATGGAAGTTCTAGGACACTCATTTCACTAGTTGCGCCTCCTGTGGTGAAAGTGTGAAGATTTTGTCACACTTATGAATATTTTACCTAGCTGAGTTTCCCTGCTTTTTCAAAGAGAAATAACTAATTAAAATATGCACCTAAGCAAGTGACAGAGAATATGCATATCATGTTTGTCAGGGAGTGAAAGTACTTTTTTGGGGGGTATGTGATGAATACACTTCAGTGAAGACAAGGGGATGTCTTAATTTCTAATAGTAGAAGTGAGAAAAAAAGAACCTTATAACAAAAAAAACTTCTAAGAAAGTACTTTTAACATTTTAGAACTAAAGCTAGCATGTGGTTGTGTTTTGGGTTTGTGTTGGGAAGAGTGTTGATAATGGAGTTATCAACAGTGCTCTGCTGAGCAGTGCTCAAGGCCTTTGCTTCTCACCCCATCCTACCACTGGGGAAGCTGGGTGTGCACAGGGAGTTGAGCAGGGATACAGTCAGCACACCTGACCCCAAGTGACCAAAGGGACATTCCATACCTTATGGCAATATGCTCAGCTTGTAAACCTGGGGAAGAAGATGAAGGAAGGGAAGAGATGTTAAGAGTGATGGTGCTTTTTTACCCAAGTAACCAGGGTGTGATGGCGCCCTGCACTCCTGGAGATGGCTGAACACCTGCCTGCCCATGGGAAACAGTGAATGAATTCCTTGCTGTTTTCTGCTTATGTGCATGGCTCTTGCTTTACCTTTTAAACTGTCTTTATCCCAACCCATGGTTTTTCTCACTTTTCCCCTTCCAATTCTCTCCCCCATCCCATGGTGGACAGTGAGTGAGCAGGTGTGTGGGACTTGGTTGCTAGCTGTGGTTAAACCACAGAATTCTCACTGTGGTTAAACCACAGAAATTCTCTCTGTGGTTAAACCACAGAATTCTTTGTTTCTCTCATCTCTTTTCCCAGGCTCTGAAGCCAGAGGTGTTTATTATGTACATTTTCTTGTTATTCTCTGACAAATTGTCCCTCAACTCTATAAACTGGCCATTTTCCTCTCTCCCAACATCTCATCTGTAATATATTCCGAATGAGGACCAATGCCTTAATTCAGTGTCTCTTTCATCTCTGCTTCGTTTAGACAATCCCAAGCAAAGGGTTATCTAGTATAACTATATCCTTTCATGATGGAAATCTACAGTTGCAATACAATCTTTCACATACTATGGAAAGCTGAGTATAATATATAGTAAGAGTGAAAAACAAATTCACTCTAGAATGATGTTGCCAGCATCATATAGTCTCGTGACAGTTTGGAAGAGGCATAGGCTTGGCCTCAATTTGTATTTTTTAAAATGGTGTGAAACAGTGACTAGTGACATGCGAGGGTCAGCAGAGTTTGTGGCAGTTTGTGGACTGGCTAAACTTTCTCCCTTACCAACTCACTCCTCTTTCCATTCTGAATTTGTGACAACTGCATATCACTGAAACGCCTTCTCAGCTTTGACCTAGTATTGCCCAAACCAACTAATTTTCAGCCCGAACTGAACTAACTAGGTAAGAAGATCCTCTGCAGCTATGTATTCCTTCCTGCTTTGTTTGATGCAGCACTGAGAACTGTCTCCTGTAGGGGACAAGCAGGGAACAGCCTGTTTCTCATTAGCTTAAGAGACAGTCTGGACTTTTTCTTCTGGCATGGGTTTAAAGTCCTTGATTATTTACTGCTTATAGTTTGGCTAATAATACAGTCTGCAGCATGAAGAGCTCTGAAAGAGAGACCTATGATTCCCCTATTAAGATACAGACAGAAATATCAGCCACTGTCAAGGAAACAGCAAAAGGTTAACCTTCTGGACACGCACTCTTTAGAAGTTTACAATATGAACCGTTTCCTCATTAGCCTTATTGGTCCCAGTGAGGCATTCCAACTACTCCCTTTCTCTTGCCATTGAATTTGTCCCTTTGGGCAGCCAACTCAACTAGCATTTGATTATTTATATGAAACTTACCGAGGAGCAAGACAAAATTAAATGTCTGAATCACAAATGGAACAGAGAGAGCTTTCTGGGAAACACCAGTTGTTTTCTCAGAACTCTCCATGTCATAGATTAGTGACTCTGACATCCCATGCAAAAGAGGAATTAGGTTGGGCTGTTCTCTCCTCTGGATTTCTTTAGCTGCTCCTGGAGTCAACAAGCAACCCACTCAAATGTCTTGAATATATGTCAAGTGATAGATAAAGGGGAATTTTGAACCAGTCTTGATTACTCAAGATCCATGGGCACTTTTTGATGGTGCTGGTGCTCAAATCAAAACTCAGATCTCAAAGTGTCTATTTATATATGAAAGAGGTATGTGAATCTCTTGCATGGGATATTCACATATGACCCTTTCCCACTTGCACACCAGAAAATGTTGGAGTAGAGCTGGACTAACCCAAATTTTTGATTCATCCCTATTAAAAGCCTATATAACTTTGACTGCATTTTAAATTATAAACAGGCTGTGGGTTTTTCTGTGCTCTTCTGAACAGCTGCAGTGTTCTCCCATGTGTTTCCTGTGTTTTATTGGCAAGTCACAGGAGTTATGAAAAGGATTAGATGATATTGTTGCCTGTGATAGCAGAGGACCAGACTCAATGACCCAGGCAGATTCTGCCAATCCTGTGTCCCTATTTTCCTAGAGACGAGGTAAATGATATTGGGACTGCTGGCATGAAAGCCACAATGCTAATCTTTTTTATTATTGCTTTATTCATTTTGAGCTAGCATATCCAAATCACAGTGCTTGATTTTCTGTTGTCTTGCTGCTTATACTGTCATATAAACTAACCCATAAAGGATGTCAGAACTCATCTGAATCAGACTGGAAAGGCTTGAAGTTCATTTTACACAGATGTAAAATGATTACCTAGGCAGGAGGAGATCAGCCCCCCACATATATTTTGATATACCAAAACTCCAAAGCCATTCTTGTACTGTTGGTCTGTGAACTTTTTTCAATGGTTTAACACTTCAAAGTATAGACATGCCTGTGCAAACAGAGGATTAGGATGTTCCAGGCAGAGGATTATGAATGCAGTAGAACTTTTATGCCATGAAAGGCTTCTTTGCTAGAGAATTACCATCATATATAAACATGTAGTTCTGAGACCAAATGAACTAATGAAGTCTGATTTCCTATGGGTTTGTATATTGTGGTTGGATTTCCCAGTATCCTGTAATGTACACACTGCAGGTGAGGCATTTCCGACAAGTTTCTTCATCAGAACTCTAATGCTGAGTGAAGATGATCATATCTCAAAAATCTTCATTTTCTCAGACATAAAAAATACCAGGTAAGAGCAAGACTTACTTCCCAGCATTGTTGCTAGGGCACACTAACCACCAGAAAGAAGCTGGAGCCTTTCCTCACATCTGTCCATTTATATGACCTGGTATGGTGGACTACTGGTAGATTCAGGAAGAAATGTGCTGCTCTGCAGCCCATCTGTGTCATGGGCCACATCCAGTTCTGCAGCTGTTTAGCTGTGAGAAGCTAATAATTCAGAGGCAGGGCTGCATGTACTTTCTGTGAGATGTTGGCTGCTCCTACAAGAGCCTCTGCCTGCTTTCTGTTACCTGGTACTCATTACAGAATAAGCGTTTTTTTTTTGTAATGACAACCATATAATAAAGCACCTATGACCCAGTCAAACACGTGAATCTTCAGCTTGGCTCTAAATAACTCTGCAGCTCTTTTATTTTATTACGGCCCCAAAGTGGGCATTTTGTTGGCCTCTGTGAGGCAGGGAAAATTAGATTGCTTTGCACTGCATAGCTCTTTTATTATAATAAATGCATTGAGGATTGAGCTCTTTAATTAATATCTGGAAAAGAAAGGGAAGGATCTACTACTGAAGCCCTTGGGCCATCTCAAGGAGAGGGTGAGAGGTAGAATTAGCTGGAGAAAAAGAAATAAAGCAGCTTTCTGAAAAGAATCCTCCTTGATACTCACTTTATGTCCAAATACCATGGGAAACAGGATGTTTTTTTAGTGGAGGAGGCATTCCGGGACCATCACAGAGAGCAAATCATGGTGTCATTTGGGTCAGCATCACATTTTATCTTTCCTGAGTCACTTTCTCTGAAGGTTCCGAAAGCAACTGAGCAATGACAGTTTGGCATTCTGCCCTCTGGAAATCGATGTGTCAAGGTTGTGGGTTCCTTTTTCTACCTGGCAAAGTGCAGCACTGGAAAATGACAGAGCAAGGAACACAGCAAGGAGGTCAAGAGCCTTTGAAAACAGCGTTCCTCTACTCTCTCCCCTTCTGTCTGTGATGTGCATGCAGTTTTACCAGTTATTTGTATTTTCAAATTTAGGAAAAAACCTGCCTTTTTCTTGCTGGACAACCAGAAGGTTGGACTGGCAACTTTCACAGTTTCAAGTGAAGACACTGGGACGAGGTACGCTTCTGACACATAAAACCATTCTCCCAGGCTGGGTGGCCAGGACTGGAATGTGTTACAGATGTAACCCACACAGCTCAAACACACAAAAAATTGGGAACATTAAATACCTCCCAATGGAAACTTTGACAGGCAATACATCTCTCATAAATATTGAATTTGCATGGAAAAGAAGTGTAACAAAAGAAAGAACTGGTCTTTGGCAAAATACAAAAAATCATGTTGTATTCTTGAAAGAATGTCAAGAACATGTGAGTGGTAAGTACAAAATGAACTCTACAGTCTCTTTGGCAGCTCTTGCTCATTCTGCCTCCTAACTTGCCAGCTTAAATGTTTAACATTTAAGAGACCCATTTTTTCACTGGACTGGAAGAATTCACTTAGAATCATAGAATGTTAAGGGTTGGAAGGGACTTTAAAGATCATCTATTTCCACCCCTGCCGCCATGGGCACGGACATCTCCTGCCAGACCAGATTGCTCAAGGCCTTATCCAACCTGGCTTTGAATACTGCCAGGGTTGAGGCATCCACAACCACCTTGGGTAACCAGTTCCAGTGTCTCACCAGTCTCACAGTAAGAATTTCATCCTAACATCTAGCCTAATTTCCCCTGTTTCAATTTGTACCCATTACTCCTTGTCCTAGCATTACATTTCCTGATGAATAGTCCCTCCTCAGCTTCCCTATAGGCTCCCTTCAGATAGTGGAAGGTTGCTATGAGGTCTCCATACAACCTTTTCTTTTCCAGGCTGAGTAGCTCCAACTTTCTCAGCCTGTCTTCTTAGGGGAGGTGCTCCAGTCCTCTTACCAACTTCATGGTGTCCTCTGGAATTGCTCCAACTGTTCCATTTCCTTCTTATGCTGAGTGCAGCACTCCAGGTGGAGTCTCACAAAAGCATGGTAGGGGGAGAATCCCCTCCTTCAGCCTGCTGGTCATGCTCCTTTGGATGCAGCCCAGGATTGGTTTGGCTTTCTGGGCTGTGAGTGCTGGCTCATGGTGGGTTTTTCATCGTTGCCCCCCAGTGCTTTGCAGGGCTGCTCTCAAGCACTTCTCCACCCAGCCTGTAGATGTTTCTGGGATTACTGCTATCCAGGTGTAATTCCTTGCACTTTGCTTTGTTGAACTTCATGACATTTGCCTCAGCCCACCTCTCAAGTGTGTTAACATCCCTTGTTCATCGCTGACTCCAGAAGGTCTCCCCCTCGGTTCGAGAGATATTTTGCTTACCATAATTCACAGTGGTTCAGCTCCAGTAACTGTTGGATGGTACTGCAAAAAGTGGCTTTTAATTTTTGTATATGTTTCATTTTTAACTTATGCCATTATGACAGAACAGCTATACTGCTTCTGGATTTGGTGCCAGCCAGGTTGGCATTAGTGGGGGTCAATGCACAAAACAGCATTGGGCAGTGCAGACAGAATTCAGTCATTCTCATTCTTACATCCATGAACTCTGAAGGAATTGTTTCAGCTTGGCTGCATTTAAGACAGAATCAACCAAAAATGTTCATGTTACCTGGTTGGGTGAAGTTTAAAAGGGCTATGGTCCGGCCCCACAAATTTAATTCAGATGAGCTGTTACAAGGAATCACTCACCCTTGGGAAAATAGGCTTGCGGCTACACCGTGGAAAGTTGACTAAAATGGCACAACAGCTCCTACTTGTCTTTTCTTCCAAACCTGTTCTAGAAAGGCATAAGGAGAGGCCTGATACACAGGACTGACTTGAAGTAGCATCCTTTGGTAATTAAGATCTGACTGGCTGAATGACTTTGACGAATCTCTGAAGCACTGAACTGAAAAAACAGGAGCAGATTCTCTTTTGCCACGCTAATACAAGCCTCTGCTATGAGCAGCTCCAAGGAACCATGCAAATACAAATGAAGTCAGAAGATTAGTTTATGAAACAAATACCAAGTTTGTCTTTCATTCTCTTTGCTTTGATCTCTGCTACCAATTAAAAGATAAAAAAAATTTACAGCACATATAAGTCCAATTAGATCTTGTAATGAAATCCTCAAGTACTACTGAGGTGGAACTTGCAGTAATTAGTTTTGATACATAAATAAATTTTCCAAATGCAATTTTGTTCTTTTAAGATTGTGTTCCATTTTGAGTTCATAGTGTTTTATTATTTCACTGATGTGTGAGAAGTACCTTCCAATGTTTCTGTTCCCTTGGTTCTGACAGCCTCTATGCAAATGCATTAAAAATAACTAGAATTAATGACAAATCTAATAAATAATTATTCTAGTGGCAATGCTATGAACTGGAATTCTAACTTTAGGAATAGGTGAAAAATATTCATAGTCCCTTAGTTTCACACACTCATCCATCCAGAGAAGGACAAAGAAACTGGATTATCACGGCACTGAAGGCTTAACATAGATTTTACAAGTGAACAGTCAAAGTCATGGCTAAGACGCTGTGCTTGACGTTATGATGAGTTTTGTAAGCAGCTAATAATTTCACAGCCTGCAGTAAAGATTGTATCCTTAGTGAGGTTATTTGAATAAAACCCTAAATATCTGTCCCACATCCCCTTTTTTGGAAAAGATATAATGAATTTATGCAGGTAGAGCTCAAGCTACGCATAGGTAGAACTTTTTCACTTGCTGCTTCACTACACTCCTCTAAGACTTGTTTTCATTTAAATGAAGTAAGATACAGTCTCTTTGTTTACACTAGGACAATATACAGAAAGGATAGTTTTCTGGCAAAAAAACATTACAAAAAGCAAAGATCATGGAAGTCCCCTTTTCCATACTGCACATTTCTGAGTTGATGTAGACCTTAATGTACAGTGAGTTTTTGGGGCATTAGCCTATACCTTCAGAGGGTCAGAGCCTGTCCCCTTTTTGCTGGAAGTTTATCTTGTTCAGGTGCTTAAATCCCGGCTTTGAAGGAACAATAAGGGTGTTGTAAAAATAAATACATGAATATTTATAAGAAACATATGGAAATTCAGATAAAAGTTGATTTAGTCATTCTTAAACAGCAGTGTTTTCTGGTGTTTGTACCATGGCACTGGGAACCGAGTTACTGCACACAAAAGATAGGCAGGTGCTAATTACCACCGCTCATGCCCGGCTTATCTTCAACAGCCATAGACATTCAAATGACAGGGACTTTGCGAGTCTTGCAGGATGCGAGGCATAATGTTGCAGCTGCTACCAGGTCTGCCTCTTCTATAATGCTCTAAGCCCAGTCTACTGACTTTTCACCTCAAAAGACTCTTCTCTGGACTCCAGTCTCGGCTGTCTTATCAGTGTACTTCTCATGCTGTCTTCTTGATTTCTTCTGACTCTCTCTGGGCAAATAATCCTAGCTCTGTCAAAATAATTTAATGCTATGTCCTTGCTGCACATCTTAGGGTTTATCTTTGCTGCCATAGAGGGAAACTCAGGTAAGGCTTGGGAGTATACATTTCAGACCTAAGTGCAGACAGTAGAAGGGGGAAAGGCCAGGCTTGTTAAACACAGTCTGTGGTCAAAAGAAACCTTTCTGAGAAGAATATGCCAAGCTGCAAGGGGCTGGGAGTTGGTGGACATGGTAGAATAATGTGTTTTATACTCCCTGATAGCTTCTATTGATTAAAACATCTTCATGCTCCAAGTACCATAGAAGCCCATGCAAGGACTTCTCACCCAATTTGCTCTTTATAGATATTTACAGTTAACATAGGCAGGCCATGCCACCTCTACCTGGCTACAATGCTTATTCCGATGGGAATATTTTCAGCATCACAAATTGTGGATCCAGCCTGATGCACGCTGCATGCTTTAGCAATCTTGCTAAAAATCTCAGTCTTTTTATTTCTGATATCTGGATTACATCAATTTCTATGGCTTTCAGTGGGGATGCACAGACTGGCTTCATTCCATCTAGTCTGGGATGTTTAAGTCAAGCACTTCACTGGGGATCAAGGTATAAAGATATCTGTAATCAAGGGAAAGAAAGCGATGCACCTCCAGATGATTACTCAGGTATAGCTAGTGAGAGGTTGTTTTGTAGTAACATCCCTTAGATTAACAGAACATGACAACTAACTGAAGTAACACCTGTAGTCTGGAAGCCTTATAGTTGCTCTGTCTCCCAAATTTACAACAAAAGCACATCTCTGAAATGTAGTGGGTTTGAATGATGTATATTGTTCATGTACTTCTTGCAAAGTACAGCTGGAGCCAAGCCAGTTTACAATGTTGTCTCAGTACCTTACAAATAACTGTCAGTGAACTCCCAGCTCAAAATACAGCTAACGGCAACATGGCTACAAAAGTCTGCTTTTCTCTCTGCTCGCAGACAACAGGCATTTTTTATCCCATGACTGTTTAGGCAGTGAAGGTATCAGCCTTCGCTGGGGTGCTCTGTCATGTAATTTGCAATACATTCATGAAAACAAAAGAAAAAACTTGCTTGTTATGACTCTCAGCAATCATGACCATAATAAAATGTCTTTTATAAGACAAGTCAATCAAAATCTTATTTCTTAGATGGCAAAATAAATGTCTGAGTATCAAGGATACTAAATCCCACCAAAAAACATATGCTAAGGACATGTTACAGACTATCACTTACAAGAATAAGAAAGTTTAATTATCTGAAGAATCATGGGGAATCTGAATATTCATTGCATATCATCCTCACTGAATCATTTTAATTCAGAAAAAAAAAAGGTGAAATGTCTTTTTCAAAACATCTGTCAGGAGAACAGGCAGCAGAGCAATACAAGGTGTCTGGTCTCAGTGTTTATTAGAAAGTCTGTAAAATAAGCCAGTGTGTGGGAGCACACAGAAGCAGCCCATCAGCATCTACTCAGTCCATGCACATTCCTGGCAGTCAGCAGGGACACAGTGGGGGATTGTGATCCCCAAACTGCCAAATCAAAGCAGGGCATTCCTCAGCTTGAAAGAGGAGGTGCACCAGTCATGGCATTTCCAGTGTTCTCAAAGAAAAAAAGGAACTGGATGATAATATTTCAGAGAAGAAATATTTTTCTACACTTTTTAAAAATGCTCAGACTTGTAGTGACACACAGCTTCCCTGAGTTTATTCCTCCCTAGGCAGACCCCTAGAGAATGATGAGATGGGTGACAGAAAGGACCAAGAACAGCTCAACAATGGTAAAACTTCAAGTTCACGCTCCATTTCCCCCTGTCCTTGGCAGGCTGCTGTGGACACTGTTCTGGAGAGGAGCTGGGTGTCACACCTCCACTCAACAACAATGTGCTCTGGTATCTTGTCCCCTTGGTCAAAAAAATGAGTGAATTTAAACAGGAATGGAGATGCTAATAGGCAGAGAACATAAGCTGTCTTCTTCACACAGAGCTCTCCCTTCTCCTTCATCCCAAAGATTTCCTCAAACCTGCAAACATGCTTTTAATTGAAAAGTTTAAACCATCAATCATATAAAAGAGCTTGCCACATTCTGCACTGCCTACCACCTGCTTATGAGGAAAAAATAGAAAGTATCAGAGGAGCATATGAATTGAATTGTACTGAAAATTTACTCAGTCAATCTTTTGGGACCAATTTTTGTCTCTCAAAACTGATTTCACTGCACTATTTGTCTTGGTAATATAACCAGAAGTGTTTTCTTCCTTCTGGGAATTGAAATGTCTCTTGCTCTAACCTGCCCAGCATCTGAAAACATTGGGGCTCTATTACCTACTGACCAAAGTCCAAGCCATTAAAACCTTTCTATTCTGCATTGTGGCCCACTTTCAGGTACCCTCTGTTCTGAACAGAAGAGACAGCTGTTGGGCTCAATAAAGCATTCCTTCAGAGATGCCCAGTCAAGTGCATGCCTTACTGTTCAGCAGTGAAAAGAGGAGATTGTGATAGATCATGAAATAGTAGCCTTTACACAGCACTTAAATATTGCTGATGTTTTACTCTGTTTCTGAAGAAAAACTGATTTTCTTGTAACTAAAGCCTTTAATAAGAAAAGTCATTCTGAAGCTGCAGATTTTTGATGTAGATACTGAGAATGAGGCATTAGAAACAACTACAGAAAGGTTTGAATGGGAAGGGATCTTGAAGATTACCTAGTTCCAACCTGTTGGACATTGTAAGGGACACCTTCTACTAGACCAGGTTTATCAGGGTCCTATCCAGTCTGCCCTTGAACACTTTGAGGGATGGGGCATTTGCAGCTGCTCTGGGCAACCTGTCCCAATGTCTCATCAGCCTCACAGTAAAGAATTTCTTCCTTAGAACCAATCTAAACCTGCTTTCTTTTAGTTTAAAGCCACCCCCCCTTGCCCTATCACTACATGACCTTGTAGTGGCACTCAAAAATTGCCTCTGGCTTTTTTTAGGCTTTCTTTTGGCACCAGAAAGCAAGTTAAAGACTGGTGTGCAAGCAGATGACACTGAAGTTAGCTCTCAGCTATCAGTATTTTTGCAAAGACATACCTCTAACATGTTTGTATTGATCTTTGAAGTACAAGAAAACCCTTTTGACAGGAACCAGGCTTTTTTCCTGTCTTAAATATTCCCCACAAAGGATCTGTTCCCAAACATCCTTGGTATCATTTCTTGCCTTTTCTTGATCCTTCTTTCAAGTCTTATTCTAGAAGATTGATTTGTCTGTAGTGTGCATGGGAAATCCTCACATGTCCACTCTACACAAGCCTCTAGTCCAAGCAATTTCTCACCTGCCGCTACTGTGATCTATGGGAACAATATATATTGACTTGTGGCTGGACATGAAACTGTGCAAGGCTGAAGGACGCTTCTTTTATTGAGAACCAATTCCCTGCTTGCTCCATTTTCCTGTTATGAGCTCCAGAAGCAGAGATTAATGACAGCTGTTCCACTTGTTTAAACAGCTGATGTCTCAGGCCTAGATCCCACCTGGGGCTCCTGTCTGGACAATAACAACACACCATTTCTGAGCTAGGCAAAAAAACACTGTAAAAACCAGCAAAGTTTAGCTTCCAACTTGGCAAAGAAAATAATTTCTTCAGGAGCAGAAAACCAGTGGAAGGACAGAAAATGAGGACCACTCTGGGCAGCCACAGAATTTTTACTATAGCCCATTACTACTGAATTTTCATAGACACAGATTGCAAAATGCAGACATTGCTGGGGTGAGATGCAGCTGTTGGTTATGAAGGGACACAATTGCCATAACTGTATGATGGATGTGTTCACGGTGAATGAAATGTAGAAGATGACAGGGTCAATAATAATAAATGTGTAGATACAGAAGGAGAAACTGGAAGAATGTAACAACAAAGAAGAATAGGAAAAAGCATATGGAGCTATTTTGGGCCCCTACAGCAAGTATTTTGGACACAGAGAATGAAGAGGATATAGACAACAGACCAGCAAAGCTGGACCATGGATTAAAACCAGTGCTTTAAAGAGTGGTAACCTAGGAACAAACTTGGCATTTCTAGTTCCACACCAAAAGTCCTGGATGAAGATATATATAGCCCAAAAAAAGAGGTAGGCTGCTTTGCTTCTTCTTTGGCTACAAGAGAAAGAGGCTGGCAATATTAATGAAACATAGAGAGATTGTGTTGCTGCTTCATGTGCTACAGTTATTCTTTGTATAGGGGACTTTGGATTCCAAAGTGCTTGCTCTGGTACCAAAATAAAATTATTGGAAAAATTGGCCAAGAATAACAACTAGATAAAAGGACTACTTGAAATACTCCTACAGGTGAGTACTAAAGGTTCATTGCTTTCTATTTATTCAAAAGTTCTATAGTCAGGTAATTTTTTTTAAAATATAACACATATACATGTTTTTTAAGTGCAAAATTTCACAATTAACTCTCAGGTGCAATCAGAGAAATAAGAAATAGGCATCATGCAGCCATCAAGCTTTCCAATTATATTTTTGTTCCTCATTCCACATGAAAAATACCAGCTGAGCCTTGAGTTACATACCTTGTTACATCCTGTAGCTGCCCTTAACTTGCAGAGATGGGGGAGTTTGGAGAGTGTTATTTGGCTGCCATTTATTTGACTAAGCAACAAATAGGGAAAGGAAATACTCAACCCTCCACCCCTGTCATCACCACTTTGTCTATCTCCATCTGTCATCCACACAGGCTCTTAGTGATTAAATTTATAAGCATTTTCAGACACATTGAGTGAGTACTGCTGAATCAGGAGAATCACAGTCTGGTCTCAGCAATGAGTTAATATTTTAAGCCTCATGTTAGCTAAAGAACTTTTACAGCTCCTTGATAAAAACCCAGCTGTTATTTTCAGAGAACTTGAGCCAGAGGAGAGCTCTTAGATCCCAGTTTCTGCACTCTGAGACTTTAGGGAGGAAAGATGAAGAAAATTTTATTTATCTGCGATGCCCCAGTTCGTCTCCTTTTCCTTGTTTTGGGCAAAGAAAAGCAGAAAAGCTACTAAACCTCACCAATGTGGTGAGAAGACTGGGCTGGCCTGGCATAGCTACTCTGAGGTGTTCAAAAGGACAAACAAAAAAGTCTGGAGGGGGCTTACTCTGCAAGGTGCTTTGGCCTCAGTGAGCTGCAGAGCATCCTGGCTGAGCTGCTGCTGCCATGATGGAACCAGATGCTCTTGTCTGCTAACCTGATTGTGCTACTCTGCAGTGATGGTCCAAAATGACAGAGTGCTATTCTTTGTATTGACAACTCGATAAAGGCTGCCATTGCCTGGGCTACTTGGGAGGTAAATAAAGATGGGAATTTCTCCCTGGAAATTTTGTAGATTTTATTGATATGTCAAAGAAAACCCTGTCTTTTGAGTTTACTTCGTACTGTTGCTTTGGGCTTTTGTGTAACTGTCAGGCTTCTCTGTGCATCCTGATGAATTAAAGAGGTTGCTATGTAAAAATCTAATAGTGCGTCCTCAAAGGCTGAAATTTTGAGATGTCAGATAAAGGATTTTAAGGAGAGAAGATAGTGGCAAGCTGCATAAACCCCACATTTCTACTGAGAAGCAGCTTGACAGCAATTTCAGGCAAAGGAATCCTGGCTCTCAAGTTAGGACTATATGAAATAAAGCTCCATTGATCCCTCCTGAACTGTCTCACTAAATCTGGTTTGACTCTTCAAATAGCTCCTGATAAAATGAAGACTCAACCTCCAATGTAAGTCTTTAGCCACTCCTTTCCTTTTGCAAACAACACATAAATGTCAGAGTGGTTTTACTGACCTCAATAAATGCTTGCAGGCAAGCAGGGATGATCCCAGACACTGCCAATAGGAGGCCATTAAGATTGATGTTATCTTTCCACAGACTCTGTCAGCTGAGAGAACCTTTGCAGTTTTACAGTATGATGGTAAGCTTGAGTCTGGTGTTGTTCAGGCAAGAGAAGCATGGGGGGAAAAACCAGGAGATTGTCTTCCTCCATTCCATGTCTGGTAAGGGCTAAGCAGCACTTGACAGGCAGCTCCCATACAGTCAGGTGGGATGGTGATTGGAAAAAAGCGAAGTGAAAGGGAGAAGCTGCAGACATATTGTTCTGCTTCCTACTCAGTACCAGCCAGTGGAGTTTGCTCATTGTGTGGGTGAGAATACATTATGCCTCAGGATGGATTTTAGGAGCAGGAGTGATTCTTTGCATTCCAGAATGCTCTGACTGCTTTCTTTAGAGTCCTGAGGGGTAAATTTATCTCTAACATGAGTAAATGGATTTTCACAAGAGCTGAATAAACTCCACTCTCTTTTGTAAGAAGAATAAGAATGTTTTCAGCAGCTAGGAAAAAAAAAGTTATATGATAGGTCTGAAATCAAGTTCACATGTGGTATACTCTTTCCAAGTGGCAGATACAAATGTCTTTTCCCTGCTCTCTCCAACAGCTTCATCCCGAGGATGCTCGAGGTGTGCAGCTCCCAAATATTACAGGAATGCTCCCCTGGTAGGCAATGGGGTGGCAGAACAGCATGCACACACTGACCAAGGAAGAGCTGTGCTACAGGACATTTGGCTGCTATGCAACCGCAAATTCTCATAGGCATTTAAGAGACAATTAGGCTCTGCAGTGAGGAATCCAGTGCATTGTGTCTGTGTTTCTTCTGATGTTAGAACATTGTAACATTTTTTACTTGCTCAGTTTCCTGGTGCTCACTTTCAAAGCCTCCACCGGAGAACTTTGATTTGTTAGTATGTTTCTAGCACTGCCCTCTCATTTTGGATTTTCTACTGTACTTTACACAGATTAACAGAGGGAAGATTGAGCAGAAGGTGAGAAAACAGGATGCTGGCTCACATTTATTCATGAAAAGCAGGAGTCTGACCTCAGCTGGAGAACAATGACTCCTGTAGCAGGATAGCATATGAATGTTGATGTTTCAGAAGCCTCAGATTATTTTTAGTTTTCCATCTCAAGGACAGGAATCCCATAGTGCAGGTAGAGTCTCTCTCTGAAGTTGCTAGACCACACAAAATAGGCACACATATTTATAATGAAGGAATTTTGGCCAGAGCTAAATAAAGTTGGATTCTGCTCTCAGTTACAGCAGCAAAAACTGAATAGGAGTTCTGATGCCAGTGACATAATTTTGGATTTGTTCCTGAGCACTGAGCAAATCTCCAGCCCTCAGTCTTCCCTCCTTTATGTTCACAGGAACTTTCTACTGAGAGTATGCATTAGTTTGTATCTCTCTTTTCATCTTTCTTTCAGCATGTGAAATCCCAGACTCAAAGTAGAATTTGGAAGTAGTAGTCAAGAAACAGATGGATCCAAAGAAGATGTAGAACTCAAAGGATGATTTTGTCTATACAGATCTCAGCATACAAATGTTAGTGAACTTGGTGAATATCTTTTCCAAGTTATTTCAAAGGCTTCCAGTACTCTGAGGAAAGCTGGCTTTAGTCATCCCTTCCTTCTTACATTGTATTCCATTGTCATCCTTTGAAATACTTCACTGTTTCACAGGAGCTTTTCTCAGTCTAAGACATTGTCTTTGCATCTTTGAACAGAGCACAGACAAAGTAGAAACAATTGCTGCTTCTTCTTTTGGTACCAGAGTGAAACTTACTTTCCAAGCAACTGCATTTGCTACCCAGACTATGGGTTTGACAGTCCTGAGGAGTGAAGTTTCCTGTGGAGCAGAGTTATGTGTTGAAAAGCAGTGACTCCTCAGAAATCTGGAAAGAAAGCTTTCCCAGAGAGACTTTCTCTTGCTGCATCTCATCTTCCAGGGAACTCCAGCTATTCAATGTTTTATCCTTTGTCAATTGAATTTTTTGTCATTTCAATGAACAGCTACTTTGGAGGAAGCACTTACTTCTTTATGTTTTAATCTAGTTTAAGTCAATTCCCTAATCACAACATACCAATGATATAATATTTAGTATATACTCATTGCAGGTTGTTTTCAAAGACTTCCAATATTTTGTGAATCTTCTGTTTCAGCCATATCTTCTTTCCTATTCTTTTTCTTCATACCTTATTTCCATTGGTTCTCTGTCATACTAAAATGCCATATTTAAATCTCTTTTGCATTGTCCCTTTCTCTAATAGTGCCCTGAAACTGCTGTTGTCAAATCCCATATTCATTTTCGGTTTATTTTTAAACTCTCTGGAGATTTAGAACTTCAACATTTCTGGCCCTAATTAAATGATTTTAATAAAGCCATCCACGTATGAAAATGTGCTAAATGATTTATCTCAGGAGAATTATACAGCTGCAGCACTTCCTCTTTTTCTCCAGACAGAGTCTTAAACCAACCCAAGAGGGCTACAGCCCTCTGACAGCCAAAATATAAATCCACATTCTGGGGAATGTGAATGGTTGGAATTTTGTGAGCGCAATACTTGTAGGGAATGTTTTTGAGATTTTGGGATATATCTGTATTTTAATTAATATCATTGTCATTGTCCTACATTCTCTTCTGAGAGAAGGGCAAAAAAGCACAATTTTAGCGAGCACTCATAGGTTTTTTCCAGGTAAGTGATAATATCCAGAGACAAAATTCACCAGATTAAGTCAAGGGAATAATAAGAAAATGTCTGGTTAATCGATCTGATTTTGTGTTAACAGGGAAGCTCTATGTTATATGTGAAGAAACTGTAAAAGAGACTTAAAGATAGAACACTGCTTTATACAGGATTGAAAGCCACTCTGACAGTAGTAGGGAAACAGGAAAGAGGTATCAAGTTGAATTTAGGAGATGCATGTGAGTTTTCAATGGTGAGATCAAGAAGATGTGAAATATTGGAAGGAGAATTAAGGTTGATAAAAAGCACCATATGTCCTTTTGTATGTTGGTTTATTTGAAACACATATTTTCACTTATATATTGGTTGATGTTTTCCTCAACTTTTCCAAGGTAAAATATTTTTCAACAGAAATTGGAACAGAATTATATTCTTTAAAAAATATACTCCTTTTTAGCTGATAAAAAGGAGAAAGTTTCTGTAAATATTGTCACTGGAAACAATATGGATATATTTTCCCAACAGAAAAAAATGGTTTGAAATCCAGAAATAATTAAACCTTCTCAAGAAGTGAAGAAGAATGCCTTAGCTATATAAGGGAAGAAAGAAATTGGAGCACTAGGAATAGGATCTTGGTCTGGATGTTGGCCATAGTTATATGGTCCTTTTGCTGACTGCAACCAAGCATTCAAAAGTCCTTGTTCTTCTGCAGTAAGAGGACAGAGGTGACTTTGTTACATTGCTAATAACTGGAGACTTATCTGTAGTTCACATAAGAACTACAGATAAATTCATTTGGGAGAAGCTTTTGGTTTTGAACCAAGAGCCTGTCTGAGCATTCTTCAATTACAAAGGGGTTAATCTGCCTGCCCAGTGGGTTGGTACACCTAAGGACAGACCACAGCACTTATGGTTTGCAATGTCAAGTTCAATACTGGCATGCATAAAATATTATTACCAGGCAGCTGCTTGCTGATGTGGCTAATTGTCTGACTAACAAATTGTTTGCTAACAGCAAAGCACAGAAATCAAAAGTAAGAGATGGAAGGATCCCAGTGGCAAAGGAATAATTTATCCAAATCAGTCAGTTGGGTCTACGTGAAGAATCAAGATCATAAATCATATTTTAATTTGTTGTGTCTCCTTCAAAAACTGCTCTATTTTAATATATAAGTTTCTGTATAAAATACATGATACATTTTGAAGTCAACTTTGCTTTGCTTTTCATTGCCGTTTATTATATCTGAACAATACATTTCTGATTCTAGTTCAGTGAAAATCTCAGGTATGTCAGTCCAAACAAAGAAATTTAGCCTAAACACAGGAGTAAAACTTAATAAAATTGTGGCTGGAAAACAAAGTGTTAACATTGTTCACCTGCTGACAAGCTCTTGTCATAGGTGAAAAATAGATTTTCCCTCAGTCCCTTCAGTTCTGATTAACCTCAGTTTGTCTGGAGTGTCTCTATTCACTTTCAAAACGGAGAGGCAATATCTGCAAAATCCAAGGTGTTCAGAGTCTGGGGATTGAAGCTAAGGTCTGTTGTTCCAGAGAGCAACCAAGGAACATGGAGGTCTCTATCAGTATTTTCTTCCCTTACCCTTTACTTGTCTTCCTAATGTTTAACCAGAGTCTCAAGATTTTAAAAAAATGTAATGATCAAGCATGATATTTCTGAAGCAAACTGACTGGAAGATTCATAATGCCACAAATTCAGGCCCAAAACATATAATTTAGATTCTTATGAAGCTTTTTTCAACAAATGATATAAAGCATCTGATGGGTCAGAATCTTCAGAACTTAAATATTCTTGCTTGTTCCTTGCTTTTCTTCTGATTAGAATGATTTTTTAATTTCCCCTTGCTGACCTTCATTCCTCTATCTGCTTCTATAGTTTTTCCAGGAGTTGTGATTTGTTTTATGAACTGCCTTTTTCTAGGCTGATTCTGTCTTGAGTGCATTTTGTTTTGGCTTGCTGTGTTGCCTAAACCATTCCTTGCTCTTTGATGATATTAACAAATCGAGCTGCCTCACTGGATTGACTTTTGTCCTCATTTATTTCAGAGAGCCTTTTGGATTGAAATATCCAAGCACATCACAACTGCCATTGTAAATCAAGCTGACAGTCAATTACAAGATGGACTATGTATTCGAACAAGGCCAACTTTGAAAGCCTAGCTATTTCCAATACACTTACAGACCTGCAAATGCTCTTCATTTGCAGGACACAGGGATGTCCACTGCATGTGAATGGCTGGTGCTGGGGTGTGGTGTAAAAAAAACAGCAGCACTTCAAGAGAACTCGGAGGAGTTTAGTCAAAACACTAAGAAAAGTGTTATCTGCCTCCCAAGGAATAAATCTTAGTTGGAGGGATACTATTTTTTATGAAGCTTTATTGTAACATCAGAATGCATTAACACTTGCACTGCTGACAGAGAGCAGACAGGCTCTCTGTACCAAGGTGTTTCAGAAACAGCTGGGCACATTGGAGTATATAGGAAACTTGTGATCCATGAAGAGGTGCACAATAATGCACCTTGCTCCACTTTTAGTTCTAGTAGAAAAATATTGCAGCAAGACAGTTTGTGATATGGGTGCATGTGTCTGTGAGTAAACTCCAGTTAGCACTTGGCATAGTTTAATTCCTCTCCATTTGGCAATTCATCTGGTGTTCTCCCTTCTGTTGCATTTCTCAGAATAAAGTTGAAGGGTCTGTCTTCAAGTGTACGAAAAAGAGGGAGCTTAGGCTGCACAATGACCATGTTCCTAATGCATAAGAAATGAGAGGAGTTCTGTTAGATTTACCATTCTGTTATGGTCAACAGAAATCTGCAGAAACGTGGAAACAGCACTGGCTGGGTAATCCTGCAGAAAGCATACCATAGTACTCAGTATGGACTTTCCTCATGAGAGCTGCTTCACTAGGGTGGTGTGTATAACTCTGTATAACCTTGTATTGAAAAAAGTCTGACAAAAGCAAGGAAAACGGCTCTTACTTCTGGGAGGATGCAGTCAGTCTAGCCCAGGTGTGGCAGGACATAAAGAAATGAATACACTGTGTGAGTCTCTCTGTCAGTCTTCCAGTTTATGGTGCCAGTAAATCTGATGGCTTGATTTGAACAATAATAAGAATAATATACAATAATCTAAAGAAAGAATGGTTTTGTGAGCTGGTGGGGGAAAGAGAAGATTAATTTTTTAAAAGTGTGACTGTTGAAGCAGTTGGGGAATATCTTCTTGCCTTGGGAATCAACATATATTCTATGACTCAAAGACCTGGACTAGAAATAAAGACAGAAGTCACAACTCACATGCTATGCTTATGTTACAAGCAGTCCCCTCTCCCTTGCCTGCAGGAACTTTCACAGCACAAGGCAAAGCACAGGAAATATAGTTGTGAAGAGTGTACCAGGATTAGCGGGGAACAGGCCTGTCCCCATCTGCTTCTATGGCCCCTGGTGCTCTCCAGGAACATCCTGTCTCTGTATTGGCTTAGTCTGGGGCAGAACAAAAAAGGAAAAAGCACCATGGTGTTCAAACTTGATAAACTGCAGTAGATGCAGATAGTGAAATGGCCAAGTGCTGCTCTTCAGGTGCTCTACCACTGACCTGTCTACCCTCTCCAGGCTGGTAGGAGAGAGATTAATTGAGATTCCTGTCTCACATAAACTCTTTAAAAGCCCTCTTCACCATCCTGGCAAGCCTATGACTGAAGATGCTCTTCCCTTTCTGTGAGAGGTGGACCCCATCAGTCCCCTCAGTGGACCAGGTTTCCCAGAGCGATTCCCATGGTCTCAGCAGGCGAACATCTCAGTAGGCTGTTGCATCAGTCCTGTGACCCTTTGTTGAATTTCCAGACCTGACTGACCCTTTCAAACTCCTTTCTTTAGATTGGCAGGATTGATGAAAAAACTACCTGTACTCCAGAGTCCCTTACCATCACTCTCAGAGCTCTGTAATCCTTGACACACCTCAGACTGCTCCTGGCTGTATCACTGGCACCCACAAGAAGGAAAAGCAGTGGGTAATAGTCTGGACTGTACAAGACTCCATAGTTTCTCAGTGACAACACTGACAGGAGCCTCTGCATCACACGTCCCTAGAGAGTGTGTCAGGTCAGCAAATGGCTGCCTACATAGCTCTCAGAGGACAGTGGCCTACTTCTTCCACCCATTGCCTTTTCTTAGTTGTGCTGGTTGTTACATGGGGAGAAGATTGCGCTGCCTTACTCAGCTCCAGTCTCTTCTGATGTGAAGGGTCTTTCCTTGTCCATCTGCAGAGCCATCAAACGATTCTGCAAAGGTACCTCAGGCTTCAGGGGAAATCTTTTCCTCCTGCAGGTCCTTGCTGTTGCAAGCTTCCATTCTTGGACATTATTGGCTACCCTCCCTTCTGTGTATGCCCGTGAAGGAGGTTTTGGCAGTGGGCTGTGAGTCCACTGCAGACTGTGCTTGGAACCAGCTATCCAGTTCCTTCTCAGCCTTCCTGATGCTAAGTAGCTCTCTCACTGCCTCCTGCAGCTCAGCCACTTGCCACATAAAGTGGGGGACAGATCATTTCTCCTGCCTCCAGATTCTTGGCTGCTGGCAGCTTTGTCTGTTGATGACATTGTCACCAAAACTGCAGAAAAACAAAGACTCTCCAACAACATTTTTTTAGTGTTAGAGAATTAAGACATTGCTTCATTCTAGGCTGGGATGTTGTTTTGGCCAGGATGTGCAACAGAAATCACTTCATTTACATATTGCCTGGGTTGTGCAGAAAAAGTAATTTCATCACACATGGTCTTTACTAGATTTTTCACATACTTATTCAGTCAAAACCCAGAGAAATTAATTGGTTCAATGTTCATTGGTCCCAAGTTACACAGGTCTTAGTACTTGGTTTCCTATTGGTTGTCAACCCCTTCACTGTTGATTAGGTTCTCATTCTTCATTCTCTTATCTATCTTTTCCATGTGTCTCCATGCTGGGCTGATGTTTGAAGTTGATGTTCATCAATGGTCATTATCTTTTGTGTACCTTTGTGTATCAGCCTGTTGAGATGTTAAACTCATCAGGCCTCAAATGGTGAAATGCTCCTTTGAAAAGAAACTTCAATTCCTTTGCCCCTGGACAAAGGCAAACAGAACCCCTGACAACAGTTATATAAAAAATTTTAAACTTTGTGCCATTTCCAGCAAGATGATGCTGAAGTGATGCAACCTGTTTGTTGCTGCTACTAGTGTCACAAGAGGAACTGTCCCTGCCAGCTACTTGGCATTACCAACCTATTGTGTGTAGCACTTTGTCTTTCACTCAGCTGTAACTTGAATTTGGCCATATGTTCTGCTGTGTGGATGAAAGAAAGACTAACTCTTCTTGAACCAAGAGTAGTTATTCCAAACTTGCCTCAGGTAGAAGTTGTACATTGCACATTTTATTCTTGCAAGGTTACTGCAGGCAGTGCAGTCTGGTTATCAGAGTCAATTCTCAGGACAGGTGTCTACTCCATGCTGTGATTGTGTCAATATCTCACCTAAAAGCTCACAATGAGTTGTGGCAGGGCTGGGGATGGATCCATAAATGCTCCCAGAACAAGAGACAAAGTCTACTGCTACTGCTATTCCAGCAATGCTGCAAAGAGTTGTAGTGGCCCTAGATCTCTCTCAGGTGTTGAAATATTCCTAGTGAAGAAATGCCCATCACTCCAGATGCCATACAATATGCTTTAAGCAACTTTGAAGACCTATTAACTCTTCTTTTGACACTGTTTTAGGAACGAAATGGCAGACCTGTGTCGTGGGTGATACTGGGGGCTTCAGACAAAGTTTATTAGAGAAGTCCTGTTGCTGAGCCATGAAGTGCAGACAGGACTCCCTGCATTGTAAACTCCTTCTCAGAGAGAAGTCTGGTGATGGCTGAACCCAGTCTTAGCCCCAGAGTGTCAATGGATTAAGTAGGATTGTCCTGCAGGATTAAAGATGGCAAATCAGATATATTTATAGAAAAGGAATTCTTTATTATGACAATTTATTAGACCAAAATATTAATCCAAATTAATTACTGCACAGTGTAAAAGCTAGAATTACTTGTAGTGTATAGTATAGCATAATACACTACATCAAAGCAATATTAAAGCTATCAAAAAGAAACTATTATTAAGCAGAGATTGTTACACCTCACTATACCAAAGCTCGTGTGCAGATCTCTCACTCAGACTCTAGGAGTATCCTTGATGGGCTGTCCCCACTTTAAGGGAGAAAGCTTCATACACACTCTCCAGAAAGGAGGATGTTGGAAGAACCTGCCATATAAAAGTGGACTGGACTTTTATGGTGTAAAATGATATGACTGCCAGTGATATGGATTTTGTTTATCCCACAGTTTTGGTGACAGTTTGTCTCCAAGTCAGCCTGCCAGTTTATCTGCCAAATCTTTGTTTCACTATCAGGATGTTAGTTGGGAGTTGATGCATCAGATTGGTTTTAGTAGAATTCAACACCAAACCCAGCATGATACTCCCTGTCAGTTCAGTACTGATAGCCTTGCTAATAGGGTATTGTCTGAGTTGTTTGACCCCATTCCAGGGCAGAGTGTCCTGCTACAACCAGCAAAGTCTGCTCTATATGCTGCAAACTGCTTATGATCATGTAACAAAAAGCAACTATGCAAGTGGATCAGAAGGTCCAGTTTTTGAAGAGGGTGTGCACAGAAGGATCCCTGGAAATATTACTTTTGCTGTTTGACATCCCAGAAAGAAATGATGCCAGTAAGCTAGAATGATATCAGATAATAAAGGGATGAAGAAAATGACTTATTATGAAGAAGGGAGGAAAGATATACATACTCATTCTGGAATCTTTCTGCAGTGGTAGCTTAATGTAGTTAAAAATAAGGAATGTGAGAAATACACCTGCCTCTATGTAGAGTTCCAGGTATTTGTACCTGTTGCCTTATATATTTCTTGTCCCCATATATGTTTTAGATAAAATTCGTGAATTTCACTTTTTCCTTATTTGAGTATTTTATGGCTCCAGCACTGTTCTCCACCTTCACCTTATATTTAAATTTTTTCTTCCTTTCTTTGGTCATTTGCATAAAATCACAGATACAGCATTCTGGGGCAATTAATGCTCACCAGTCCTTTGGCACTTGCTCTGACATTCTTTTTCTGGTGCTTTTATATACCCACATTTCCATTCACATGTCATTTATACCAACATGAATATTTCTAATGTTAATGATCCTGTAACAGGTTTCTTGGATGAATGGCAAAATCAGTCACTTTAAAAGTATACAGTATCAAAGAGTGGAATTTATTCTTTTCCAGAGAGCCACCACAAACTTTAGGTACCACTCAAGTCCATTGTAATGGCAGAAGTCCTAGCTGAGACTTAAGCAGAGAGAAAAGTGAGATTCATTCAATAGCCCTACTTTGGCAGTGAGATCTCAGCCTGGAGGAGGGAGAGCTACAGTAACTCCTAGGTATGACTAAGAAGTGAGAAAACAAAGAGCTTTCACATGTAGTTGACAGCACTCCTGGTGCTGCGGCATGGCTGTGACAAGACTGCTGCAAAGTGCATTGTCAGGCGGGATATGAGGATGGTCCCTTCATGCTTGCTGCCATCTTCCGAGCTATTTGAAACCTCCTTTTGAACCACCTCTGCATTATTCCCTTTACTTAACTGCATCACCAGTTTTAATGAATATCACCTTATATCATGCTGGGGAGGAGAAGTCCAAGAAAACAGTATGTTTGCAAATTTGATTTAAAATTTCAGTCAGTTCCTAACAGGGGCCATCTGGCATCCATGCTATGGGATTATTTTATGTGCTTGTAATTTATAGACTTCTTAGGTGTCTAAATATTGTGTTCGTTAAACTTCCTTAAACAAAGAGATATTTACAGGTACCTAGAGCTTAAAATGGGCCAGTGTAAAACAGCACCTTATACTGGCATTTAATTTTTCAGAAGTTTAAATTATTTATACACTTAGAGTTTTGAAAGACCTTTTTTTAAAGGAATAATGAAGATACATATCCAGATTTCTTTCCCTGTTCTTGGTTATCTTCTCTACATCCCACTTTCTTTTCTACATTAGCAATAATAAAAACAAATCCAGCATCCTTTCAAATCATTACGTTTTTGATCAATCTTCATGGAACAGTGACCCCAAATTCATACTAAGTTCTTTTTCCTTCCTTGTATTTGTGTAAAGCACCTTGTTTCATGGAAGAAGTGGGTGTGCTGGGAAAGCAGTGTTGCTGGAGTAGGGGAGCAGGCAATAAATCCCATGGAAAGAAGGTAGAATCAAAAATCTATCCCCTTCACTGCAGGAGAATGCATCTTTTGGACAAAAGATGAAATGTAGGTATTTTTCCATGATCTTTTGATCTTTACCTGTTCTTGAAGAGATATTCCAATACTGCTGCCACTATTTTGACACAGGTACTTTTCTTTCCAAGCTCAGCAAGTAGAAATGGATTGTGATCCTTGACAGTCTATCTCCTATGCCCCTACTGTCTTTCAAACATGTCAAACTCAAGACCTAGTAAGAATTATTTTCAAATCTACAATTAAGTATTAAAATGATTTTTAATCCTCTGGTCTTCATCAATCTCATCTGAATTTGCCATAAATCGAGTGGATCATTTGGTTTTAGACAAGGCTCACTACTTGGAATGAACAACTGTACACTTGGTGGGGCTTCAGCCTCTTTTAATACTCTTTTAATACAGCACCACCATTTGGATACTCTTTGTAGGACTTAAGCAATAAAGAGACATTGAATTCAATTTCTGAACAAGAAGAAACCCACTCTAAATAATTACACAGAAGTTGTAGGTAATTGTCTCTGGATCTGGGCTGGATTGAAGTGCCTGGGAAGCTCTTTGCATGTGTCTCTGATGTATGGTGTAGTACAGTCATGATGGAAGGCTGTTGTAGGAATGAACAAAATCTTTCACCCTGTGCTCAGAGGAAATTTGATCTATTAGAGACACAGTCTGTTTATGATGTTCCTGATCATTCCTTCTAAATTTTTAAACTGCTATATTGCAGTTCTTACTCATGGACATGATAAGTTAGGCGCTACCTGGTGTATAGAGACCAAAGACCCTGATGAGCAGGAGACTGTAGAGATGGGGATCTGTGCTGTCATCTTGGGCCCTGAACCTGCATGCAGCCTGGCAGATCTTCAACCCTAGTGCAAGTAGGGAGCTAAGGAGACAGAAAAGGATGCTTTTGCTGTGGTACATACCTGGCATACATAAAATACCACATAAATTATCATCTCCTTTGAAAGGGTAGATGCTGACAGCCTGTACTAAAGAAAATGATTTACCTATCTGAGTAGATAACAGTAAATGCCTCGCAGACAGCTGAGCTGTACAGCTCCGGGTCTAAAGATACTGCAGCTGTAATAGAGGGATGAAAATGCATGAGGTATGTTAATTGAGCAATAAATGAAATGTATGATTAAATGAAGAGCTAACCTTTCTAAGGTAGTCCCTCTTAATGTGTGTTACGTTGCATTATGCCTTTGGGCTTTTCTACACTAGAAAAATAAGCTGAAGTTAGGTCATATAGGGTTCAGTTAACTCTGACCTAAAGATGACTGCTTTGCTAGTACAGCTGTGCTGCAATGTTTTATGTCTCAAATGAGCAAGTCAAGGGGTAGCCTTGACTCCCTGCAGATTCAGAGTGATCACAGAAACAGTGTTTTCTACCACCTGTGCTTTTGCATTACCCACTGCCTGTGCATGCCACTGCAATCTGTCCATTATGACAGGCATCAGGCACTTGGGTGAAGTACCTGATTGTGAGTAAGAACAACAGCAGGTGGTTAATTCACACTCCTGAGATTCTTCCCAGAAGAATTGGGGCATGGCTAGGAAATATGTAGGGAAACCCCCAGTCTGTTTCACCCTGCTGATGGTCAGACACTTTGTGAACATTGGCAGCTGTGAAGCTATTCATATGTCCAAAATCTACAGTACTGAAGAACTGGGGATTGGCTGAGAACATTGTTTCCCTTCTTGATGATGATCTGATATTACGGGTAGCACAAATGTATTTTTGGCAGACAGTTGTCTCATGGCTTTCTGAGTCTGCCTTTGATTGCTTTCTGTCTCTGTAAGGAATTTTTGCCATTTGCTGTTTGGATTTAATTAGGGTAATGCAATGCCCTTAAATGGACCACTTACAGCATGTTTTGTTCTCCCTTGTCTGGAAGGAATTTTTCTTCCTTCTGCTAGTGAGGTCCTCTGTAACTCTATGGATCATGTGTACTTCCCAATGCCTGAATGGGTAACTGCTGAGATCCCCTGAATATTGCTGGTATAAGTTCAGGCTGCCCTGCTCTCCTCTGATCAGCTATCTATAGGTACTTTTGTACCTGTTCCTACAGAGTCCACCATTTGCCATTTCCCTTAGTGCATGGGTAACTCAGTGAATTCCATACCCACATTTGGACACTGCAGCTCATCTTATGTTTGGCATTTCTTGTTCTTCCTAAGTGTATGTGCTCACACGCTCCACAGGCACTCTGTGATAAGATTGAGAAGGATTAAAGTAACTCAATCTGCAAATCCAGTTGTGATGCTGAGGAAGAGCCAAGCCAGATAAGCATAGCAGTCTCCATGGCTCTGTGATATGAAGCAGACACCCTTTGTAGTAGGTTTAAAAAGACATTGACAGTGAGGTGGCAGGGCCACGGCTTCATGCAGATAAATACTCATATCTTGCAACTCTACAAAGGCTTGTAGATGATCTCTCTCCTTCACAAATCACAATTACATTCACTCTGCCATGCCTCTGCCATGTTCCAGATCCCAGTATCCCTTTTAGGCTTGCCAGGAGTGGACCCACTCAGAAGCAGCTGGGCAGCCTAGGGGAGTTCAGAGCACCAGGAAAGTGGTGAATACAGAGTTCACCAACTTCTTCTGACTGCTGTGTCTCAGATTTAAGCCGCACCAAGGTCAGTCAGGGGAGCTCAGATGGAAGAAAAGGGAGATCAGACTGAAGGCAGTAAAAATTATTTGGGAGCAGTCCTTTGAGTATGTATGAGGACTTTAATTTACAGCCAGTAAGTGGAGCTAAAGCTCCATGAGAGGTTATTTCTTTAAAAAACGTATGGTTAAAAATTGCTGATGGAACTTTTTTCTCCCCATTTCCTTGTATTTATTTAGTCCTTTTGTTGCACATAAACAGTCACACTGCTGGGAGCTCACGGTGTGAGCTCTTAACTTTTCTATTTCATTCCTTGAGTATAGACAGAACACAGGATCTTCGCTGCATTGACTGTGCAGTTAGCTCTTTCCCATGTTGTTTGTTTTGCAATAGTTCTTCTCCTTGCTAGTTTCACACACAAATTTCCCCTGTCAGTTAAACACAAAATAATTGCATTTGTGTATATGTGAGTAGTCATGTTTGCAAGGGGACTTTCATACTCTTATTAATCTAATTAAATTAATTTCCTCAGTGGCAATATTGTGTCCAAGCTTTTGGGGAAAGCTGTCCTTTGGCTACATTGTTAGTCACTATTGCAGTTCATGTACAATATCTAATGTTTGTATCTAGAATTTTGAGTTGCATTACTTTAGTGCCTCTGCACTTCCTCCCATAATTAGAAACATTTTGCAATTGCACTTATTGGTCTCCATTTTTGCCTGGTCTGGGTCACTTCATGCTTTTATTCATCTTGTCTCCTGTTTATAAATATTAGCTCCTCATTTGAAAGATTTAGGCAGGAAAATACTTAGACTTATGTGTACATTTAAGTATAGGATCTGTACAATAGATGCCAATGTGACTAGTTATAAAACCAAAGTTAGGAATGTGATTGAGTGCTTCCTTGGATCAAAGTCATCAATACTTCACCTTGACTTATATGACTAAGAACCCAGTTCAACAGTGGACAACCAGAGACTCAGGCAGTTCTGTGCTGCTTATTTTTTCCAAATCCACTAGCAATATTACAGCTACAAGTCCTTTGTTGAATAAATGCAGACCTTTTTTTTTTTCCTAACCTGGGCTATTGCTTGAAGCCATAAAATGTATTTTATTGAGCTCAGCTCAATCTCTACTGATTTTGACAAACTCTTATTTCACTACTGCCATGGTTCGCCATTTAACTTGAGTTCTTGGCCTGTGTTCTGGGAAAACAATGATCACAGAACAGCCCAGATCTATCATGTGGATTTGCAGCAATTCACATCTGACATTAGCAGACCCATAGTCTATTGGATCTGCCTTTTAAAATTTATTAAATCTGTAAAATGAGCACCTACTCTCCTGAAAAGTTTCAGTGTGATCCTATAAGCATATTTTAGTGACACAGGATGGGAAGGAGAGGTCTGTGGAGTGTTGAAGAAGAGAATTTCTGGCACTTAGTTTTCCCTTCAAGTTGAGTAATTCAGCAGTTGTTGCAGACATTCTGGATCTTTTCTTCTGGGTCCCTTTCCACAGACAGTGGAAAGATATTTCAAAATCATTACACGAACACACACACTTGCTTATATCCCTAGAATCTCTCTGATATGAACAAACATTTTTGGCATTAGGGTAACACTAGAGCAAGCACCACAGCTGTTTGAGATGTGAGGGGATGGAAAAGCAGGGTGAGGTTCTGCCAAAGGCATTTTTCATGAGAATATTTTTCTGCCCATAAAAATGCTGTATTAAATCAAGTGAGAGCCTGCCTATCCCTGCTGTGTGTTCTATCCACAGCTGTGCCTGTAGCAACGTAGACAAAGGATGTGTGGGAGCATCTATTCCTTTGCCATTCACTGGACAGGGCCCCACAGTGACAACTGAACAAGCTCAGTGGAGATGGCAGCAGTTTCAGGAATATCTTGCCAGAGTCAACAGAAGAATAGAAATAGTTTTAGAAGGCCCTTGTTTGATGAGGCTGTCTGAAGAAATAGCCTTTCAGGATAATCAAGTCAAATTATGAGGTGTTTTAGAAACACTGAAGTGATAGTATAAAAAATTTGGGTCTGAAATCTTTGTAGGCTGATTAGAAAGCATAATTTTATTTTGAGAATTAAAATTCTTTCTTTCTTTTCTTTCTTTCTTTCTTTCTTTCTTTCTTTCTTTCTTTCTTTCTTTCTTTCTTTCTTTCTTTCTTTCTCTCATCCATTTCTGGAGACTGGGGTAACCAAAATTATTTAGGGGTTAGTTTTCATGAAAGGATGGAATTACGTCAGGTATGACACTCTTTAGAAGCTTGCTTTATTTTCTTGATAGAGGTTTAAAGTCATGTCCATGCTTTTAATGCTTTCTGCCTTCCTGATATGCTTCACTTTCCCCTGGAAATTTCTAATGCAAGCACTGGCTATGAACAATTGCTTTAAAATATGTTTTGACTTGTTCAGTACACCACTCAAGCCCTCAAACAAAACCTTTTTTTCCTCAGGCCAGTTTTATCTTCTTGAAAATGACTGTGCATTTAAGCTTTTTCCAATGAGAAAAGATGATTGGGGCATCATCTGATTGTCACTTCCATCACAGTTTTGTGCACTCAAAGCACTTGAAATACTCTGCCAGCTCTGAATTGGCACTTCTGTTGTCTTTAACAGCTGTTTGGGCAGGCATCAAAACTACTTCTTAAACTGCTGCTCCCACACCATGAACCTTTGTCCCTTTTCAGACCATTTCACCTAAATCCAAGAAAAGGGCTGATTGCTACAAAGTGTGAGACAAGTGCAACATGTACTCGTAACAAGTGAGCATCTGCAGATAGTGGCAGGCAAAATGTCACCAGCCTCCAATGACTGGCATTCCTTCTGCCAAGATGAGCCACTCACAGCCAAAGATACTTGCTACCTGACAAGCCCAGGTTGTGCTTTTGCAAATGCTGAGCCTACAGTGGATCATTTGCTCTCAGCCTGATCTTGGATGCTAGCAGCCTAGGACTGGGGAATTACAGCACCCTTGCACTCACCCAGTGAGAAAATAATATGCAGTAGCAGAGTTAAGAAGCTGCTAGGATCTGGCAGAGCCTGGTCAGAAGAGCTGGCCATAACATGATGGTTCTGAGGATGAGGCCAAGGGCATGAGGATTGCTATCTCTTACCTGCAGCAGGCTGAAAGGCAGCTCAACATCTAGGCCCACACTACTGGCTGGAAAGAAGATGCTTATAATAAATTCCAGTTTTGAACAGACAACCTCTTATTATTTTTAACATGCTGTCAGTACAACACAAAACTCTTTACATGGCCAGGCAATGTACTACCTTTTTCCTCTATGAATAAATCCCCTGGACTCAGTTGCCCCAGTACGTGCAGAAGCATAATTATTACCTGCTATTTCTGTGGTAAGAATTTATAGACTCCTGAGATGCAAGGCCATTCTTTGCTTGCTGCTCTATGAACATAATGGCACACCACAGAGATGGTACAAAGGAAAACCTAGGGAATGGAGAACAGGAGGAACAGGAAGCTCTTATCCTACCCAGCAGCAGCATTCAGAGTGTGTACCCTCTAAGCTGAATTTCAGTCAAACAAGGTTTATCAACATTATCCTGTGCTTGAAGAGGCACCTCTTCAAGCAGGACAAAAGACTAATGATTTTATGGATTGGGTCTAGGTCCTATGGAGCAGATTGACATGCTTGAGGGATCCTCATTCTCGCAGGAGATCTGACCTTGCCTCCACAGAAATCAGTGAGAACTTGCTTTTCATCTCATACTCTTGGGTAGCATCTTTTGAGAAAAGCTTCACGCAAAACAGGAATAACATTAAGACTGTGAATTCCCCTAACCAAAAACCAGTAAACATTGTATTAATAAAGGTTATGTTTTTATACCAGCTCAGGGGCCTAGGTAGCACTCAGGCCCAACCTAGTGGATTTGCACACTGTGTGTTGTGTTTGCTCACCTTTTCACTCTAGGTCGTTGCATCATCTGGGCAATATAAGTAGGACAGCTTGGATAATGGGGTCTTAACCTGCACAAGAAACGTAGATGTGACCAAACTTGTCCTTAAAATCTTAGCTATCCTTTTATGTCTCACACTGTGGGCTTTGATGATACCAGTGGCGATACCTTTCTGTAAGGAGCCTCATTCACAGCACAGCATGGGCCCTGCTTGTGGGCTGAGTCAGGCTTATACAGGACGTGAAATCATTTCATGTGAGATGCCTTTGTTGTGTGTTGGAGATGTTAAACAATGTGCAGCCAATAAGACAAGGACTGTCAGGAAGAAAAGCAAATTTTTGTGAGTTGGCAGCTGCCTGACATATTATAGACATAGATGTTATTATGCTTGCTTCTCCATTTCTTTATCTATTGTGAAAAAAAAAAAATCTTTGTAGGAGATTTCTATTAGGAAGTTGGCAAGTCATTTAAAGCTTTTTTTTAAACACAGCATGTGTGTGTTTCTCATTTTCTGGGTGCCTAGCTTCTAGCTTATTTTGGCCTCAAGCCATTGAACATGTTGAGGATAGAGACCAAGACTAAGAACTTAATTTCACATCCTCTGGGAAGCTCATGTACAGAGCTGAAGACTGGTAGGTGCATTTGCTATAACCCCTGTAGCTGAACTAATGTGCTGTAGCTTTCTTCACTAGCTGGATTTTCCTACGAAGCACTGTGAGAGCTTGCCATTGAAAGCTGAGGAACCCAATTTATGCACAGCATTGACCAAATGGGCTTTTATATCAGTAGCCTTGGGTGCCTGCACCAGAACTGCCAGCTCCGTGGGCTGTGCACTCTGCCAGTTGGCCTAACTTGCTTGGATTCAACTTCAAGCACCTGTTTTTCATCCATGAGCTTTGGCTGAATGCAGAGAAAAGAAGCAGAGCTGCTCCTCTGATTATCACTGACAATGACTGAATGCGTAGTCTAAACTCTCCTTGAAGCACTTGAGCAAATAAAGAAACTTGATGGATATTTCCAAAAAGGTACTGCACTACTCTTTAGAGCTATATCCAGCTTTTCTTTACCTTTGGAGAGGAGAGGAAGAAACCTGACAACCCACTTCAGTGTGAGTGCATGGAGGAGGAACTAATCTCAATCATATACAGTGTTTTTTCATTTAGGTGAAATTAAATGTGAATTATACATAGATGCTTATGAATTACATGGGATATTTGCCACAGGCATGATTAAACTGCTCTGGCCAACTTTTCAGCCATCTAGTCAAATACACTTCTTTAGCAACAGGGCAAGTACCATCCACTTCCCTGGACAGTTAATATTCCTGTGGTTAATTTTTCTTCATCCCTAGGTCTGAGCACCTCTGTGTAGAGTACTGAGTGTGCCTTCTATAATCTTTGATACTGCCAGCGATAAGATGGGTTTTATTTGCATGGTCTTTCACTTGAGATTTTGATCACAACCAGCAGCTGGGTGCTTCTCTGTGTATCATATTGTCACTCCAGTCTGTTCAGAGGCCAATACTTCAAGGCCATAACTGCTGATTCTACTCTAGTCTTTCCCTTATAAGCAGCTGAAGCATCCCTTTTGCTGTTTTTTGAAACATAATCTGAACTATTGGTTTTGATCATCAGGAGCAGAAGCAGCTGGTACACAGAGAGTTCCCATGTTATCTACCCGGGAAGCTGAAGTCAATATCAAGTTTACCTAAATGGGAAAGAGAAGCGGAGCCAAAATGCACAATTGCTTTTGATGTTTTGTTGTTTTTTTCCCCTCTGAATTACTGTGGAATACAAAGGAAAAAAACAATGAGGGAAAGTTTTTTTCTTAAGGGGCAGGGCAGGGGGAAATCCTGACTCTACTATGGTAAGAGCTCCCATTTGAGATAAATAGTGCTGCTGCTGTGGCACCAAGCTTTATCTTGGCTTCTTCTTTAACATGAAAGTGAGTCTGGACCTGTCTCTGAAATTTTATGTTCTGCATTTGGCCACAACTGGTTGGCATCTAGTCCAGTGCTGCATCATGCAGATGCTCATAGCTCTGACTTATTTGTCCATCTCCGGTTCAAACATGAGCATTGAAGGTAATAGTCAGCCTGTTCAATTTTCTGCAGTTCTGTCAAAAATATGGGAGTTTTAAGGTGCATCACATTGGGGAAGCAGAAGGGCACGAAATATTTAATACCAAAAAGTTAAATATTATCATAAAAGTAATTTAATATAAATGGCTTTCAGCAAATCCTTATCCATATTTCATGACTGAAATGGGTGTCTGGCTTCTAATGTTTGCATGCAATTAACTTTAATGGGTGCAGCACATTACTTCCAATCCTTTGTCCCTCAGAGACCCTGGCCCTATAAAGAAAAGAAAATAGCAGGACATCAAATATCAGTGACACTGAGGGTGATGCAGTGTCCTGTGTGCAAATCTGAAAATGACAAGTTAATAGGCTATTGATAGTTTCTGAAGTGTATCGAAACTAATTATTCTGTGCATCTGGGGGTAAATGAGAAATGGCAGGAACTCCATAAGGTAAAGATATCTAAAAATATGAATATGCATTACCAACACATAAAGCTTCATTTTCCCATGTCTTTGTAAAATGTGAGCTGAAGTCTCTTTAAATAGGTGGTAATCTTCCCACCTATTTGACAGGATTCAGGATTTAGAAGAGGTCTTCAGTGAACTTTGGATGTGTATCAGGACGTCATAATCAATTTTGCTTGGGTGAGGTCAAAGAAAAGTTCGCTCATCCTCCAAACACCTTCATGCCCACTAAGATCTCCTGTGAAGGGCAAGGCTGCACGATGAAGCAGACTCTATGTTTTGCAAATGATTTAAAGTGCCGAAATTGCTGGATGTTCACAAATGTCCCTCCAGATTGCATGAAGATGTGTAAGGTGTCTGATGACCTCTGAAATAATAGCAGAGATTTGTAAAGCTAAACAAATATGTCTCAGACCATTAAACTGGACAGAAGAGAGGTCTGGCACATTTGATTCCAGAAGGAATTTCTGAAATAGTAAAAGTGAAAAAAATAGGTGGTGCAAAACAGATTCTAACACTAAAACTGATTTCATTGTGGGCTTCTGGGGATGAAACTCTCCAGCTTTAATTAGCATCAAACTTAACTGTCTTCTATTACAAACCTGAATATTAATTAGTGATGCCCTTGGGGTAATCAACCCTTGTGGATCTCTGAGAAAAATGAACTGATTAGTAGATTGACCTTGAGAGTTCCAATGGAAGATGATGAAAATACAGATTGTTCAACTGTGCTGCACTGTAATCTTAACTTAGCGTAAACTAGTGACTTGGGAAGCCCAAAGGAAGAAGGAGGAACACTTAATGAGGAGGTTAGTTACAAAGGATGCCATTCATTTTTCCACTTAAAAATGCAAACTCTTACTGCTTTGCATTCAAGCCATGAACGGAAGTTCATCTTGAAATACTTTCAGAAGAATCTGAGTTTAATTGTATGAACCCTTAAAAAAGTTCTCTGAAACATATCTCAATCATTTCAAGTTTAATTTTTGCTGCTTTGCAGCAAGCAGTTGACGTTTTCAGGAAATTGAAATTTTGGAAAAAATGGAGGGAGACCTAGTGAAGTACACCGCCATATTTGGAGTCAGGAAAATCTGCCTCTAGTTCCCTCATCATGCTATAGATTCTTTGCTAGGGTCTTCTCCCTTTGTCAATAGCTGTGCAAGCCTCGACAAATAAAGTGTGTCTGCTTGCCTTTTCTGAGTAGGAATAAAGAAAAAAAAATCTCCATTACCCATGATACCTTGTGATCTGTTGATCTGAGATGCTCAGAATGCAAAGAAAAACTTCAAAAAATTTCTATCCCTTCTTAGCCTTTTGTATTAAATTTTGCTGCTTCTCCTTCCTAAAGCCTCTTTCTTATATAACAGTTTATCCTTGAATAACTGTGTTATGCCATTTCCAACTTTCTTGTCCTCCAAGTACATCTTACAAAATGGAACAGCTCCTCTGTCTTTGTTGTGCCTTTCAACATCCTGAACCCTCAGCTAAGGATTCCACTGCATGGGCACATGACCTAAAGTTGCCATTCAAATGTGCTTTTCAGTTTTGATTTCCCAAAAGTGATCAGAAGATGTGAAAGTGTCATTATTGCAAAGCCGTAGGTTTGTATTTCAAAGCACATTTGAAGCTAGATAAGCTGTAAAAAGTACTTTAGGCAATGAAAGAATCTCAGGCTTACACGGTAAAATAGAAAAGATAAGTAGTGATGTGCTCTTGGCACATAGTTAGGTGGTCCGGATTTTTGTTTTATTGTTATTGTGGGGTAAAATCAGATAACGTGATGATGTGCATTCCCTAATAGAAATTTTTAATATAGGACATATAGTGATACTGAAGGGTAGATAAGAGAATTCTAGCCTCTGTAAAACCCATTGATGTCATCTTACCCCTAAGAACAAGTCAAACAAAAGGCATCTATTTATAGCACTTTGAGAAAATTTGATGCCAGCTGAAGGTGCTAGCTTTTCTCGATATCTTTGAAGACTAAGACTTAGTTTGTCAGTTCAGGTATAGTGGAGCTTGGAGCAGTCAGAGGAAGTAGCCTGCCAGGGTGCCTAAAAAGCCCCTGCTGAAGGATATGGGCTATTCACACCATCTTCCTTCAGAAGAAGAAATCTCCAATGTAAGTGCCACCAAAGGAATTGTCTAGTGTTAACTTGTTGTCATGATTCAGTGAAAATATCATATATGTTCAGGTTGAGGCTTGTTGACAGTAAGAACAGGAATGTCTGCTGCTGAATGAACCAGAAGTACGAAGAACCTGGAATGGTGTTAGATAGATGCAGGAGGTGGATCAGGAATCAGAAGGTAAGGTGATCAAGAGGGGCCATGGCATAGGCCACATCCCATTATTGCCTGACTTTGCGAAGGCAGAGAGGCCCAGACAGTGGGAGTTGGACTGTAGGTGGTGGCTGCTGTAGAGGATAAGAGTGAATGATTCCCCACCAATAGTCTGTGGGTTCATCAGAGTAGATGCAAAATCTTGCCTAGTCATGTGTGTTTTGTTCTAGCTCTCCTTGGACCGATTTCCTGGGACCACCTTTTTTCTGTAAGTGCGGCATCAGAAAGAGTGATCCTAATGCAGTAAAGATTGCCTGGGTAAAGTGTAAATTAACCGAAATTGACACCTCTGTTGCCATAGCTAAGCTATTTTTGGTACCTAAGGTAGTTTTTTTCAGCCAGCTAAGGATTTGTATGCTACATTGAATTCTGCAGAGTACAAATATACCTGCCATATAATTAGAACTAGATTTGGAATATCAGAATGCATTGAACATTCTGGGATGGTGATTTTATTCCTTTGTACCACTGAATATCTGCCAAATTTAAACTTAATGTTAGACCATTCCATTACATAGTGTTAACAAAATCAGAAATAATCTAAATAAGCTGGGTGAGAGACTGTAATTAACATTATGCAGACTGAATTTTAAATTTTCTTTCCTTCTCAGTTTTATACATCTTACTCCGCTGCTTCTAAGTGTTTTCAGAGAGAAGTTGCATTTTTTTTTTTGGTGTGACATTAATACAGGGACTCCAAACCCACTGGAATACCTCACAGAAGCACTGAGGTCTATTGGCTTATAAAGAAACATAACACTTTTGGCCTCAGACGTTCCTGACTGCTAAAGCTGGCAGCACTCAGAGAGGGATGTGGTGCCTGGAGCATGGGAAGCAGCTGTGAAGAGATGAGTAGAACAGTGGGGGGTGGCTGTGGACTAAAAAGCCAAGTTGTGGAGGAGCACAGTTCTGCTAATCTATTGACTAGTGTGTATCTGGGTAAAATTTAAGGAAGAAATGCCTAGGAACTGCAGAGAAATGCGAAACTATTTAATTCTTGCTAACACCTAACAGCTAACATTGCTGTGTCTCCTTATTTCAACCAGCATTTTATAATTTATTAATTCAGAAATAGATCTGTGTTTTGTTAAAAATCTGTAGCAAGTAAGGTGGAAGCCCAAATGACTTTCTCATAAAGTGCTGGTTCCTTTAATTCTTTCACGCAAAGGTCCAGATTACTATATATTATGGCAGTAGCTACGGTGAAATTTGCTTGTGGTTAGCTGTAGTTAAAGTAAAACCATCTGTTTCAAGAATGCTGACAAGCATTTACATTTACAATGGATTTATAAAATTTGGACCTTGGTTTAAGAAGAATCAAAGATCAGAGGGCCTAGGAAGTTCTGCAGCAGGTCCCAGCAGCAGGCTGGGCCCAATGATGAGGCAGGGGCAGAGCCTCAGTGCCATCGTGCAATTAGTGGTAGGGTCGGGCTTTTCCATGGTGACCTGGGGATCAACACTTCCTTCTGTGCACCTAGTGCAGGACTCTAATTTCATACCAGCTGTTTTTATGGTCCAGAACTATCTTCCATTCTGTTGCCATAGTCACTTAGGATACTGGACCTCTGCCTGGTCTGGTCTTTCTAAAATTTCCTCTTCATCTAAAACTTTGACCCTTAGGATCTCAATATCCTTCAGGTTGTTGTGTTTTATTTATTTATTTATTTGTTTGGTTAGGGTTTTTTAAAATTTTTTTTCAATTTTTTTTTTAAAATTTTCCCCTGGGGGAAAGTAGGAGATAGGGAGAAAAAAAAATCTACCTTTGATCAGAAGTGTTGTCAATGCTGGCAAACTGCTAATTTTTGATCACTCTGTTGGAAATTGTTTAAGGCAGTGATGGTACTCCACTTAAGAGAGATGCATTAGGAAAAATGCATCTAGCCATCATGTTCTAACCACAAATAAAAGTCCTAATAT
Source organism: Ploceus nigricollis (assembly GCA_013399945.1). Taxonomy (NCBI): domain Eukaryota; kingdom Metazoa; phylum Chordata; class Aves; order Passeriformes; family Ploceidae; genus Ploceus; species Ploceus nigricollis. The sequence goes on along the minus strand of VXBC01008946.1, from coordinate 255,754 downwards.
GCTGCAAGACTCCTGGATTTAAAACGGCATTCAGGACAACACAGGCAGGCAGACTGGCTGCTTCTGCACTGTCTTCTGTCAGGTTAACAGTTAATTGTTGCTGCTAATTACAGTGTTCATTAAGCAATCCCAGGTGGCAGGTTTACCCTTCCTATCCATATCACTGAAACATTCTGAATAGGATTTCATGCACAAGTGGAGGTAATGGCACTTTCTGTCTCTCTTGCACACAGACATGGTAGCGTGAGTGATATTCAACCTCCCATGTCATGTACTTCAGCTTCATCTGGGATTACTACCTGGCCTCATTTCAAAGAGAAGAATGGCATTGTTCTGTCACAGAAATGCTGCTCTGTTTTGGTTGTTAACTTCTACATGCTTTGCCCAGTAAAATAAAGATGTGTGGTTTCATGAGACTTATACCATTAATAATGCATGTGACTTACAAAGGAACAGTGATTTACATGGCCAGAGTACTGTACAAACAGCAATTCATAATAATTTGTATAGCCATAATCTCAGAAATAAGAGCCAGGAAGGATGCATTAGGCTCCAGTAACCAGTTCTTTCCATACTGCTTTCTGGTTGGCTGCAACTACTTGTTCAAAGCAAATCACCCGAGTTCCATGATGTTGCTGGGGTACCCCACTGACTCCTGCTTCTCTAGATATCAATTAACATTTCTGGAGTTCTGGGATTATGGTGCACTCTCATTTCATCTTCTCCCCAAGAAAGCAAAATACATTAGGCTTTTTCTCCAAGATTCTGCTTTGTACTTCTACCTAATCTATAACTTTGCTCATATTTCAGGTAAAAATCCCCTGCTTTCTCTATGCTTTTATCTCTTCAGGTCTTTTTTTCTCATCTCTTCTGCTTCAACTTCAAGGTAATGCAGTACATTGGTTTGAAGCACTGGCTGTAACAGGTAATGTGGATTGTATTTCTGACTGAGTTATTTTGAGATGAAAGAAAGAAATAAGGTGTCCCTACCTCAGAGTCCCAGATCATTGAAAGTTGCAATTGTCAGCTAAAAGACACTGTGTACATACAGAGTACTGCTGTAGGCACTCATACAGCTCCACTATATGGCTCTCTCTATAGTTGATTTTCTTCTGTTAGCATGATTTTTTTAATTCTCTAGATATTCTTCAGTCTGTAAAGCTTTTTGTGATGCATTAACCTGAGTGATGCTACATGAACTTTGTGATGATGATTCCAATAAAATTGTGGTAATGCACTACATGATCCAGCCTGTGGGACACAGACACTACTTTTCATTTCCTTTCTGATGCAGAGGAAAAGACCATGTGTGTTTTCCAAGCACTCTGTGCACTTTTCTCTCTTTCTGAAGCCCATATTTCTTATCTCAGTGAAATATCCATGCCATAATGGTGAACACTGTGCAGACAAATTTCCTTTTGAATATTGCAGAAAGGACTTTTAACAAAGCCTCTCAGATAGTGCAAAAAGCTATTCTATTTGAAGATGTTATACAAATTCTCTGGCAAGTGTATCATATGAATGCTTATATAGGTAATTTTGGAAGGGTAACCAAAATGCAATCCTACATAAAATTAGGAGGATAATCAAAACCTGAAGTGTCTTTTCTCTTTCATTCCTTAAACAATGGTTTTGCTCTTTTTCTGGCTTTTATGGAAATTGCAGGAAAGCCCTTGAGAAAATCTCATCAGGACAAGATGCTAATTGCTGCCAATTTTAATATTTTCTTCATAAGGCGTTGACTAGAAGAGTTAATTTAGGGTTTCAGTGTACTCCCTGGACCATTACAGAGAGCTCTTACACATAGGCAGCTGAAAATAATTGCTGCATGGAATAAGTTTTTGGCCTTGGTGTGTGGTTCAGCTCTAAGGAACCAAACACTTTGAGTTGAGCTGGTGGATAGTCTAGGCCCTGCTCTGTGCTGAGCTCTGAATCACATGAGGCACTAAAAGTTCACAGTGCATTGACTTCATGAGGAGACTCTGAGGTCTGGCCAGAACATCTTGTCTTGATGAAAGGACACTTTTTCTGGCCAGTGTTTTAAAGTTCTTTCCTCCCCACTGCAGTTTTCCTTTTAACTGTGGTTTTTAAAATTTTTTTTACTTAGTGTTTCAGATGTGCTTTCATTTCTCTTTTAGCAGATTTTTAATTATCCTGGTGCCATACTGAGTTGTGGCTGAGATGAAGACTCTAGCTGGTTTTGACTCACATCTGCAGATCTTGTAGGTATAATCTCTATGGTAACTGACCCATGTTGGGTAGAAGGAAAAAATGCCGAGAACTAAAGGTTAATTGCTGTTTTGTTTATACATGTTTTGTGCAACTCCAGTGTTTCAAATTAGGAATCCAATTAGAACATGGATATTAATAGATTGAGCATCTTTTTTGTTTCTTGGATACCTGCAGAACTACTTGAAATACTTTAGAAATAATGATTTCTTTTTATACAATCTTGTGCAGGGAGTGAGTGTATCTCAGTCAACTCTTTTTTAAAAGGGGGAAGGAAGGTACTTGGCACTGCAGAGGGAAACCTTTTTCTTCATATAATAGAAAAGACCTACCTGTCATTCTTCCCCTGTCCAGAAGAAGAATAGCTTTGTGTGGTCATTATTCTAGCAGGACACCTAGAGAAAAAACACAAGGAAAAAGCAACTAACTAAACAAATCAACAGATTAAATTTCTTTCATGTCACCTATGACAACCTAATGTTCTGTACAAGGCTTTGGCAATCCTTTTGCTGTTCAACGTGTACACAGTGGTCCTCAAATGAAATAGCTCAGGTCTTTAAAAATATACTGTCAAAGTGTCTGGTTTCTCTTTCAGGGGATTTCCTAGATTCATTTAAGAAAGTAAAACATTAATTCAATTTAAGAAATGAAAGGCTTGCTGACTAGTTTTCTCTCCTTCCAGTATTTTCTGTCTCTGTGAGAAGGCTTAAAAAGTATACTGGGGGTTAACTGTGTCACTTGAAAGAATACTGTTTTGAAAAAAAATTCTTCTTACTTTTCATGGGCAAATGTTATAGACTTCATTCCTAGAGACAGGTGTATCTGTGGTGAAATATTTACCCTGATTTACTGAAATACTGAGACAACTGGTAATTATGGATTATAGTCAGTTTAAAGTTGGGATTGCCTAATATGGATTATCATTTTAATTTCTCAAGTGTGTGCTTTTGGGTTGTGCTGCTCATGAAAATACTCTTTCTTCTTTTTTAGTATGCCCATCTTTTTTATTCAGCTGTTTGAGACTGCTATTTTTGGCTTTCCATGAATCCAGTAAAACCTGCTTAGAAAAACTTGTATCTTTTTTGCACTTACACACACCAAAGCAACTCTCATGGGGCACACAACTGTTATCCTTCTACACGAGCATGGAAATTTCTAGTAACTTCTCATTATTTTATTTATTCTGTAGTAAGACATGTTTCTACATAACCTTTTTCGCAATTAAAATTCTTCCAACAGTTCTTAATGAACTCTGGGGAAGTCTCTCTTTTCATAGATCTTAGCAGAGTGAATTAATCTGTGTTCAAACAAAATTAGAGATGTAATTACTATAACCTTTAAGAGAATAATTATGTTCCTAACACAATCATCCATGTTTTGGGGACCGCATTGCAAAGTCTTCTGGCCCCTGTTGCAGACTGACTCCTTTTCCTCACACTCCCTAACAGAATAGAAAAATTAGACTTTTGAGTCCCTTGAGTGCAAGCCAGTGACCTGAGGTTTCACAGTGTAACATTTGGTATTTCTAGCTCTGTTTTTCCTACTGTTTTGGGAATTGCAACTCAGAACCTGTGAATGACATTTTGAGTGTAGGAAATCTGCTTAAATTGAATGACAAAAAAGTTGCTAGGGATGGTCATGTCTAATACTTTTCTAAAAAGTAAAATATTTGCCATTTGTTTATGTCAGTAAAATGAGAAATATGATGACGCATCAGATGCTTGGAAAATATCTTTCACCATACATTTCTGAAAAAATGTGATAAAATGTCCTGGAGGTCTAGATGTATTGCTTTTCTGTATTTCTAAATTAAATCTGCTCATCTGACAAAGACAAAAAATGTTTTGGTTTAAAACTAAGTCCTAAATCTTTAAGGTTGCTGCTTGCCTGCATGCTACTAACCAGAAAAACTCAACTTTTTGAGTAAAGCTGTATTATTGATGATCTATGTGCTAGCTTCCTCATAAACCTATAAGTCCTGCATGATTATCAAAAATAAAGAGAAATAAAAGGTTTCAGTCTGCAGAATCAGCAAAATGCCACGTATTGATGTTAGAAAGGTAGAAACCGAATGGAAATGATGGCCAACTTGATTTGTGTACAATGAATATTCTTCATAGTGTTTAAATAATGGTGGAAAATGCTATCAGTATAAAAATTCAAGTCTAAAAAATGCAACGTGGAATAAGTTTTAGCAACACCCTTAAATCCTTTCTATCTGTTTTTGATATCTCACTGTGCTGGTATCCAGTGTTTACTCAAATAAATATGTACAGGAGGACTAGCTGTGATTTTTAGGAACAGCTCAATCTTATCTATATGGTTTAAACAAACACATAAAGTACATATGTACCTACAATCAGAAGATATTACATGGGTAAAATGCTTGGGTACTGCGTTACGAGGACAAGATGCTACATCACAAGCAGTAATATAAATTTGAACACATAGGTATCAACCAGACAAATAATAAGACATGAGACACACAGTTAATGTAGCTAACGAGTACCTAGTAGTTATCCCTTGGGCACTCTGCGCTGTCTGATCCACCTGGCTGGAGAGTCATTGGGCTCCCTGAATTGAGATCCACACAGAACCTGGACTGTCCTACAAGGGAAGCCTGTATGGTTTCAGAAACACTGAACATGATTAATTTCCATTCATGTTTAACTGGGTTAAAGAAATCTGACCACTAATTAGCTTGACTACAACTTCTTGAAAAACTCACTTCTCCTTCAAACTACAACAATTAGTAAGAAGACTCACATCCGTGTTTGCTGTCCTTCTAGGATTTATACCAAACCTGTTAAAGTCAGAAGGAGTTTGATGGGTTACTCTGCTAATCAGGCAACAGGTAAAAGCTCCTTTTGAAGACACCAGAAAGAGAATATCTAAACTTTTGAAGAAAAATATAACTGATTGATCAAATTCCAGATATAATTATTACAAGATACCACTCGCTGCCTTGAGCAATCATGTAACTTGTACATGTAGTTTAAGAGTTGCAGAACCTCATATCAAGATGAAGCTATTTATGCAGCTGGTTGTGTCTTTGAAGATCTTTTGGGATGAAAAACATCATAAAAACTAAAGTTGAAAATGAAAATGTCCAGTGGGACCACTGTAAAGAATGAAATTAAATATCTTTTCATAGGTAGACTTTCTTGAGTAAAGTCATTGATTTCACCTCTGTACCTCATCACTAGTTGCTAACTAAACACGCACTACTGCCCAGTTGTTATGTAAGATGCATATCAGGCTGACTACTTGCCTAACAGTCTGAACACAGATGAAAGAGAAAGGCAGGTTTTTCTGTACACACTGGCTGTTTCTCTCTTGTGGAGGAAATGTCTAGCATGTTTTGAGTGTGACAGCTGCCTCCCATAAATAAATATCCACTGACAAATGCTAAAGAAATTAGCCATATGAGCCTGTTCTAATTTATTAAGAGCTGCAGGGAAAAGCCTTAAAGTTATTGTAAAGATGAAAGAGGAGTATGTTATATATCCTGGTCACAAAGTCTCTGAGCTGGTGGTTTATATTATTGAAGCATTCTGTACAGAAACATAAATTCTCATAATTTAATAAAGAAATTATTTTGTTGCTAGTGCATATTCTATAAGGTGGAGTCAAGTAAACACCTCCTAACTTCTGTGACTTGAAACTAAAGACAGGCCAGGATACTAAGGCAGAAGATATCTGTTTCCCTCTGTGCTTTCTTTCAGATTTTTCTGGATGTTATGGCTCTGTTTTTATTTTATGATGAAATTTGTCTTTGCCCCAAAGTGTATCAGTAGTAATGCATTTCCATGGTCCTTTAAGGTTATGAACACAATAAGCATTTATTATGGCTTAAGACATGAAGTAGTAAAGTGTCAGGATGATGATGTAGTAGAGGCAAGTGAGACTCAGGGACATCACGGGGCCATGAAGTGATGGCTCCTGAAGTTTTCCTTAAGCTTATCAGAAAATCTTGTATGACTAAGGTGGGGGCAGCATTGTCCATACCAGGAACTTTGGTTGCCCAACTAAGGAGGGGGACAAGAGATAGCCAGTCACTCACAGAGAGCCTTGGAACATTACTTGCCTGAATCATAGAACAAGAGGAATGATACCACTGTTACTGGACTTTAAAAAAATCTACACTTGAATTATGGCCAGGATGGAGGTTGATAGGTGACTAAAGCCAATCATCTTGTGATCATATAAACAGTGGTCCTAAGTTAGGTCTGTTGAGTTCTTCTGGACCACAGCAGGCTGTGCCAGCATCTCTCTCTGAGTGGGATGCTTCTAAGAGCTTGCAAACTCTTAATTTTGCAATACTCAGAACTACCCAAAAGCTGATGATGAGGCCTGGGCTGATACCCCATTCCTTGAGGCTCAACCCTTGAATATTGAGAAATTGAAAGACATTCAACATTGTATATTTACATATGGACATCTTTGTATCTTTCTGTGTTTGTGTGTGAATCAGTTTAGGCACCCTGTAGAACATATACTGTGTATGTTGCTGTCTTGAACTATAGTTATGTCCCTGTTGTAACTGTAGTAAATCCTACTGAATAATTTTGTAGTAATATTAAAGTAAATGATAAAGTGCTGCTAAATCCTTTAAATATATGCCATTGTCCAAGTCTGAGACTAGGACTGGACCTAGCCACACCTAATCTTGAACAGGAGTTTGGAAAGCAAGGGGGCTAACTCTGAACCTTGTGCCTCGATGGGAGGGTCTCCTATATCCTTACTCTTTGCGTCCTTACCCTTTAGCATCTATAGTTTCTGTGTCAATCATTCAAAATTGACTGTAATATTTTTTCCTTTGTAAGTTTCATCCATGTTGTAGCAATAGAGTGAACCTTGCCATCAGACTTTGTCATACTTTCTTAAATTAGTATTAAACCTGCCTTTGTTAATATCTTTCATGATGATTCTTTGTGACCTAAACCACTAATTCATGACAGTCAGAATTTTCCCAAGTCCTTTTTATTTTCCTGCTTTTGATAACACGAATATGCTGTGTGTTTCTGGCTGTGCTCATTATATTTACTTTTCCATGTTGTGACAGGATTCAGGATGAGAAGAATAATGTTCTACCTCTATTGATTGATACTCTCAATTTCTTTGGCTATAGATCTTTGCCACATGCTGTCAATATGCAGCCTCATAGTAGCAGCAGAATTGCATATGATTATGTAATATAAGAAAAATTCTTGAGCTTTTCAAGACCTGACTGAGCACAACCCTGCTCTGAGCAGTTGGTTGGACTAGAGAGCTCTAGAAATCCCTTCCAACCTGAACTACCATATCAGTCTATATTTCTAAGACACAAATTCACAATTTACAGGAGTTAGTAAGCTTTTCTTCAGAAACTATCCACATGTATGCCTAAGTCTGAAGTAAATGTGAGGTACTTTGAAGTTGTTTACCCTTTAGTGTATTACTAACCATAGGTCTGCATCACAACCTGCTATGTACCAACTGGTTCATGTACTCACATCCTTTAGTGTAAAATTGGGCAGAATGGCTAAGGCAAATTCAGGAAACAGGGACAACAAAGCTCACATTTTAAGAACATGGCATTTGCAACAGGAAACATCACTGCAATCACAAGGAAATTGAAGGGGGTTTCACTGACAGCTTTGTAAATTCAGCAGTTTGACATGCAATCACCTGCAGTAAAAATATAATCTGCCAGGAGGTATGTGACTGACAGCCCTTGTTTCACAGTGAAACCTCAGACCACAGGGAAAGACTTATGTTTGGATCTAGACTACAGCTGATGGCATAAGATGAAGGACTTCTTGGAAAAGGCTTAATCATCACAGTTTTCTCATATAATATGAGTCATTCTGCTTAACTTTGGTGCTAGGTAACCCCAAACACTTAGTTTGGCAGAGGCTGACACAGCACCTGGTGCCCTGATAAGGTTTCTTTCAGGGAAGATGGAGAAGGGACTGGTATAGACATGGGTGATTTACTTCTTACAAGGTGCTCTGGTCTCTTGCATAAATACAACCACATAAGCATTTGTCTGGCAATAAAACATTTTCTGCTGTAAGTGCACAGGTTGATAGTGGCAGCTCTGGGTAGTTCAGCCATTTTGTAATTTATTAAGAGTTGTCAGAGCAGACATTTTAAAATACTGGTCTGTTCATCACTGTGAAGTATTTACAGTGAGATTTTAATGTGAAAATCATTCTTGATCCATTCACTAGTATTTACCATCCCTTTGATTTTTAGGTCAAATACAAAATTATTGTTTCTTCAGGGAACCAAGTGTGAAAGTCAGACATCTCCCCTACATCCCTCTCCTGCAGAGCCACGCACAGGCATAAATAGGGCCACAAACTAAGGAGGTTATCCCTGTGCACTTTGCTTGACTGTCTAAAGCTGGTACAGTGTAGTCCTAATCCATTCCTGTAGCTCTTAAAAACTATGGAGATAGAAAGAAATAGCTGTTTGTTTAATAGCAGTGATATTGCTGTTAATAGCGACAATAATTATAATGATGGTGATTATAACAGCAACACCAACAATAGTAGAAATAATAATAAAAATAGTAATGGTAATAATAATAATAATAATAGTTTATTTGCATGATTTTTATAAACACCTTCTTAGCTGCAGCTCAAATCAGCAAGTCAAGGCTGAAGGAATGAAGTCCATTTGCTATGTTTTGAACAGGCTTTGGCTAGCAGAATGTTCCAGTCAGGGGACATCAGCCTGCCTAAGAAGGAAATGTACATGTGAGATTTTTGGGGTTTTTTTTTAATTGCAGATAGCCAGATATTTTTTCTTCACTGGTTGGCTTTTGGGACTTTTCTTTCAGCTGTTTTTTTTTTTGAGCACTGTCTTGATGGACATAACTCAGTTGGTGAACTGCTTAGGCTGCTCATAACAACCACTCCTTAGACTAATCACCACAGAGAGCTAACAATCTCCTTTGCCTGACTGGTCAGCTGAGTTATACGATAGGGTTTCTATTTTCTCTGAATTGTCAAGAACAACAAATTTTTATGCATCTGCAGCTTTTCACAAATTTTCATTCATGAAAAATTTTCTATATCTGGAAAAATATAATCTTCTAACAAAGCAAACAAAATACAGCTGTTCAATTCTTCACAGAAGTGAAGCTGAAAAGATGATCAGAGCAACTCACTTGTCCTCACAGCTCACTTATGTTTTGCATTTGCAGGACTGAACATGCAGTGAGAGGATTGTGACAGAAAAGAGACAGAAAAATCATGGAGAGATGCTCTGTAAGGGTCCTGCAAGAGGCACATGCACCAGGGGGGACTGAGGAATACAGGAAGCTGAATATGTGCTTTGATGGTACAGGAAGATTTTACTACACTGTGATGCTCTCTGTGGCATGGCCTGATCTGGTCCCTAGTGTGCACTGCGCCTCTCTGCCAGGAGGGACCATGGGTCCCCTCCACCTCACCCATGGGCCCTTGTTTCCTTGCAGATGATCCATTGTCTAGACACAGAGACCATATAGCAACCTATTCCAAAATGCCAATGCAAGCATTAGGATGAAGAAATAAGGGAATAGAGCAGGTACTAAACATCTGCAATCTAGGGACATGATTGACTATTTGTCGAAATACACTGACGTGGCCAGCTATAAAGTGCTACAACACAGCGACAAAAAGAGCCAGCTGAGGCACCAATAGCATGCTGAATATACCCATGAAGATAAAGAGAGGGTCAGTGCTGGAAGGAGGAACGTCACAATTATAAGCATGTGGGAGACAGCAAGACAAATGTCAGAAGAGTTTTGGCAGTGGTAGTCAAATGTCCAGTGTGGGCAGTGGAAGCATTAATGTGCCTTCCATTACCTTTGCACTAAATGTGCAGGGCTTGGCACTTTCTGGCCATAAAGTTAATTCTGTGTGTACAGAAACAGATGGATAGATAAGCTTCCAGCTGCAGAGCATTCATCTAAGGGAAAATATGGAAGGAATGTAAATTCACAAGCAGATCAAATAAGACTAGGGAAGATTTCTAATCATAGAATCCTTTGGATTTCAAGGTAGATTTCATGGGTCTGTTTCCATACACAAGAATTCTTGATCTGAATCTTTATTATTATCCTTGTATATGGATATTTTCCTGAAGGATCTTCATTTTGGGTTTCATAATAGGGGCAAGTATTGGTGCTAACTAGACATTGAAGACATTTTGCACTAAAAGATGTTGAACTAGGGCAGACTTTACTTTCACTTGGACTTTTGTCCATCATGTTTTCTTCCTACACACAGAGTTCTGATTTAAGCGGGGAAACTACAGAACTGAGGCAGCATCATGCAGCATGTGATCACCTGCTGTGTTGCTCTTTACAGAAAGAAGAGTAACCTCTGTATAACCTATAGTCTCAGGTAAATGTGTGCCTGGCAAAATCCAACATGGATTCTTCAAAAGAAGGGGATATTTATTCCATCATTGAGCCATGAATGACGTATCTCTGGATTTCTATTTTGACCCGTATTATTTCCTAGTCTCACCTTTGTGGTAGTGGCAGAGCCTCAGCTTTGTATGTGACGCAATGCAATAATATTCATGTTTGTGACGTTTGTTTGGAATAGAGTGCCATCAAGATACAAAGATGTAACCCTGACTTGTTACTCTGACATGACTGTATCTAAATGGAGTGGCATTAGTCCACCTTGAGGGTGGACAGAACCAGATGAGCAATAAGGTCTCTATTGCTTGCTTTATTCTCTGCTGCAAGCTCCTTTATTGCTCTCCCCATAAATCACCTTTGTTCGTGAGAGTTGTGTGCATAAGGAAGCACCTGCTCTCCTCTCTCACCATTTGAAAGCAGCTCTTTTATGCAATACCATTGCTCTGAAATGGTACCATTTTTCTCAGAAATATCATATAGAAACCTTCTACTGTTTTTCTTAGTGAGTGCCTTTTTTCATTATGAGGCTAATAGAGACTCTGTTAATAGGACAAATTCAAAATTAAACAAACAGATCCATGAGAAAGAGTTTTAATGTTTTCACAGTGAAGTGCAAGCGAGCTTGGTCAGAGAGAGAAGTACAACTGCTATGTATTGACTTGCTGGATTGGTACATATTTAGCCACATCAACACTGAACAAAAGTCCCTTATTTTTTGAGCTTTTCTTTTTTTTTTTCCTTGATCAATAATAAATACAAATGCTTATATTTGGAACATAGAGTGACATTCAGACAGCTGCATTTGTATGATTGAATCTGCTAAAGAATTTAGCTCATTTTTAAACATAAGGGTTGTTTTAGAACATATCAAGTCAATGTGTTGCAAATCTAGTACTGTGAAATAAATATTATACATATATATGTACAGACATATGCAGCCACTGGGGCTAGGTCCTCCTCCTCTGCCTCCACATTTCCAATTCAATTTATCTGAGCTAGAAAATAGTTCTAGTAGAGTGAACTTTGCTGGTTTTCCATTCAATTTGGAGCTCTATTCAGACTGACTCTGTAGCTTTATCTCCCTGAGATAGCACATTTCAAAAAAAAGGTTTGTGCATACGTTAAAATTTGGCTTCTTCATTGTAGCAATTCTAGGCAGCATGTGAGGTTTGAGAGGAACAGACCATCCCTCCTGCCTGGCTCTCATTTCAGGCTGCCTCTGGTAAGAACGAACTGATTAACTAAAGAGCGTGATGCCCAAGATGGCAGCATCAGTAAACTGCTTGCATGCAATGTGTTAACAGGTTTAGAATGTAGAGTCCGCATATGCCCGGTACTTTTCATCCTGTTCAAATTAAAGTGTGTATAAAAATGTGAAGCAACTCGCTAGATCTAAATCACTCTGCATGGTCAAGGCCTTAAATACCTTAGCTGGTTTTACACAGAAAGGCCTGCACAATGATTTATTATACACAGGGGAATAAAGAGTTCTTATGCTTCAATTTTCACAGGGAATAAAGTTGCATAATTGAGTCTGGGTGGCTTAAACACAGTGCTGTAAAAGAGAGCATTCCTCGTCATTCTTGCTTTTAGCTTTATCCAAGACAAATAGCGTTTAAGTGTGCTATTATGTTATGACTGTTTGGTACCGTCTGAAATTATTTTTATGGGCACTCACATCCCTTAATGTAAAGCAAAATGGTACCATACTTATCTGGGTCAGCTTTTGAGTCAAGAACTGAATGTACACAGAGACTGAATTTCCTTCTGGTGTCTCAAGTAAGACCTTCTGTGCACTGGATGTGACAGTATGTGAAGGAATCCTGTTTTGCTGCTGATACAACTTAGAGGCTTTCTGCTTGAATGCTGGTAGATTTTACTTTTACTTAATACATAAATCCAATTTCAGAAGACATTTTTTTTGTTTGTATAGTCCTTGGATTCCTGTGATGATGACAATATAATAAAGGGACTTTTACACACCTGTAGCTGATGAAGTTAGGGGAGATTTTGGGCTCCCTTTCTAGCTGAACAGGTAATTTCATCTTAGTGCAGCCATTAATGATAACCTATTGACACATTTGCTCATGAGATTTCCCCTTTCACTGTTTTCTCACACATTGTGTCTCGTTTATACAGAAACAGATTGACTTCTTTGAAAATCAGATGAAGAACACATAGAATATGAATCTATGTTTCCTTATCTGGATGTTCATGACTTGAATACTTCTTAAATTATGCTGAGCTGGGTGCAGCCAGATGATGAGTAGAACCATATGAACAATGCTTCCATCAGCCGTTTGAAGCAGATAAGCCCATGAATAATTCAGCAGAGGAGAGTGCCTGGCTCTTCTCTAGTAGCTTCACAATAGGTCACAAGTGACTAAGCTCAGAAGAGGATGTGTCCTCAGTATAATCAGTCTTTCCTTAACACTACTGAATTAGCACTTCTGTTTTATTGTACTCTGAAGGTAAAATGGTTATTAGGTTATAGAACAAGCAAATTATTGCTAAATGCCTTGGGCAGATTACTCAAGAGCTTCTGACTATCACTTTATTAACTAAAACTTATGTCATCAGAAAATATTAACCTTGCAAAATCAGTAAAAAATACACATGTTACTGTAAAAATCAAAATACAGGCTACAGGGGTGAGAAAGGAAATTAGAATTAAGCAGTTGCCCAAGTCTGACATGCATTATATAGATAACAGATCAGCCATTGTTCCTTATGTCATAGTTGTTGAAATTGTTTATGTAAGATCTCTTATTATGACATTATTAAAAAAATACAATTTGAACATTTAGCTTGAATATAATTTAAAAAAATTGTAACCCCCTTCTCCTTCCCCCCATTCTGAGGCTCAGTGTTGCTGCAAAGAGGTTCTTTCAATGGCACTAAGCTTGTTCTTTACAGAAACCTAAGGTGAGGCAGCCAGGGGACTATTTTCCTGGACCAATTTCATAGCTAAGTTACCTTCTCCAACCTGGCTTAGAAATTTTAGAAGGAGCTCTTGTTGCTTGATTAGTTTTTCCTGATAGTACCTTCCAGGTACAGGGCCCTGAACAGCGGTGCCTTGGCTGGAATCATTACATGCAGGCTTTTGGGAGCCTTCCAGGAGCTCCATCCTAAGGATCCTTATGATGCTGTCCCAGAGGATTATTTTACAACTGGTATTACTGACCCGATATAGTGCAGGTACCTCAGCAGCTGTGTCAGGGTAACTTAGTGGCTCAATGGGATGCCGGGCTAAGGAGGAGAATGAGCAGCACTTCTTTGGAAGTGCAATTGGAGCCAAAGTTATCACCTAGGGAAATTAGGGTCTATGTCACTTTGGCACAGAGATTTTTGCCTGAACACTCACAGGTATCTCTCCTGGGCCTGCAAGTTCCTCTGAGCCACTGTTATGACAAACTGTCTCTCTTCTTCCTCTTCCAGCAGTTGGAAGGGGGTGACCAGGGGGATGGAGCCTGCAGACAGCCCAGCAGCAGCCTGTCCCAGATGGATGGACCCACCTGCTTGGAGGACTGCAGTAGCAGGCTCAGTGGCAGGTGCCTGTCTATCTGATGCTTTGTCTTTGGTAACACCAATCAGAGTGAGAAAGTGCTAAAAACTGATGAGCGTGGCTGAAATTTTCTGTTCATTTTTAGAATCATCAAGAGTAAGCAGCCTCACTTCTGGTGTTGTACTACACCTTTGTGAAGTTGTATGGATGTATTTGTGTCCACAAATATAAATCACAGAAAAAAGACATGGAGGGGTATATTAAGTCATGAATCAAGTATTCAGCAGAAAGCAATTTCCTACAATAATTTTATGTTGGAAATAAATAATGTTTAAACTTTTAGAGGTAATAAGTACATAAGTAACTTCTCAAAACTTGAGGATTCACAAATAGAATATGGGAGTAAACTGTGTTGGGAAGAATCTCAGGACCAAATTTGCCAATAGCTGTATTGCACATTTTGACATACAGCAATCAATTACCACAAAAAAAAAGGAAGTTATTTTGTGACATTTTAGAGCTCTTACGTAGACAGAGAAATCTATGTAAAGTATCAAGAATTTCAGAATAAATGCACAGAATTTAAATGCACATTGGGTCTTCTTTCATTTTATATGGGGTTTTATTAACAAGCATCAGCTTTCAATCAAAGGGCCTGAGAAGGGCCTTGCTGCTGCTGAGATCAATAAATTGGTAAGGAATGAGTTGCATAAAGCTGAACCAATGGCAACTCAGTAGGGGAGCAATCAGGGAGAGCTTTATAACAAAGCAAAAGACAAATTCTCCACATTCAGATAGCTCAGACCTTGCACATGTCAGACAGATAACTTGTAGTATATTTAAACAATGCTCTTGTTCCCTTGAAGCACTGCACATCCCATAGAACCAGGTTTTTAGCTGGGCTTAATTAGTATCACATTATTTTTGTTAGTGTGTCTAAAAAAGTCGGTTTTCGTTTCTCTGACCAGGTCAACTGCCCTTCCAGGTAACCCTCCCCAGCTTATATACTGGCCATGACATTCTGTGGTGTGGAATATCCCTCTGGTCAGTTTGGGTCACCTGACCCAGCTGTGCTCTCTCACAGTTTCTTTTACAGACCTCCTCATTGGCAGAGCATGAGACAAGAAACGAAAGTCTGTGACTTAGGAAAAACATGACTTAGCAAAAACTAAATAATCAGTGTGTTATCAATCCCATTCTGCTTCTGAATCTAAAACACAGCACTGTAACGGCTACTGTAACTCCACCCTAACTGAAACCAGGATAGAAGCTAAAGTGCTGCTACTTCTCTGCAATAAAACTTTTTTTTCCCTACTATGCAGAAGCTTCTGTTTATAGGAAAAGATGGCATGAACTCCTTTTGGATATTTGTTTGACAGCTCAGTGTTAAAGGTACTCTGCTAACCATTTCCTAGGCAGAGGTGATGACTGTATTGGATTTTCTCTCCCTTCAACAGCTGGGAGTTAATGACCTGCAAAGATTTATAGATAGAATTGTGTTAATGTGATCTAGTTAAGTCAAACTCTGAAGGAAGGTAAGGTTGAGAGAGGCTTGTGTTTGGATTTTGGGATCTCCTTTTGTGTATTATACCACCATATTCCATGTAACAAAGGGTAAGACAGATGTTCCCTATGGTGCTTTTTCTTAGCATGATGGTATTTTCTTTTGTGAGATCAGGAACCCAGAGCCCAGGAAAAATTAATGGAAAATCCCAATATAAAAACAAATTTAAAATGATTAATTTGAATGAGGCTGCTATGAAGCAAAATCTATCAAACAGTCAAATTTCAATATTCATTAGTTTGCATCAGAGCAACAGAACTGCTTTGGGAAAGGTAAAAGAGTTACAGCTGTTGCCATGCCAGTGGCCTCCATGCTGAGACTCGTCAACAGATCCCTGCCTTCCTACCAAAGGGCTGGTGGAGGGGGAAGGACACTGGCCCCACTCTTTTAGGTTAGCCTGGGATTAAACAAAAGGTGTTATGAAAAAATAATTGGATGCCACTTGGGTGACATTAGGCAGTGTAACTTCCAGTATTAACTGAGTTTTCATACTGTGCCCAATAAAGTTTTAGCAGACTGAAGCATGGCATATTCGTGGATGCAGCAGGTTTTCTATTTGTGTAGCACTACTATGTGCATATTATTTTACAGAAATGAGGGTGCAGAGCACTGCATTTAAATTCCTTCTCATCCCTCCAGGGTTGCAACACCTTACAGTTGTGGACAGTAACTAAAGGTGATGATGAAGCCAAGAAGAGATTTTGATGTAGCAAATGATAACAAATTAGACAGAATGCACACTCAATAACTTATTTCCTCTTGAAACATGTTGAAAGATGTGCAGATAAAATGTCAGGGTTAAATTAAGACCTTAGTAATGGATATCGCTCAAAACCAAAAAATATATTTTGGGTGGGTGTCCAAAGAAACAGAATCTGTCTGACTTAAAACCAAGTCTGAACATGATTTCCTATTGAGACTGATCTAGAGATATTTCTCTTTTATCCCTTAAACTCCCTGAACAGAACAAGGACCTTGCAAACAGTGTAATATGTTAACAAAGATAAGTTGTACAGTACTAGTTGTAGGTTTCCATGGCAATACTACTAAAACCCTGTGATTTACTGGCGCTGAAGCTGACAATAATGAGACAAAGAGAAACCTGTCTTTCTTATTGCTCCTCTAAGGAAAAAAAAAAGATAATTCCATGCTAACCATATGCAGTGCAAGTTTTTCTTTACAGGTCACACAATACATTTTCTGCAAAGGTTGTATGTTTCTGGATATCATCCAGGATGGCATGTTTTCAAATTTTCTTGAAATTATTGGCAAGTGCTCATATTATTGTGAATGGCTAAACTCTGTAATCCATAACAGATTTTAAAACACGTGATCACTATTTACTCAGTGGTAGCATAAGGTTTCCTAGGGCAGGAATTCCAGTTCCCATTTATGATCAGAGGTTTGTAAAGAACATACATGTCTAAAAATTCATTATTTCTTTATTGATTAGGATTATGGTTGAATTGATTCTTTTACATAGTGGTTAATGAAGATAGAAGAGAAGACAGAAGAAAGAGAGGAAGAAGATTAAATTTGGCTATCTAAGGTCCAGATGAAGTTCAATGACATTTTGGTGCTTTTTAGAGGTATTTAAAAGCCGTGAAATGCAGCTGATGTAGATCAGCAAAGTAAGTTTTCTCACACAGCTCCAAGTTGTAAGAAGATGTGCAATTAGTTTTCCATAATTTTTACTATTTTTGACCTTGAAGTGAAATTAAACATCCTTGTGAGCTGTCTTGAAAATCCTGGATTTGGCAAAATCACAAAGCCATCCTTTCTTGCTGTGAGTTCACATTGCTTGTTTTCTCTTCAGCAGAAAATCAACTGAGCAAAACAGACTGAATATAAGAAAAGAATAAAACTTCCTGATGCTTAACCAGACTCACTTAGCAATCACATTCTGAGTGAAAATTCTGCTTGGTCGACTGGGTTTTAAGTTACCCATGCTGGGTTTCAAGTTACCCATGTTTTATGTTTTCTGATGTCTCCCTATTCCACAGCAGTGGCATTATTTATTTATATTATTTATGGATTAAATATTGCAACCTGATTCAGCTGTGTTGCCTTTAACCAAAAAGTCTGTTTCAGCTGGTGCATGCATGGCTATTACAGAAGACAAAATAACGGTATTCAAATATTATTTTTTTGCTATAAAGTATTTTGATTTCTACATATTAATACTATATGAAGGGTTGTAAATTATCCAGATTTCTACAGATTAAAACTCTATAAAAGTGGATATTATTATTGTTTTTGTAATTATTATGGTAATTTTTTTTTCCTAGGAAGTGATTTTACTGCTCTGGACCAATCTTAAAACCAACATAATCCACGAAGAACTTAACAGTTCATTAACTCACCAGTGATGCTGAGTTGTTATTAGAAATTTTTTATGAAGGCTATTCAGGTCTGATGGGCAAAAGGCTTAATGGGCAAAGGATCAGACACGTTCCTGAATTCAGTGAAAGAGCTCCCAGTCCAAATGCAGAAGCAATAGATAGCTGGCTGTGAGTTTTGCCAGGATGATATTTCATTCTGAAGTAAAAACTGTCAGCCTGTTATTCATGTTGATGCCTTGTCTGTAGTGTTTGCTTAGTATTGAAATATCAAGTTTTAGCCACTTACTGATTTCAATGCAGTGATAGGACATATAATCTATTTTGTCTTGCATGATATTTTAAGCTTCCTGTTTCAAAGAGGAGTATAATATTGGGGCTGATACATAATCTGTAACAACTGGGTATGAAGTTATTACAAGAACAAATTACAGTTATTAATAAATGGCTAACTAAGCTGCAACTAATCATAGAGCACTTGAGTTGGAAAGACCCACAAGAATCATCAAAATCGAACTCCTGTTCTTGTACAGAACAGTCCCAAGAGTCACACCATGTGCCTGAGAAAGTTGTCCAAACTCTTGAATTCTGTCAGGTTTGGCGCTGTGACCACTTCCCTGTGGAGCCTGTTCCAGTGCTTAGCTACCATCTGGGTGACTAACTTTTCCCTGATATCCAACCTAAAGCTCCCCTGACTCAGTTTAATGCCCTGTCCTTGAGTCCTACCACTGGTCAAGAAAGTGAAGAGATTGGTACCTGCCACTCTGCTTCCCCTTGCGAGGAAGTTATAGACTACAATATTTCCCCTCAGCCTCCTCTTCTCCAGGCTGAACAAGCGAAGTCA
The DNA here is from genome assembly GCA_013399945.1 of Ploceus nigricollis. Lineage (NCBI taxonomy): Eukaryota > Metazoa > Chordata > Aves > Passeriformes > Ploceidae > Ploceus > Ploceus nigricollis. Next base: position 236,866 of record VXBC01008946.1, on the reverse strand, counting down.
CCTTTGTCACTCCTCAGCATCGTATTCCCCAGTCTGTCCCTACATCCAGGGTTGTCCCAACACAGGTGCAGAATCTGGCACTGGTCTTTGTTCAGCTTCCTATGAGGAAGTTGAGGAAAACTGGCCCTAGAAAAGAGCCCTGCAGAATCCACTGGGGACAGGTCACCAGCCTGATACAAAGCCATTTATTATAACCCTTTGCACCCAAACCATGAGCCAATTGCTCACCTGCTGCATGATGTGTCTACCTATTTTTTTCTAATGTTTACCTAATATTTAGAATCCACTGTATCTTTTAATTTCTCTCATATGAATAAAATTATAAGCACTGTTCTGCATCCATAAAATTATAAGCATTGTTCTGCATTCTGCGTCTGTGCAACTTTACTAAGGACAACTAGAGAACACTGCTTGAAATATTCATGCTTTTTATGAAATGTAGTCATATATATTTCTAGCTTTGGACTGTTAAAGTAGAATCCTTCCCAAATCATTCTTTTATTTAAAAAAATATGAACATGAGGCTAGAATATACAGATTCAGGCTGACAGGCACAAAATGTTTTACTTCGGTTTTATGCCTCAAAATTTGTCAGATATTTGTTGAAGAAAATTGCAGGTTTTTGTCAGATATTTGTTGAAGAAAATTGCATTGTCTAGAAAGAAAATATTTTGCTAAATATTCCACTACTTGCCTCATGATGGCTAACTTATGGGCAACAGATTTTTTTTAGTAGATATTATTAGGAGCTACTGTACAAAAGGAGCATTTTTTCATATTAAATAGAATAGGTTTTCACTGGTATAGTTTTGTGAAACAGGGAAGTTCTGCAGTACTTGTTTTTTTTAAGTCAGAAGAAAAAGGAGGAAAAAGTCCGCCTGGCTTGCACCAGATTGTTTATGTTCTTGAGTGACAAAGTAAAATGACATCTGGCAGGAATTTCAGAAAACCGGGCAAAGACGGTGCCTCAGAAATGTGTGATTTATGTGAGAATGCAAAGAGTGAGGGATTGAGGGGTCTGTGTGCAGTATCAGCTTTTACAGGAAGTATACAATGAAAACCCAGGCTGCTTGCATTCATTAAAGAGCTCATACTGCTTTTCACAAGACAGAAATTCTTTCTTCAAATTGTGTAGTTCATAAAAAATGTATCTTAATTATGAAACTAATGGAAGATGATCTTATTATCATCTGCTAATGACCATGCCCTCCTACACTGACATAGCAGACACCTGTTAGAGAGGTTTCTGTTATAGGTTATTGTTAAATATTTTTAAACAGTCACTATGTTGCACTCCTATAAATATATATTTTGTAAAATGTTTAAATTCTAATGGCATTCCATGAGAGAAGAAAGCTATTTGACTCATTATTCTGACGGGAAGTAAGCGTAAAATGTTTGTCAATGGGCCAAAATTAACTACAATTAAAATATGGATAGGGAAATATCCATGGATTTATGGATAATTGAATAAAAAAGCTATCCAAACTGTTTGCACTCCAGCAATAAGTAAACTACTACCTGTTGGGGTCATGAAGAAAATTGTTTCAGAGGCATCTTATTTCAAAATTATCTGACAGTTTCTAAGAACTAGACTACCTACATTTTCCCTGCTAGTAGTTTTTCAGGTTTATACTATCTTCCCTGTCTCCACTATAAAATTTTTCTTGCCTCAGGCAAATATGCCTATGTGAATAGCATATAGTTGGTCAAGGGAGGTACTAAGAGTTACTGATGCAAAGGCATTTTGTTATTTTTAATACTATTATTCTGATGGGAAAAAGGCAGCAAAATATTTGTTAGTAGGCCAACTATTTTCTATTACTAAAACATGGCTTATAAGAAAAAATGCCTTATAAAGCCTTTGAAAGGATATCTTCAAGCATCTGAAGCCTGAGTATGGTACTGAACCCACATTCTCGGCAAAATAGCTTTCACTGTGGTCTGCTTTATACTTATGTATATTTAAGTATTTTGGATATGAGGACTTTAAAATCCTTAATGTTCTGTTCCTGTACCCATGAAAGTCAGTATTTCCTTTAGCTTCAGTTGCATAGAAACAGTATCTGACAGGTTAAATCTTGTAATCAAAATACAGGCAGGTTGTCATCATTTAGGCTGTTTTTCACAGTGGGACAAGCTTGAACAATGAAACACCAAGAAAAGAGAGGGGACAGAGATGTAAACAAGTGCAAAGATTCTTAGCTCTTTTCCTTGGCTCTAAACATTAGGCTGCACAGTCTGTAAGATTTTTTTACTTGTAGACTCCAAGCATTTTGAAACTGTCTCACACAGGTGTGCCCAGGATGCTTAGGCTGAGAATGTTCCGGGTAACACCTGGCTTCATTGGAACACATTTTTTTTCTATGTGAAATAGCTAAATTTGTTTGCTCAACAAGCAGATTTACCAGCAAAGAGATTAGACATGGCTTTCACTCCTAATCAGTGACATGACAGCTTCTTAAGCAGACTCCTGTTCACCTATTTGCTGTTCTGTTTGAAGGGACTTGCCAATCACTATTAAGGCGTCTTAATGAGTTTAACATGAAAAATCAGCTGCTGTGCTGCAGATGTCCATCCATCAATTTGCTCCTGCACTTTCCATCAGGAATGCTTGACTGTATGGTTATTTATCTGCTAGGGCAGTAAAACTGTCCCAACTTCTCATATATTCTGATGGGCATTTGAGAGACCATAATTTAGAATTATAAAACTATAAATCCATCTTCATTATTTAATAAGCAGACCCTAACTTGATGTTATATATTCTTCCCTGTTTGTAGATCTCATATCTTTTCTGTTATACCCATCTATCTATGTTGTTCTGGCCAATGATAATAAGACCTTACCATAGAGAGAGACTTTATTCAGAAAAATAATTTATTTCAGTGGCTAAAGACAAAGTAATATTATAACCTATATTTAACACTGGACAATCTGTATAGGCATGGAGTGAAGTCAAAATGTAATGAATTGGAAAAAAAATGAAACGTGAAATAGTGAATAAATTTTCAAGTGGAAGGACCTCTTAAGTAGACAGCAGAGAATTCACTACTCAGACAAGATTTTTTTCTGTTTAAGTAATTTATAACATCTTTCCCTGGTGTTCACTGAAGACTACAGTTTTACCCGCCTAAATGGCACTAATAAGGTGCCTCACTAATTGTTGTCATGAAACTTAGCAAAATCTAAATCTTGGATAATTCTACTTTCTCTCAACTATATTGAAATAGAATAGTGGGCAAAAAACCCCCCCATAGATCAAAGTTGTAGAGTCTCATTAGAAAATAGTCTAAAAAGAAGTGAAAATGATATACACAGAAGTTCATTATCTTAACTTGCATTCCCTATGGTTAATTTGTAAAGATGTCAATTATTTTCTGTAAAGCTCAGTTAAGTATATCATATGTATGATTCTGGTCTAAGTGACTCCTAAGTCAGTTGAAGCTTTTGTAAATCTGTCACTGTGCATCCAAAACACAGATCTCCCTTCTGTAAGGAATACATAAGTGAAGGAAGGGTGCAGTTGTGCTGTGTAATTATGGTGCAGTGGAGACATGACCCTAGAGTAAAGAAATTCATAATCACATAAAAGATGGATTGTACTTCTCAACACCCAAATGCATATAAAAAGGGTCAGGAAAAGAGCACAAAAGAAATGTTAGAAACACAAAAATCTCCTCATGAAGGAGGCATGGTGTCAATTCAACAGCTGCAGAAAACAAAAGAAACAAGGTAATATAAAAGGATGAAATCGGAGTCAGTCAAATAATCTTCCCAATTCTTTCTCAGGGAGAAAACCAAATGAAAACTAGTGAAAATTATTATGCAAATAGATGTGAAGAAGTGCTTTTTAAGATGAATAATAATTGTTGGTGCCATTAGACATGATTGAGATGAAGCTTAAAGGAGGTCTTAGAAATGAATTACACATTTATATGAATAATAAACACACAATATGAAATTAAAATAACCAGGGCTTATTAGGTTCTTCTAATTCAATATCATGCATCTACCACATGTGCTAGAATTAAACTTAGATCTGTATCATACTATAATACAGTAACAAAACAGCAAGAATTATACTTCTTCACTTAATGGACCCAAGAAAGCCTAAAAAGAATCATAAATGATTGACATATATAAAAAGTTGTTATATGCAACAAGACCATGTGGGACAAGCAGCCTGTACCAGTATCAAAGCCAAGTAAAAATTCTTCGAGTTCTATTTCATGTCCTGACCAGAATAAAGGTTGAACAGACTGCAGAAAATCACACTACAAATAATTGAACAGTTCTTCTCAGAAAAGAATACCTTCCTAGAGAGACAATTTGCTTGGTAATTAACAGAATATTTTGCTATAAAATAGAAATTTCACATTGTAAGTCATTACTTCCTAGGAGCAATTTTACCCTGGATGCTGACTGAAATGGCATTTCTGAAGGGGATCATCCTAAGGCTGCCAAGTTCTTTCACTGCAATTCATGAAGCCAATGCAGCACCTCTACTTGCATATCTCATCAACAAGACATTGACCCTGTATCTTGGAACCTGTTGGTGAAGGATAGGAAAGTGTGGAGGGAAGAGGAAAGGAGAGAGAGAGTATGGGGTGTGTGTGTGTGTGCAGGTGTGTGTGCTCACTCATGCCATGGGATAAGGCTCTTGGAAAGTGTGAAGAGCTACTTCCAGGCCATATGGACTAGAAGAAAGGGTAAAAATTTTCTGGAAAAAAAGAAGGAAAGAGGAGATAAAAGAAGCAAAAGGGACTGGACAGCTGGTCCCTACTTCATTTTTGGACCAGGTACAGTTTTCCTTTGTGTCACCACAATTATCTGCTGGCATAGATAGAAGGGCATCTGCAAAGGTCTGCTTTTTCCTGGCTCAGGGAAATAGTTACCATTCATAATTAGAGATGACAAGCTAGACTATATGGACCCCATGATTTTTTTGCTCCTACGTGCAAATAATACTTGAGATGCTTCTAAAACAGCCAGCTAAATTAACTTTGCCCAACCCAAAACCACTGTAAGGGAATTCAGCTGTCATATCTCTACCCACACCTCTGTGCCTCAACCAGCACCATGGAGGAGTTGTGTCTCTTACTGCCTTGCAATGGCAATGATGTAGTTATTGCCAATTTCACACTACATGTGATGGATGGGAATCAATTAAAATACTGTATTAGAGACAACAGGATGTTTACTTGGAATAATTTTTTTGATTTAGTAAATGGTAGAACTAATAAAAGAAATTGCTTCTATCAGCTTTCACAATAGTTTAAAACTTATTGAGCACAGCCAGACAAGTATTTAGTTGTCTGGAGGAGAAAGCTTGAGCAATGGGCTGGAAAAGCAAGGTCTTTTAAAATATGCCCATTTTTAAGATTTAGTTTCAGTTCCTTCTTTCCCTCCTCCCTGTCAAGTAATTAAAGTTCTTGACTTGTTTCAAAATGGCTCAGATTAAATTTCATTTTGTTAAGCACCTCAATTTTTCAGCTAGGAAAAAAAAAAAGACCATTAGGAATTTGCATTATCCATTACAGCCTCCTTCATGATCTGAAATTTATATGGGAAATGCTAATTGGACATTCATCATAATAAAGATAATGATTTCTGTAGTCTCCACAGTGATAATTAAGATGAAAGATGAAAATGATGCAAAGTGAACATTGTATTCTTTATTTGCTGTGAATAGAGAATGGAAAATTAATTCCGTCCTTGTCTGCAGGGTAGGGGTGCCAGGCAGGGATAGAGGGGATCATGTCCAAGAAGTAGTTTTGCCTAAGACATCTGAATTTGCTTAGGGGAAAGATGGTCCTGCTGATTTTACTCCAGTACTCAGAAGAAGGCTGATATTGAGTGGAACGTCCTCCTACTACTGGGAGCTGTCCTGAAGACAGATGTGACTAATGAGGTTTTGCTCATTATGCTTCACTGCACTGTGCTTGCCTTCTTTTGCTTTCCAAACAATGTGTGTTCCCAGTTCCTTAAGGGGAAAAGTCAACTTCCATGATGTGGAGTTTTAAGTGCATGCAGTGCCAGAAGCAGGCTTTGTGAGTAACCTGGTCAGAATACTCATTGCCACGTCTACATGCATCTGTTTTGAGACTAAAACTAAGCCAATAAAACAAAGCTTTATGAAATAGAAAGACTTTGACACAAAAATCTTTCTCTTACATTTGTTTTACTTCTTCTACAAAAGAGATTTGGTGAATCAAATCCAAGATTGAGATTGTTGACTGTTATTTTTTCTGAAACTGGAATGAACTTAAACTGTCAGCTTGAAGTCTTTGATGAACCCAGAGAGGACCCAGGAAAATCCAGTATCACTAATTATCCATTCAGAAGGCCAGTGTGGCTATTGATAGGCATCATTCATCAGGGGCTTGCTGGATGCGTATTTGTCAGGAAGGATTTACGGCTTCTAGGTGCCTCTATGGGCTTCTGCTCCTGATAAGAGGGTTGGAGAGCAGGCAGAGACTACTCTGAGGCTTGGAGGAGCCACAGATTGGTTCAGGCTGGTGGGCACTGTGTATTGTTGGGCTGAGAGCACTGTGCTGCAGGCCCCGGGGAAAGTGGCAGTCTGGAAGTAGGTGGCCAAGGCTGGACCCATCGGGCACCTTCACAAATCATCTAGTCCTGTTGTCACTGAGGGCTACTGCAAATGAGCCCCAGAAAGAGCTGGAATGACAATGCCTGGTCTGACAAGGGTTGCTCCAGCTGGTGGCTTCCCATTGCAGTAGGATGAATAATATTTGGGGAATAGAAACCTATTATTTGCTCCTAGTTTTGGAGAGTGAGGTCTATGGATACTGATATTGTTCAATAATCCATAAAAATCTTTTACATGTGCCCAGAAATGTGGAATGCAAGACAAACAATTACATGTGCAGAAAGACAGACCATGGAATTTGGCTCATTGTGTATACACAGGCACACAGTTATAAGGAGGAGACTGCACCATTTTCCTTTCCAAATGGAAAAAATCAGAGACAATTCAATTAATACTGAACTTGTTTTAATAGCTACTGGTTTTAAGCCATTTCAGTAGCATCCTACAGGTTTATGAGGCCATAATCTGGCTCCTGAAAGGAAGAACTTTGAAGACAAGTAAGACAGTGAAACACAAGCACTATGCCTGGTGTGAACAACTCCACATGGGGCTGTGCAATAATTGACTTCTTGGTTTGCTTGCTGAATTATGGGGGAGAGGGGAAAGGTGGACCAGCAGCAGTGAGAATAAAAAACCAATTTACTTGCTTGTTGATCCAATTGGATCAACACAAAATGAATGAACAGAAGAACACAATTTCTTAGGTGATTTTCCTCAAATAGTGCTTAAAAAACAACAACAACAACAAAAAATCCTCCTTTTGGACGTATTCTACACTATAGAAAAGTTTTGACTCGACACCAAAGGGCATGGCATGGGTGGTTAGGACATTAATCTTGGACTGAGCCATTTTAGCAGCTGCCTCTCTGCTGATGGCCTTCTGTTATCAAAAGCACAATGGAACAACTTCAGAAAAACAAGTTTTTCTGAGCTTCAAACCACTGGTCAGAACAAATACATTATCATCTTCTGGAGTTTGCAAAGCTGCCACTGAAATGGTTTCCATGTTTGGAGAATGATGTCTTTGTGGGGCTATTTATTTAGTGATATTGTTTTTTGCTGGAGAAACCAGCATATTTTCTGTACATATAGTAGGGGAGAAAGTTGCAGAGAATTAATTTTATTCCTGAATTGAAGCGTTTCCTAGATTATAATTATATTTAGAAGGAACGGGAAATTGAGGGCCCAAGAGATAGATTTTTCAGAAAGTCCTTAGGTGCTTTGAATGTTTTAGTTCAGAGGTCTTGTCTGTAACTACTCTGATTTGGCCATAATAAGATGCCTATCTAGAATTTTTAAAATGAGACTTCAAGGAATTCCTGCATCAGCCTGAACTTTCTTTTTTAGCTTGCTCATGCTCAAAACTGATCTATCTTGAACTTTCATATAACCGTCAATGTCAAGCAGGACTTCTGATAAATCAGGAATGTTGAAAGCGTTCTAAAAATTCTCCTGCTTCCTTTTTCCTGGTCAAATTCTACATCTGTTCCTGGACTCCCAGAGTGTCCAAGCAGAAGAAGCAAGTGCCAGACATTTCACAAACTCTTTTTTCCAGGAGGTTTCTTGACCCATTGCAATAGGCTTAAGTGAATAAAATTACTGGGATGAACTAGAATAAGAACTCAGATCCAAATCCTGCTTTTCATGGTGCTTGAGACACTAAATTGAATAATTGTTTTTCTGACAGTTTAATGCTTTATGGAAGACATGGCAATTATCCACAATTTTTACAAATATTCAGAGTATCTTTAATTTAATAAAGATATTTTAGCTTTTCACACACATTTTAAAGCATTGTTCATTCTGTTTAAAACAGGGTACAAAAGTTTAAAACTGACAGTTAATTGAAAGTGTGTCTAATGAATTGCTCATGAAAAGGAAAGCCTGCATGATCATGTCTAGGGATGGCTGCTCTCAGCCTTCCCATGCCATATTCATGGAAAGCTCTAAAGCAGTCGCACTGGAAATAAATAATTATCAAATCAGTGGTTCACAGAGGGGTTCACAGGTGATGTCTACCTTCTCAGAGAAACTGAGTTTATCTTCTTTATAGTGCTTCTCTCTTCTTTGCTTTCCTTCTCCCTCTAATCTACATAGCAATCCATACACTGTTGACAAAAGATAGATCCTTTCTAAGGGAATATTTTTCAAACCGAGACATTAAAGGAATGTAAAAAGATTCCACAAAAATTCCATTTTCTTGGATTTGCTTCTTAAATGCAGTAGAGATCTAGAAAAGGAGACATAGTTTCAAGGCCTCTATCTGTGTCATCTCAGCCTTTGATTTCCTCAATTCTAATGGATTCAGTAATCTTAGATTTTCTTTGCACTGGAATAAAAAGTTCTGAATTTCATGATCAGGCACATCAGGGAACAAGTCTTAAACCGTCACATAATTATCCATCAAACATGTGCATGCGCAGACACACATACACACAAACAATAGCTTTTTAAAATTTATATAACTGCAATTTTGGGATTATGCCCTGGTCAACTCCTATTGATGAATTAATTTTCTGCTATTCTGAGGCTATGTAGATTGATCTTGAAATAACCAACGAATCTAAGATTATTTGTTCGGAACCCAATAAGGTGAGGAGCCTTGTTTGCAGATAATAAGTAGTTTTTCCTGCTAAGTGTCTCCTTAAAGGTACTATATAATGTCACTGGATTGAAGAATTACATAATTTTGAAAGGAACTAGTATGATTCATTGGTGCTGCTATTTTAAGTGGTATGGCACAGCACTCTGCAAGTCCTAGGACAGAGCTTACAGAAGGTTTGTTCCCAGCCTACACTTGACATACATTGCAAGACTTCATCAAATTCAGTATTACTTATCTTTTCCAGAATAAAAGGTAGTTAAAAAAACATACTTGATTGAATTAGCATGGTGTGTGAGGAAAAATGATGATGCATCTTTAATCTTAACATAGTTGTTCTACATAAATGAGAATTCTTGTGTATTAAGGTAGTGTTTGTGGAGAACTATATCACAGCCAGATGTAACCAGAATATTGGTTAATACTCACCTCCTTCACAGTAGGGTTACCAGCAGCCTTAAGGAGAAAGGCAGAAGGGGAAGTGACAGTGCTTTCATAGATCTGGCTGCAAAATAGATTGCAAGGAGGCAAGCAGGGAATTTTAAAGAGATTGAAAGATACTGTAGAAGAAATAGGATATGAAAACCTTAATATGTGTCAGGATTTTTTTACAATAGTTACTGTAAAGACAGGTTCCCTTTTGGGAAAACTCACAGCTGTGGAAGCATTTGTAACAGTATCAAGAACATTTTTGTTAAGCAGTACTGTCTTGCAGCATACGTTCATCAGATCTTGTTAGATAACTAGGCTCAGGCAGGCAGTACTTGACTGAAGAGGCCCAGAAAGAACATTTACAGCTGAATGGATGTTAGAAATCTGTAGGTGGCATTTTCCTTCTGACACAGAATCAGTTGAGTGGTAGAAAAGTTGTACCTTAGCAAAGTCTACAAGGGCTCTCATTACAGATAGTGCACTTGATTTGTGGGTGGATAATTGTACCATGCCAAATTTCACTTTGGGTAATTCAGGTGAGTCTATTCAACTTTATTTGGGGTTTTCAATGTTCTCCTTTGCTTCCTTTTCTGTGAAGCTTTCCATCTTTCCTTTGGGTTCCTACGGGCACCCTCCAGTAGTGGGTTTGCCATGGTAAACAAAATAACCATTATATATTTTATTAAATTTGTAAACATAACCTAGGCCCTATGTAGACACTGGTGGTACAACCTAGCTTTGAAACAACTGCTTAAATATAAATGGTGAGGTGGAGAATCTCCAACTAATAAGGAAGGTGACAAAAGCCTTGCATTTTTCCAATAGTGTCCATTAAAGGGTATTGTTCTCCTGTGGTTACAGGCACATACGTATTGTATTCACTGCTGTATAAACATGCATACAAAATACAAACACCAGAGGATTATCATATAATTAGAAGAATCTTTGTGTACCTGTTTGATTCATGTAGAATGTTTCCACTCATTGATTCAGACAGAATTCCTGAGCTGCCTCCTGAGGATGAATAACAAAATTCATGTTTCAGGAACCAGTGTTTCATATAACTAAGAAATGATTTTGAAAGAGGCTGAATGAAGAGTTGATGACAGGAAAATGGAAATCCAGGTGACAAAAACCATTAGTGTGTATAAGCTGGATTCTGCTGTCTTCAGCTAAAGTTTTAGTGCTCAGTCTTTGTTAAAAACTAGATTGCCTGTTCCTAAGAGAGAAGATTTTCCCATTCTCCTCTCAGTGATACTTGAGTTTAGCACTTCCAGCTAAACAGCTAATTGCTTTTCTCAAAATATTAAAACATGCATTGGCTAAAGACAGGCTTTACTGACAAAGAAGGCAGGAAGAATGGGCTTGTTATTAAAATTTCATATGAAATCATTATAAAGACTATAGTTTTATAATTTATTTATGTGCTTACTTCTAAGCTAAAGTATTGCAACTAACCTTTTCTTGGATTTGAACTGGGAAAAAAATACTGATGTATTTTCTTTTTGAAAATCTTTGCAGTCTCATGGCAAGTGTTTTTTTCCTTGTCTATGTTCTTTCACTTTTTCTCAAAATCACAAGGTGCTTCCTTCAGTTCTCAAATAAAAAGTTTGAGCATTTCTTTCAACAAAACATCACTCAGTAGGACTTACACTTCAAATACTGTAATTTCTGCTGTGACTCACTGTGTTCAGCTTTGCTAAACATAGCTAACACAGTAATCCTGTGGCTACAAACCGTGTCCCAAGGCAGGGAGCCAGCTTTGATGCCTCCAAGCTGCTCCAGCCCAGTCATCTTGATTAGACAATTCCCAATGTAATTAGGCTGCACCTTAAGCTGGGTGACCTAGAAACCAGGACTGATGGAAGCACATATACTGCCAAATCTCCATGCCTAAATGGGTGATGTCTACTGGAGTCCTTATGAAACAAAGTTAGTCCTCAGTACAAAGAGAATCATGTTACTGGCTGCAAACTATTTAAACTGGAAATTCCTACTCTTTTTAGGCACTACCTTATGTTTCATTGAGTAGACAGTAGAATTCACTGTGGTTCAGAAACCCAAAACATGATCTATGCCTCCCTTAAAGTTCAGGGTATTATATTTGTCAGTCCTTAAGTGACTGAATCCAGCACTATGACATGAATGATATTCCTGTGGTTAAGGAAATATTCAGAATACATTCCTAAAGCAACAAGGCAACTTCCAGCTCAGCTTTGACAAAATATATCATGCTATTCAGTTTTCATACTCCTATGAGCTAGCATTCCGTCTATGTCTGCAGACTACTTATGTGGTTTTCATCACTTTAGCATTTTGGTGCTATGAGGTATGCACATTATAATAAGCAAAACTTTAATGAGTAACTTCTTGTCTAGAGAATTAATGGGAATTCCAGATAGATGAGATTAATAGTTCTTACAGGTTGAGTGGCTCAAGGGACTTTAAACAGGATGTAGAGCTGGCTGCTGATTCAAATTCAGCCTGGGTGAGTGGTTTCCAATATTGTTCCTTTGATAAATGAGGAACAGAACTGGCTGCTGTGAAAGCAACAGGGATGAAAAGTCAAAAAGTTACTGGGACTCGGCATGAAGGAGCCAAGATTTAGCAAAAGAGGCTGCAGGGAGTTTCAGAAGAAAGTGAGAATTATGGTGTGGATGGCAGCCACTGGTGACCTTCTGGGCTGGAGTAGCAAGGTGTTGTATAAGCCCCCTCTGAGCCAATAGGTCTGGGTAGGGGGGAGCTGGAATGGATGTAGCAAGGCACTGTGCAGGTCGATTTGAGGTGCACAGGCAGAGTAGTATGTGGGGAGTTAATATAAAACCTTCCTAACATGCTGCTGGCTTACTGCCAGCAATATTAAATCCTTGACTTTCTGCTCAGGATATATACTCAGGATAAAATTTATGAACACATTGCTGAGAAAAGAGTCCCTGATCCCCACACAAGCTGTACATTTCTTTTGGCATCTTAGTTTCTTTCAGTGCTTAATCCCTCTTCACGTCCCCCATCTTTATCTGCAAAGTCTTTTCAGGAGCTGAAAGAATATGGTTTCTAATAGTTTAAGTTAAGTAGCACATTTATATTTTGGTGTAAATTTAGTTTTGTTTGGTTTTTCCCCTTTGTTTTGTTCACTTTTTTTTTCAGTGAGATGTCATCACCTCTTCGATTTTAGATTATAAAATGCAAGGAGGTTTTTGTGTGAATTGAGGAAGGATGAAATGTGTGTTGACAAAATTGTACTATGAAATTGGGGATTGTAAGGGTTTGTTTAAAATTTTTACTCACATGTTTTTCGTGGTTGTTTTNTATAGCCTTCATGCTTTTCATCATGCATATTTTGACACTGTCAATTTCAAAAATCAGAAAACATATCTATCTTTTATAAAAAATTTAAATTGTGAAATTGTGCACTCTAAGTGCACACCTACACGATGAAATGTTTTACCTGTACTTATAAAAAAAGTTGAGAGAATTTTATTAATTTCAGTGCTCCCTTCAGGATTAGAAATAATTTAAAAATGATATGCAGAAGCAAGCAGTCCTATCTTCTCAAAAGTCACCGATGTCCAAGGGAGATAATAAAGGCTCAGCTGCAGCCACTTGATGCTGGGACACCCCTTGGCTCCCTGAGGCACTTGGAGCAGTGGATGGAGACTACCATCAGCTGGCCATGGGAAATGTTCCCACACAGAGTCATAGGATCAGAGGGAAGCCTGATACATACTATGTGTTTTGGGAAATGCAAAGAGGGATGCAGGAAAGATAGACAAAACATTATGCATGTGTATAGATGGACTTGCAAAAGTTGATAGGTGGAAAGTCAGCATTACAGCTGGCTACTTCCGGCTTTGACAACATGTGAAGATGGAATGGAGTGGGCTTCAGAAGGATTTTTTCTAATTTCACATGGACAATAACAGGAATTTGAGCTTACTGATAACCACAATTTTCTAATGAAAACTTGCATAGAGAAAAGATGAGATGATATTATTTTGAACTTGTTAAATGTTTGCCGAACCAACCAGCAGACCTTTGAGTCAGCTTGGTGTCCCAGAGATGTCATGAAGGTCCTTTACAGGTATCAGGTCCTTTTTATATAGATGAGAAGGTAAGACTGGAATCTAAAACACTTTTGAAACATTCACCCAGCTCTAATTGAGGGCAGGTTGTGTAAGGAAGGTTTGCTCTACTTCCATTCTGTAAGTAGTAGTCTTTATTTTCACCCAGAACTGTCAGCCTTTATTCTCCATGAATGCTACATGAGCTTAAAAAAAGCATTTTTAAAGTATTTGTTAATTATTTATTTACACATATATATACTTTCCATCCCATGAGAATGACCTTCAAAGAATAAATCAAAACATGAGAGCATGTTGGAGCATGTTTGAGCTGAAGCTATGGGTATGCTTCAGAGAGATGACAAAGTTTCTCATTTATACAGTTCCTTTCATAACAAAAAATTAACTATTTATGTGGTTGATATTGATTTATACAAAATCATGGGCTTTAAGCTTATTGTGATCAGGGAAGATTGAGATGTTTCACTCAGAATAAGAAGTTTTGGGAAAATGATGGCAGTGCTGTGCAACAGTCTTAAATATATTCTAGGCATTAGGGCCAAGTGAGTGAATGAAATAGAAAGCAGCATTATACCATTCTAGAAATCCACACTGCAGCTGTGTGGTGTGCAGCCCTGTTCTGTTAATCTTAAAAATGATATAGTAGAAAAAGAAAAGATTCTGAAAATGGTTGGGATTTGTTTTCACATTATGAGTGACCATGAGTCCATGACTTCTTTGAGCCTGGAAAAGAGGTGACTTGAGGTCTGTAAAACCATGAGTGTCACAGAGATGGTGAACACAGGCCAGTTTGCCTTGTCTTCCAAGAGATAATCTACGAGTTGTCTTAATGATGTACCAGCTGGCAGGTTCCAAACTCTCCAATGGAAGTGGTTCTTCAAGCTTTGCAACTAAAACTCTATTCAGATGTGAGAAACAATCTTCCTTATTTCTTCTACCTTTATCTTCTCTGTAACTTTGGACATTATATAAAAGACTAGCCAGTGAGCTGATAGCTCCCAGCTGGCTTGCAGGGGTGATTTCTCTGGAGCAGCAAGAACTCAGTAGTAAAAACCCCAAAACTAACACGAATAAAATCCATCAGGCCACAGTTCCCTTTAAAATGGACTGAAAGCAACCAAAGCAAATTGACTAGCCACTACAACTCACATTGCTAAGTTCAAGAATGCTGTTCACACACAATAGATCTCATATTTGTTAGTCCAGGAAGACAGGAATGGGATGAATTCTTTGTAGCTGTTGTTTCATACACTACTCCTTAGGCAATGAGAGCTTTATTGCTGAGACTACTGACACTAGATCAAGTCTTTGGGAAAAAAACCCCAAAACCAACAAACATTTTATTTTGTGAATTATTTCAGTTGTGGAATGAATCCCTGCTGCTGTCTTGAGTAAGCTGGGGCTGACTAATGTCTGCAGCCACAAGGAAGGAAGGTTTTGTAATCTACACTCTCTCTCAGAAGATACAATTCCAACCACCATAGTAAATCACAGGGAACGTTGCCTCTTGTCGAAAGTCTGAGATTAAGGCAACAACAATTTCCTTTTCTTAACTATGTTTCTTGTTCTTTGTCCATCTGTCTTTAAACAAACAAGCAAGCAAAACCAAATAAAACTGAAGCAAAATAAATAAAAAACCAACAAAACCTTTCAGGATGATCTTCTCCAGACCAATACTGCATTTCAGAAGTGTCTTTTTCTAGGATATTGAATGAAATGAAACTTTACAAAAAGACACTTTATGCAAGAAATCTGTGTCAAATTAATGGTCGTAGCTTATAGCCCATTTTAAGACAAGGCTGAAGAGACTGATATTTTACTGTTCAAAAAACAAGACCATTGTTTTTAGCAGTTGTATAAGAGCATCTTTAGTTGTACAAAACTGTAAAATGCTGATGAGAACTGATCCTACCCAGTGGAGGGTGGCAGCAAGGGGCCCTGTCCTCCCAAGGCTCCTGTCATCTCAGCCACCTTCTGCTGAGGTTTTCTCTATGAATTTCTGCCATCCTTCTTCAAGCATGAGGAGCTGTGTATTGCTTAGCCTTCTGTAGTGCACAGACAATCAGGAATAAATTAAGCTTTCCACAGCAAATAAAATTCAATTGTTTCTCTCTGAAGAGCAAAACCAATGCATTTTTTGAGTTATCATTTTTATTACCATAAAGTCAGCTTTCTGGCTGTTTTTTTTAAAGTCATGCACAGCAAACTGCCATGCTGCTCTGCAGTAGTGTTTGTCCTCGAGCACACTGTAACCCCTTTCCTTCAATTCTCCCAGCCCCTGCGATTACTGGTGCAAGCCTTCTCGTAACAAGAACAAAAGAAAAACTAGATCAGACGTAGGTCAGCATTTTAACCACAGCACTCCCTAAACCAAACACTTCTCAGTCACATGAAGCCCATTCATGTTGCAGGTGATGTTAGCAATGGTGGAATGGCACCAATAACAGCAATGAGAGAACAAGGTAAGGCAACTTGTCTAGACAGGCACCTTTCAGAGCACACTGCTCTTCTACTTTGCTTTCACAGACCTACACCTTAACTCGGAAACTGGTCACACTTTGAAATATACAGGGGGTTGTTGTAAAGGGACCTAATAAAATTCTCTTTATTCCTGAAGGCCTCTGTATTTCTCAGGTTATGAACGTTTTTGCAGCACTGTTGGACATGGAGGTCTTACAGAAGCTGAGGTCACATTTTGCTGGATGGTTTATGGACCCTTGTAAAAACCATATATATTCAGACTTAAACATGTGTGTTTGTGGTTTATGATTATAAAAAAAGACTGTAATTAGAGACTGTATTTTGTTAGAATCTCCTGATAACAAGAAAAATGGACAATTTTGCAATACACAAACCCTTTTTTTCATTAGAACAAAAGCAAGAAACTTCAGAGAGCAAGCTGGGTTCAGTGACTCTAATGTAATTTAATTATGCTAATTAGATTGAGAATTGGAGGGAAAAGGTGACTGGTATCCATGGAAGGAAAGGTCCTAGCAAAGAGAGGTGTGAGAATATTGTTAACTCTGTGGGGGAGAGAGAGGAAGATAATTATCACCTCAGGACATGGGTCATGGGGTAAATTCCAATGTGCACTACATCGTCATGTATTTAAAGCCAATATCTACAGAAAATATTTATAGTCAAACCCTTAACCAAATTAAGGAAAACAAAGGTGCAAATATGGGAATTAATCCATTCTTTTTCTCTATCTTCCTCTGCTCTAACTTTCTGTAGCAAATTGCCTCTCTCACATCTCCTGATACACATCAATCTTTAAGAAAGAAAGTATGGCCTGATGAGGTGAGGTAGCTTAACTCCAGGTGCCCTGTGAATAAATCAGCAACAGAGTTAGGAGCTGTCACCTCTCTCATCCTGGTGAACCTTCCAGACATAACTCCTCACTCCTGCTGGAGAAGTTGGATCCCAGTTGAATGGGGTTTTTTTCTTCTGTGTTATTAGTTGTGTCTGAAAATGTTGTTTTATTAGGCAGCTTTGCTTCTAGGAGAGAATAAAAAGCTGAAATAAAGATTGAAGAATAAAATCCACCTCTGAACTTTGGAACAGCATGAAAATGAAAGCTGTCGGGAAGAATGTCTGCCTTTTAAATTACTCATGCATCACTCAACTTGGACAATAAGCAAACAGCTGGGTCTGGTGGAGCAGGTTCATTCTCTGGAGGAAAATGGTTTACATAGGATGAGAGTTTATATTTCCCCTTTATTGTCTGACTGAATGTGTAATAAATGACAGTCCAAGTGAGAGAGAGATCATTAGCATCTGTTAATATGGGAGGATTTAATAATTTGACATATCCTGGGCAAAAGATGGGATGGAAAATTGGAGAGAAAGTAAAAAAGATAAATGAAAAATGATGTCTACCCTAACTTTCATTACATTATTAAAACTCCTTCCATCTGATCTCAAATTCCATGTGGATGGGTCAATTTGCAGATTGCCGTGGACATCCTAATGTTCATGTAGGCACTTCAAGACAAGCTGTCATAAATAGTTAAGTTGCCCTGGGAGCAGCGCCAAAATGCATTTCAGTGATGACTGCAGAGATGCCTGCTAAAAAGTAAACAGCACATTAGCAGCCCTCAGAGTTATTGTGCAAATGGAGTGTGAAATTCCGGTCCATTGCTCTGCACTATAACTTTTTGTCTCCCTGATAATGATTAAGAGAAGCTTTGCTTGATTTGATGGTGGGTGGAAAGAAGGGTGTGAAAAATGAAAAAAATCTCCTTTGGATGTTTCACTTGACCTTCAGGAAACTCCAAGGGAGGGTTGGTTGTCTGATCTACACACAGAGGAATCAACTGGCTTTGTTTGCTCTAAAATCTGGTGCTGAATTAAGAAGCCCAGGGATGCATGATGTGGAATCACCATAAAATAAAATGTCCCAAGCAATTATTAAATATTTAAAAAGCAATCTGAACCTAACTGTTGGTTGAAATGAATGAAGGGGGAAAGATCATACTGTAGCCCTTGGGAAGAAACGTTATGCTTAAAACCCACAAAATCAGAACTGATTTGTGGTTCTCTGTTAATTTACTGGAAATTTTTTTTTTGCACTTTCATTATTATTATTATTATTAATGATAACATTTCATATTTTCAGACCATCTTATATCTCAAAGTATTTCAAATAATTGAGCCTCCTAGTCATAGAATGATTACTGCTGGTGAAGCACAAAGTGCAGTGCCTTAAAAGGTGGGTAAGTATCATCCCATTTTACCTCTGAGATGTAGAGGGATGTAGCGATTTGTCAGGGCTCGCTTCAGTGGCAGATGCAGGGTCAGAACATAAATTTTCTGACCTGTAGCTCCACTTAACTGTGCTGCCTGTCCAAAGCATTCGTTTCATCTGTCTTCTGCTACCAACTGATAGGCACAAAAGTAATGGCCTGAGAAAATGACCCAAAGATTGCTGGAATCAGTGGCAGTGCTTTGAAGGAGCTTTAGAACAGCCTTAAAATTTGATCTTTAACTTCATGCGCGTTTTATATTCTGCTTTTCAAACACAGGGACGCTTTAGCTTTTAAACAATGAATGCCTCCAAAACTGTGAATTACCTTTGAAACCTCAGTGGCGGAGCCAAACCAGAGAAAGCAGGGGTCTAGTCTGCTTAAGCACTAGGCTAAACTTCTTCCTGTAATTGTTTTTAGTGTCATGCAGTGGATAAAATATATTATGGTGTTCAAACACATACATTGGGCCAAGCTGCAGTTCTTCCAAAGAACAGATTCAGGCAAAGCATTTTTGGATTTGTCACTACCCCAATTTTTACAGAAAACAGGATGAATGCCTTTGATTTGCAGTGAAAAGCTTTCATCAGTCACCATTTGTTACTGAACAACAAAAAAAAGAACTAGAAAACAAAGCTTAATCAGTAACTGAAAGCTAGCAGGGAAAAGTTTGCTTGTGGATCTTAAGACATCCTGTGTAGTTTTTCAATAGTTGCTGCAAGTTTTACTAGATTTAGAGGCTAGATTAGCTACCTCTGGGGAGAGAAGATAAGACTTTCTTTCTGCCAGTTGAACAGTTATGCTAAGTACTATGTAAGAAGTCCATGAAAGCTTTAGTGAGGCCTTGAGAGTATGCTATGATCAATTAACTAGATCAGTCTAATACCCAAATTAAAGACATTATTAAAGACACCACTGAAGGCAAGGAATCTACCCCAAATTTGAATCACATCCTATCTAAATGAGAAGAAGCAAAGTAAGAAAAAGAAGAGATGGATTATATACTCATTGCTAAAGTTGAAGCAATACATTTCCAATTTAAATTTGCAGCTCTCTTGCATTGGTGAGCTCCATGGTGGTAAATAATAAAAAGTATTAGTTTTCCTACTGCCTATCAAGCATGAGAAAAATGGAAAAAAAATCAACAAAAAAACCCCAAGAATACCAAGTGCCATATATTGTGTTTCAGTCACTGTAAAGACCAACATAACGATGCCTGTGGCCTGTGTCTCTCCTCAGCTGACAGATAGAGGCTGATGGTTACGTGGTTTCCATCATAAGACAGTACCTGGAGAAGCCAGTTGAAACGTGGGTGACTTTGCACACTTACACACATGTGGGACATAGCAGCACATATTGGGGTACGGAGAGGGTCTGCTTGGCTTGGCTGACCGGCCCTTGGGGCTGAGGGTCCGACATAAGGGAATAGTCCTAGGCTTGCTGAGCCACAGGGTCTGAGACCACTTTGTTTCAGAGTGACTTTTCTTGGTTCAAGTTAAACAGTTCCTCTTGTATAAAGGTGATAGACTGCAGAAACACCAGCATTTTAGCAGAGTCAAATCCATGTATACATGCACAGAAGCTTGGAGTAAACTTCTTTACTCTGAAGTTCACAGCACCTCAGTTATTCCCAGTATGGATTTTTTCCTATAGTAAGTACATAAAGAACACCAGCTGAGGCTAGCAGGCGTTTGGAACAAGGCAGTAGCTTTGTGCAAACACTGTAGAGTTAAGAATTTGTTTGACAAATTTTGTCTCCTTCTGTATTTGCAGATTATTCATGAACAGACTTGGATTTGTTCAAATCTGCAGAGTTGGTCAAACAGAATTTGCCAAATCCTAGGTTCTCTCAGCAGTGTCCTTGACCTGGTTTGGGGAATATATTTGTGCCTAAAAATATCCAGCTAATATCACAAGGAAATATAAAGGAGAATAATGAAATAAGATGGCTTTCCAATGAATTTTCAATTCTGAACCAGAATTGTCATTGAATACTTTAGCTGCTGTTCACCTGACTGGATGAACAAGGTCCCTGCCTCACAGCAGGCTGAAATAAATATTTTGACTTTGCTACCTAGATTACCTCCAAAGCTTTATGAATATGAAAAGATGCGAATACAGGTGAATCCAACCAGAATTCCAGTTGTTTTCAGTATAATTTCATCTCTGAACTGACTTCTTTCTTATCTATGTCTTGAAACAAATTCAGTGGTTTATTTACACAGTTTAGTTTCTTGGCTACTAAAGAGTGTCAATCACAGATGTTGACTTTTTTTTTCCACAAATCCACCCAGTGTTTTCAAGCCAGTTGCATAAATGTGATATAAATGTGTTCATGTGTATACCCATGACCCTTTCTTTCTAGAAATAGTTTTGTGAGCATAAAAAAGCTATGCAAGTAGTTAATAAGTCCTATACAAGTAGTCCACAGATCCTATAAAAAAGGAATAATAGATATTATTCAAACAATGTGTCCAAACACTTTTTAGTATCTGTTTTGTACTCTGTGTTCAGTGTAGTTTTTTCATATATGCGCTGCAAATCAGAAGAGAGATTTGAGCTTAAAATATCAACCTTTTTAATTATTAACACTTATGCTATGTGATTAGTATAAATAATAACCAAGTTCTATTGAACTTTTACCAGCTGGTGTGCAAAGACCCTGGGGATGATAAAACTGCTAGAAAGCACATTCAAATCCCAGCAAGGTCATATGTTTCAACTTTTGGAGGCTCTGTTTCTAAAATGAACACTGCACTTTTATCTGGCATGCTGTGTGCAGTTTCAGCTAGACAAGGTCTGGAGAAGTGTTTCAAGAGTGGGTTTCTGGCAGGTGTATATGACATTTAAAGAGATATTTTCTATATTAGAAATTTACTGCATGACTCTTCAGGTAAACCTTTCTAATAGAGCTTCCTTTACTCATGAACTTTGTCCATTGTGAAAAATGAATCAAATTTACTAAAATAATTTCACAAGGTCCCTTTAAATCAATGCTATTGTTTCATACATACTAATTCCTCACCCTCCTTCAGCCAGATTTAATATAATGTGAGGAACGCCGTTGGAGGCTCAGGAATTCATAAGTGCTCTGGATATAAGTAGGAAATGTGAAGACATTGTATCACTCTGAGTATTAGTAGCAGATAAATTTTGCATTTCATTATTACTACTTTTCTGAGCACTGTTTAATTAGAAAGTAAATCAGATGTGAATTGCAAATGGTGTCTTTAAATACATCCCAACAATATTTATTTAGGAGCTAATAATTTTTGACAGAAGCATGAGAAATTTTTTAATTCCAGGTGTTCAATGTAATAATGTTTATACTTTTTACTCAATAATGCCTTAGCAGAGTTGTTTTGGTAGCTTTCTAAAGCTTCTTTTAAATTTTTTTTATTTTTGGACTGTTTCAAATATATCATGCAGGACAGTCCTCAATGGAGGAAAACGTCAGATAATAAACCAGAGCTGAAATTGTTTTGTGTTACATATAAACTGGATGGGTTATGCCCTGTACAGCTGGATAGACAATGGCCAAGGCTTTCCGTTTTCAACATTATTATACATCATATAATGACTGTCATATATTCCACAACAGCTGATGAATATGTTTGTGGTCTGGAAATCTGAAGATACTCAAGCAAAGTGCTGCAGCCAGTGACAAACCTCCCGAGCATACTCTAACACACAGACAGCCCGAACCACTCAGCACTGGGGGTGGATTACTACAGTGTGAGGAGAAAACAGAAAGAATAGGTCAGGGTGTTATCTCATTGGTTTTGGGACATGAGCAGACATATTGAGGAAAATGTTACAATGTAAGGTCTTACCTTTTTTTAAGAGGTGAAGGAGTTATGAATAACCCAGGTAGGAGCATAGATCTTTCCTGAGTTTAGAGTTTTATCTATTCATTGAATGCAAATCTTTCCAGCAATGAATTTGTTTTCTTTTAAGAGAAAGCAGCTCAACTGGTCTGTAAAGAAGAACAAAATTGAAAATAAAACAAAACTCAGACTGATTCTGACATCAAATGCAACATCAAACTGGGCTTCTGCAGCACCCCTAACCATGATCCTTCTGACATGATACCTCAAAACTGGAATTTCCAATATCTTGCATACTCCTGTTAGACTGGGAGGACTCCTGATCTCTCTGGTTTGCTCTTTTACCTCACCAAATTTTGTGTCTGAAGTGTTGTCTCCTTCTCTTGAATTGGAGAATTGCTTTGAGAGGAAAGTCAGGCACAGCTTGTGCAACTTGTGCTCTGGTCACCTTCTGTCTGTCTGTGAGGTGACCCACTGAGGCACAGTGGGCTCATCTGTAACATGCATGGGACAGGAGAAGTCTCTTCTGGCCTCTCAGGTCATGCTTTTGGTCCCAGGAACAGTATATGTATGTCAGGGCACAAGACCTCTCCTGTCGTTCTGGGACTGTATAATCTCGCCTCTGTATTATTTTGGCTCTTCCTCTCTGTGAAGAAGAGAGGAGAAGAGGAAAATGTTTGGCAGGACAACTACACCAGAGGCAGGAGGCTGAGGGTATACCTGCAGTGGCTCTGGTACTGACAGGAAAACAGACAATATGAAAACGAGTTCCCTGTCTGCTCTTTGCCTTTAGAACACTGCGGGCTCCTTTCCACATCTTCTCAAACAGCATCTTCAGGACACTTGCTCTGAGTGATTCTTACAAGAGTTTTAAGTATCAATTTGTTTCTGATGAGAGATTCTGTGTTTACTCCCTGTGTGGTTTTCCATAAGATCTATAGCTGGTTGATGTCAAGAACTATTATAATCACACACTCTCAAAGTGGCATAATGAGGTTTTCTTCCTTTATCTGCAGTGTTCTTCTTCAACATTTTCCATAAAGACACTGTTTGTGATGAATTCATTCCTCTGATTGTGATGTAATTTGCATTTATATTATAAGTTAGAATTTTGGAATAAAAGATTCTAGCTTTGTTTAAAACTTTGTGACTTAGAAAATCTCACAAGTACAGATAAAAAAAATGAAGCAGCCTTTTGTTTAATTAAACAGGATTCTTTCCTGTGCAGGTGAGTCCTTGGGTGTTGTAAAAATTCTTATCTAAATCTAATGTTTAGATCACTTTTTAATATGCAACTTGCTTGAAAGCTTAAAATAGACAAAAATTCATTTAAATAGTTAAGGATATTTGCTGCCTGTGAATCTTGAATATAAATGACTACAAGCATCTATCTTCTGAGAAGTAAGCAATATATTGGACTTTGTTATTTTAATTTTCTTTTTCCAAGTTCATTCATCATGCACTTGTCAGTGAAATCCATCTACTTTCCAGTCCATCAAATAAACTTGTAATAGCATTTGGTTTTGACTGGTTTTGAATAACAACTTTCAGAACAAGATGGAAATTCAGTAAATATGAATTGTGAATCTGGTCTAAAATAGATGTTTCCTACTGTGAGGAAGCTGTTTTCAGTTTTTTCTGGCCCTGCCCAGTCATTCTTGCCCTGTGGCAGCAATGTCTTGCTTTTCCACCCCTCATTCTAACAGTAAAACCATTATTTTGGGATGCTCCATAAATCTGATCACTAAAATGTTCCAAATTAAAAAAAAGTTAGCTAGCAAAACATTGTTTTAAACACTTGAGTAATTTTGCAACAAATGCTAGTATATCATGGAGCTATGTTCTTAATATCCTGGTCTGTAAATCAAAGGAATAAATGTTTTCATGCTGAGAAGAAGGCCTAAAGTGATTATTAAATGACAGGATAAAGATTATGGCTGGGTGCCAAAAGTTAGACTTGGTGTTGCATGGTATTGGCTTAGCATTAGCCTTGATAGCCTACGGGATGAAAGAAGAATTAATTCTTGTACATATAGCAATTTCAGTGTCTTCCCTAAGACTGAATGACTGGTAAAGTAGCTTTGGAGTGGGGGACATTTGCCTTCTAATTTCATGGACTAAACCCCAATGATTCCTGTTGAAAAGAAAAAATTAGGCAACCAGCAGGCAACCATCAGACAGTAAAATTAATTTGATATGATTTTATATCTATGATCCTCCATAGGCATGATTTGTTCATATGGGGCTGGAAGACTCCTTGCCCCATTTCAAATAAAGTTGCCTTGTAAAGGTACTTGAAAGGAAAGCTCAGGCTGCAATCAGGTAACAGGTCACATCTTCCACACAGTAGCTCTGCTTAACAACTCTCAAAACAAGCTATTAGGAATGTGTTAAATCTTGCTTATACAATAAGTCTTAAAAATAATTAATAATTTCTGTGTGTCTGATGCTGTTTGACATGGTCCACATAGCTGGACTATTTCCTGGTTTACATACCCTTTTAGTTTTTCTTTTATTTTCCTTGCATTTTACACAGATTCAAGTAGTCCTTTGTGAGGTAACAAAAAGTTTGTAAAAGTGCCTTAATACTTGAAAAACTGCATGTAGGCAATGGAGATGGGAGTGCTGTAGGAAGACTGTGGTCAAGGGAACCTGACTTTTACCACTGAGTAGGAAAACATAGATTATTCTTGCAAGATTTGCTCTCTAGGATCACAGGCAATTTAGCAGGAGAGCTGCGTTTAGCAGAAGACATAATGGTCTTTCCTTTTAAGGCTTTGACATTGTCAGCCTGTATACATTTTTATGCATACAAAACATACACTTTGAAGTTCAACCAGTCAGTTATAAAAGCTATTTTTCTCGTGTGCTTATTATTCATCTGTCAGGAAAAAAAGAGCATATTTTGTAGGTGAACTGAAAGGCCCACTTTAAAACTGAGAAGCACTAGACTGTTTAAGATCAGATTTAATAAGTTAGCAGTATGAGTGCTGACATTTTAAAATGACCTACGAACAGAACAGACTACAAGGTTGAAACTCATCCCCAGTTTAACCCTTGAAGTCCTAACTTCAGGCAGAGATTAGAAGGTAGTCCAAAAAAATGTCTGTGAACACTGTGGTCAACGCATTATTTTTATGGGTATAAATAAATGTCTTCGGGTTTCCAAGCTTGTTTGTGCTTTTGTTTGGGAAAAATGAAGGGTAAGGATAGTATCTCCTGAGCTGTCAGAGAAACAAATTCATGAACATTTGTCAAAGTGTGTTTGCACAGTCCTCCTCTTTGGACTTTAGAGCTGAAAGATGAGAAGCATCTGGAAGAGAAGCAGGACAGACAGGAGCAACAGCTACTTTGTGCACACCTTGCTCATCAGGTGAAGGATGAAAACACAGCCCAATGTTAGGGGCAAAGCAGCGCCTTCCAGGTGAGCATGGTGCGTGGGCACACAGACAGAGCCTGAACTGTCAGAGGTGTCCCAGATCTGGGGAGAAGTGTAGGAATGAAGCAGCAAGAAGGAGAAGAACCTGTAGGCTGAATCTGATAACTTCATCTGAAAAATCAAACCTGTCTCTTATTGGTAGGCAGCTGTTGGTTTCAAAAGAGAGAATGGTGTTTGATAGTAGCATTGTCTGAGAAATGGAGACCAAGACATTCAATAAATGCAGTAATGAGAGGTTGGACATCTTGCACAGAAGATCCCACACTCCACACCAAATCCTACAGTTAAAACTAATTGGCAAATACGAAGGGTGAGAAACTATTCTACAGATTAGAGCAAACCTGCAGTTATGCATTGAATAATGGAATTATTTTGTGAAAATATAATAAAATGGTGTGTGAATAATCCTACCTATAGCTACAGCATGTCAGATTGAAATGCTTATTTACAAATATGTGTCTACTTTTCGAATCTGTTAAGAAATAAAATAAATATTATCCCCATGTAAGTTCTTCTAGAAAAGACTGGTTTTGAAAAATGCTCCTGCTGAATCTTTTAGCCCACAATTTAAAAAAAAATCCTTGTATTTATCTTACTACACCTAAGTCCAGGAAGACTACCTATGAAAATACAAGAGGCCTTTTTTGTAACAATTTTAATTCAGTGGTGGACTCTCTGTCACATTTAATTTAGTTCCTCTAGTTTCCTCCAAGCATAACATTTCTCTTTTTATTGAACTGTAACAAATAAACAGGTATAGGAAGACATGCTTATCATTCAGCTGAGGCATTCTAATGTATTTAGACCTGGTGTAACAAAAGCTCAAGAGCAAAGTGACAGGTAATATGGTATGGGAGTAGGGGGGGTACAAAGTTACACTTGCCTTGTATGTTTGCTTTTTATTTTCTTTTTAGAAAACATTCAAAAAACGTTACTCTACATTCCCCAGATTTCAAATCATCTGAGCCCTTGGCTCAAGAAATGCTCCCTGCAGAGCCTGAAGACACCATTGGCAAGTGCTGCAAGAAGGCAGGTGATGTTTTTGCGATGTCTGTGGGTTGAAGCTGTTATGCATGTGAATCAAACTCAGACTATGCCTTTTCATCAGGTTCTCTGATAGAAGAAAGTCAGCAGGGCAGGCTTTGGCTTTGAATGTACTTCATCTTTTCTACAGTAAAGACTGTCTAGCTGCCTAGTACTTCTTTGAAAGCCAGCAGTGCTGGTTTGAAAGAAAATTTATTTCTCAGGACACTTGGCTGTCTACTTAGTCGATTTCTGTCTGCCCACCTGACTAACTGTGTGTACCAGGGTTCTCACCATGATATCTTGAGTATCAGATCTAAAGAAGAAAGTTAAAACTTTTCTCTCTTCTGCTGTCTCTCACCACTTCCCAGAATACATATTGGCACTTGCTTGGAGCAAGCACTAAAAAAGTATCAAACCCTCATCAAAAGAAGTTAAACAATAAGGGGATGTAAAAAGGAATAGAACTAATTTATCGTAAATTGTTTATTTATGAGCTCATGATAGTTCTCTGAAGAACAGAAAAGGAAAGGCCAGCCAAGGAAATATTTAAAGGATATCCTTTAAGTTTCTGAATGTTCCTCTCCTTAAATGGAACAATCCAGTATTTTGATTCATAATACACAAAGGAAGTAATAGATCTGAGTTCTATAATGCGAGTTAATTTCCTATTAATATAACAAGTAAAATGTTAGACATGCTTAATTCAAGAGCAAAGAAGCATTTAACATCAATATGTGTTTTTCATCTACTATAAGTGACAGCCAGCTATACCACCCAGGCACCTTAAATACCCTTGTCTCGTGAAGCATAACACTGACATCTTACTTAGATTAGAAAATAAATGATTTTACTTGTCTTTATAAAATTTTAAATCACCACCAGACAGTGGAGCTAAAGAGCCACATGCAGCACAGAAATGAACTTATTCTACATACTTGTGTGGAGTATGTGAATTTACAAAAAAGTCAAGCAGGCATAATTCATTTCTACATGCAAGTGTTAAGTCATAATACATCTGATTGAATGCAAAGTAAGAAGAAAGTATGTTTTGGGCTAAATTGAGTCCCGTCACAAGGGAAATAACTTTGGTGAATTCAGAAGTGAATTTTGTCCATTGAAAAAAACACGGTACCTATTCTTTCTGGTTCCTTTGGAAAAGAAACAGAAAATGCAGCTATAAAGTCTTCCCCATCCAATTTATTTCATGTTGCATGCAAATGACTTAAGGCCAGTTCCAGTGAAATTGTGGGAGACTTGGTCCTGCAGTGCTTGTTGAGTGGGGAGAGGCAGAGCAGGGCAGGTTCACACAGGACAGGGGAGAAGCAGCTGTCCGTACCATCACGTTTCTAAAAGGCTGAACAATTTCACAGAACAGCTCCAGACTGTTATTTTAAAGGAAGTGACAGAGGGCTGCTGAGAAGAAATTGCACATGGACATGCTGTGCTGAGATGCAGCAAAAAGCCTATAATTTAAGGTCCACTCTTACTGTTCTAAAAGCCTTTTCTGGCATGAGGAACGCAAAGTTTTTTGCCTTATTAGTGGTAAAATGTAAGTTTGGAGGGTTTTTTTCTGTCCCAAAATATGTTTAACTCCTTTAGGAAGACTTAAGTATCTTAGTGCGCTGATCTGCAGCTTTAATACAATGATGTTTTTTACACAGATCTCATCTATCAGTTCATCAAAACAGGCAACCTGTCCTGCTGCTAAACTGTGGTCTTTGTCCACCATGGGAATTCAGATATGATGAGGGTGAGTTTGGGATGCACAGAGATATCTACACAAAACCTGGATCAGCTGTGCATTATTAGAGCTGATATCCTCTTTGTAAGGTTTCAGCCACTAGAGAGACGGAGTCACAAGCATGTGAGTAGTTTTGATTCACTGCCCTGCAGCTATTGTTGAATTGTAGCACATTCATTTCAAAAATCAATTGGTATCTAGTTCATGTTTGCAATAGTGAAATAGGATTGAGTCGGATGTTAAAACCCAGGAACATTGTACAGTTGGTGACTGAAAATGAAGAGATAATTGTCTTCACTTTGACTGCCTTATGTTGATATTATTCATATAAGTACAGCAATAAAAATGGTTGCTTCAGCCCCTCATTTCATTCACTAGACAAAATAGAAGCTTATTTCCTTTTCTCAGTTGATAATGGTTAATTGGTAGGCACTGCAGCCTGGAACAATATCTTGAGGAATAGTTATTAACTTCACCTCTGAGCTAAATCCTTTGGCTCCTGAGCGTGTTTAAGCAGAGATCACTGAGAAGAATGCAGCCTGAAATTATTTTCAAAATGACTGCTACATACAGAAATCCCTTCCATCCTCTGCTCCCTTATTTCTGTCTGCTACTGGAAAACATTCTTGGTATTACTACATAGTTTTTGGGGTCATGCCTCCTTCCATTTGCTCTGAAAGAAATTTGCAATGTTTTTGTGAATGAGGGTTGTCTGGAAATGACATGGTGTTGGGACAATCTCAGTGGCATAAAGCTTTGCTTAATTATAGGTGGGCAGGGTACAGATAGCAGCATGCAGGCTTGCCTTTCACTTCAGTAGGTTTCAAATCTACTTGAGGAGGGATTAGGGGTGGTGTTAAAATCTGAGCATCCATGTTGTACTTGACTTCTCTGCTGTCACACCAAATTAGCAGAGGTGACTACAAGTCTCACAGTGTTTCACTCAAAGCACATTCTCCCGACAGGAGCAGGATAAATATGGGAACCATGTAAGCTTAAAAGTATAATAAATTGATCAGATTTTGCATTCACAACTCCCTTCTGCCTAACTCAGTCAAAGCTATCCACTTCTCCTGTGGGCCCTCCACAGCTCAGAGATAAAGTGATTTTCCTCATTGTCCTCTCAGTTAAGTTGGTCAGTGACAACTCTGAAATCCTTGGTGGACAATAATTTGTTTCAGAATTTATTTAATACTCAAAAAAGGTATATTAATTTCAATGAACATTGTGAGGATGAACATGCAGGACATTAAATTTAAAATGATACTGTTGTGTCTAAAACCACTAAGAGTTTTCCTGTTATTTCCAGTGAAATACCTTGAAATTTCGTAGCATGACTATACAAGAGCTTGAATAGTAAGTGCACTCTGCCACAATCCTTATGTCTAATCTAAGCCTGCTCTCTTTCAGTTTTCCACTGCTGTTTTTACAGTTTTCCTCTGGTTTGTCTCCAGTAGTCTACACTCTGCCAGGAGTATCAAGAACTTACAGATATCTCCATATTGGGACAGGACAGAAATGGAACTCCAATGGCACAAAAGTATGAAATGAGTAACTAGGGACAGAGCAGGGATGCAAGGTAACAGCCTCATGATGAAGAACTTGCCATTTCTGAGGGTGACTAAGGAAGACAATACGTGTCCACTCCCTTAGAGTGTCCCTAACCAGGTAATCCCTAAAGCTTTGCACTAATAAGCACTACATTTAGCACTAAAAACAATAATAGGAGAGAGATCATGTGGATAATAGACTGATTTTGATCTCTTACCCTATGGCTCCATAAACTTTTTGAAATGATCCCTTATGGACAGAAGAGTATGCGAAAGTGAGCTAAGACCAAAGCCTCAAGTACGATGAAAGTTAATTTTCTTCTTCCTAGGCCTTGTCTACAAAAGCATGTTGCACAAGTTTAATTCAGGTTATTTTTTTAATTGATGTAGTTAAAAGTAATAAAAATCCTTTATGGATCCAGTTAATTCGATTACTGAACTGAGACAAATCAATATAAATCAGTTATAAACCAAACCTATTTATATGGGATATGGAACAATTTAACTAAATCCATACCTATGCCTAGGTTGTAACCAAAGCAATGCAACTCTTCTGTGTCATCAAGGCTGCAATAACCCCTTATTCTCTCAAATTTTTACAATTAAGCTGGAAGATATTTTTGAAGCAAATCAGTATTACTGAAATGACTTTTTAAATGTAGAACTTCTTTTGTTTATGATGTACTTAATGTATATATGGATAAAGTAAGTATATAATTGAGATTTTTCACAAAGACATCTCTAAAACTGCAGCAGTTTATTTTCAAACACAAATCCTTACAAGTTTCATGTTATGGACAATATTTTTTCCATGTTACCAAGAGGATATTGAGCTACAGAGAAATTTCTGTCAAATATTTCCAAAAGTACTTTTTTTCTCAAGTCCTGAAACAGGTGTGCCATAGCAGGAGGCAGACCAAGAGAACAGAACCTTACATACCCTGAAATCTTTAGGAGAAATATCAACAGACCTGCATGGCAGCAGCAGCAGGAGGCACTGCTATGACATGGAAAGGAACTGTGCTGCCAAGTGAATTAAGAGGGATAAGAGCTTTCTTTTGACCCTGCTCCTCAAGTATGAATTTCTGAGCTATTGCCTGTAAATTACAAAGCTTTGATTTTCCAGTGCACAATTTAATACATGCTTTGACCTTTCAACATGCCATATGAAACTTTGATCCTTACCAGCCGACTGTCAGGGTGAACTTTGCATAAGATGAAAACAATACATTTCAAAATCATATTCTGCCTCCCTTTTAGAAAACCCATAAAATATTTCTGAGGTGGAGAAAACTCGTCTTTATACACTAACTAATGGTAAATGCTACAGAAGTGCTACGTTTAAATGGCTATGGTAGAAGCCTTGATTATCAAGACCTTTATGCAAGGCTGATAAGAAGCATAGATTGTCTAGGAAGAAGGTAAATGCCTAAGAAGAATATAAATCAAGAATACTCAAAAGAGTATTCTTACTTCAGCCTTACCTTGGAAAGGATGGGGAAATCACTAACAGGGCAGTCCATGGCTCAAAATGTCTTTGGAACTAGAAGGTAGTTGTATCATTTCATGCACAATTACAGGGTGAGTTCAAAAGGTCTAGTTCAGTCCAATTTAAGAAGAGATGAGAGATATCTGAACTGCCCACCTGAGAACAATGAAAATTTCATAAACACAAAATCCTGTGATATTTCTAGTCTTGTTAATGCTATGAAAGTAAAAAAAAATAAAAAAAAAACCAAAAAAAACCCAAACCAAAAAAAACAACACCCCCAGGATGAAAAAAGCTAACCCAAAAGCCTAAACAGAAAGAAAGACAGCACACAAAAAAGGTGAAAACAAATGTTTGCAGCAGAATGTACTCTTTAATTTATTTTTGTTTGTATTGGGCTTTTTCTCTCTGGAAGCCCTATAAAATCAGGTTGCAATGTTTTAAAGATTAGATGTATTATGCAATTTCCCCCATGCATGGTAACCCTATATAATTTTATATCACACACTGTAACCTATTTTCATCAATTTGAAAGATAAAGAAATTTGCAAATTTGTCCTCAGTAAAAAAGCTCTTACTGTTTAGCATAGATGCATCCTACTTCCTTTTTCTTTTTTTTTAACTGAAGGATATTATGAAGCCTCCCTCCTCCAGAAAGAAAAAAATCATATATCCTATTCTATGTGTGAGCTGCAACATCTCCCATGGAGTCGGTGTGCTGCTGGTATTTAGCTCATTGTCTTACACTGCGCAGTGAAAACCTGCAATATCAGTTCACAGTCTGCTCTAAACAATTTTTCAGACCTACAAGCCTTGGATATCAGTTTAAAGGCAGGCTTTGTCAGTTTTAAATGTCAGTTTTTTTCTAATCTGAAAAGTGACTCTAGAGGCAGCATCCCTGGTAACACATCCCTCCTTCATCAGTGCTTTCTCTCAGAATCATTCTGTTCCCAAGCCAAAAGATTTCCTGGCTTTCTTCTGACTGCTAGTAGGCATATATTCCCCACATTGACAGGAAACTTACCAGCATAAATCTCTCTGACTTTCCTCCCTTGTCATAATGTGATCAATGGGACTGGAAAAATGTGCACAGATGAGTGCAGTGACAGGGCTCCACAGCCCAGCAGGAGATCCCCGTTGTGCTCGTGCTCAGTGCAGACCCTGAAGAAGGGGACACCACTCCCCTCTGACTCTAGGCAGCCTGGAGTGCACCTTCTGACACTTGTTTGGCATGTACTAACACCCAAGCCACACTAATTCCTGATTGTCACACTGTACAAAGGACTCTCAGGGAGCCTTTATAGCCTTAAAACTGGCTATACAGATTCCACATCCGTCAGGATTGGCTTTTTGCCTCAGATCAGTCAAGCCTATTTTGCTGCCAGTTTATGGCAGCACTACTAGCTGACCTCCTCAGCTGCTGGCATAAATTGCTGCAACACACCCCTAAATTTCCTCCACAGGGAGCAGATTTGTTGAATTAGAAGGTGCGGTCTTTAGATAGCTACTTTTCTGCATAACGTGCAGAGGCCAGGAAAGACAAAGAGTGCATCAACTTGATCTGTGCTCAGAGAGGAATCAAAGTGCCACAGGAGCCAGCCCTGGCTGCTGCACTGTGGAGGCTGGGAGGACAGCAGGACTGATCCATAATAAGGGGAGACAGACATGGAAAGTGAACAGAACCATGATTACAGAGGAGAAATGAAGAGTTGCCTGACAGTGTCACACTGGGAAAGAAAAAGGCAGGGAGGATTAAGGATGGCATCAGAAGATACGTCTCACTGCTTTGTGACTCCAGCATGGCCCTGCTGGCAAGCCAAGGGAGCGGGGATGTGGTGAAAAAGTCCTGTCTAGGAAAGTGATGAGGGCCTGTGAATCACTGATGATGATTCCTGCTTTTATTTTGATTGCATTAGTGGTTGTGGTGTTTCAGGACCTATTTTCAGTAAGGCATTTCCTTGGTAACAGGAATATAGTTTCAAATGCTTTTCATGTAAGACTTGGAAGTGCTAGAAACAGAAGTCTGATAGGTAAGCCTAGGATGGGGCCAAATTGAATAAAAGGTGAGGCAAATTTCCCTTAACTCCTCTGTGCTATTATTAAAAGGCCACTAATTAGAGATAGAAGATAATGCTCCTAGATTTTAGCCAACTTCACCACAGCTGCTGTGGTGTTATTTGGGAATGAGAGGGATCGTAACACAGGCTTTCAGCACCACCAATTAAACTGTGCCTCAAGGACTATCTTCACATTTTCAGGCATTTGGAGACCTCACGATAATTTATAGGAATAAATCACATGGCAAATCACGTGATAACTCCCTTGGAACCTTAAATAATTGAGACTCATTGGGGTCAGCTAAAGCCAGCTGAAGTAATTTTCACTTGGTTTCTAAACATGCATTAAAAATTAGCTTTGATTCAGCTGGAGAAGGCTAAGGAAAAAACCACAAAGCAAAACGAACAAAAAACAACATGTGTATGTTCTCTCTGAGGTCTGCATTTGCCTGATCCACTGTAGCCTGACTTTCAGTGCCTTCTCCAGGTCCTCTCTCAATGATACTTGATAATTTTCCCTACTTAATAATTATAATCTTGTCTTAAAATATGTAAGTTTTTTGGGTAACAGAACTGGATATGATATACATACTTCCAATTTCAGCAAATCTGAAAACATGGTAAATGAGCAGCTGACACATTGGACAGGTGACATTTGAGACGTCCATGTTCAAGAATTGGAAGAAATTGGAATATTTGATCCAGGACTTGTGACACTAGGTTTATAAGAGATGTTAGCTAGGTAAATTTTATGCATCCAGACTCTTAAGACATCCAGACTTTCAGACTAGTTTCCTATTAAACAACAGTTTGGAACAAATGTTGAAAACTTTATACATTACCTCCTGTAGTTGACTTTGCAGAGATTCTCCATCTTTTTTATTAGTACTATCCCCCTACCACATTAGTGCACTGAACCTATCTGTATTTAAACAGCTTCCTAGTGTGGATCACTATAGGCTGCTGTGTTCTAATTGCTGAATCAAGTATGCATAAATAATTTACTGAAATTGCATTGTTGCACTTAGACAATTTTTGAAATTACCTCATGTAACTTCATTAAACTTCAAATCTGGAACATTAATTTGAGGGAAGAAAAATTACTACTTCTGTATTATTAGATCATTCAGGTGATAAACACATTCTCAAAAAAGTCACCTGATGAGTTTCAGTCATCAGATTCAAATTGTAACTGGAATCATTGCCTATGTATTAGAAAAGCATATGCCATGTTTTGTTAACATAATCAGAAAAATGGAGCTGCCACAAACCCTTTCCCCATCTGCCAGTCATTGCATTAAATGTTTCTGCAATTTTATTAGAATCCTGTCTCTGCAGATCCTGCTCAACTGTGAAATTGGAATTGCAAACAGAAATATTACATTTCTACATACAGTAGTGAATAAAAAGTCCAATTTTACATGTAGAGATACAGGGGAAATGTTTTTTTAAGACAGAAAAACAGCAGAGGGAATATCCTCTCTTTCCCCAAGTATGAGGCAGAAGGTAAAAGTGTCTGTTTCCTTTCTGACATTTTTCTATGACAGCAGGTGGAAACTGAGAGGTGCAGGAGCAGCTTTCTGTCAGTAGCTTTAACACAGAAAGGACAAAAGACTGCCTATCGTTCTGGTCCTTGGAGAGGGACACCAGCTGAAGGTTAACAAGCCTGATTTGCTTTGGCTGCTGCAGATCAGACTTCCAGAACGGATGAGTCAAGGTTGGAGAAGGAGTGGGCAAGCCCTGCTGCCTAAATCCTTGCTTGCAGCCCCATTCTTACTATACATTTGTTGCAATAATGCAAGAGGTATTTGGGAGGCTTATCTAGTTCTGATAACATCACCTGTATTGGAAATTCCTGAAGCATTATTTCCAAAGCTGATAAAACACAGCGGTCAAAAAGAGTTTGGTGAGTCTGATGATTGAAGCATCTTGTCTAGAGGGTGTTTTCACACCTCTCTTAATAAAAAGTCTCAATATAAGGTGTTTCTCCACTTCCCCACACTCCCTTCTCCCATCTTCCTAGTCTCTCGGTATTTGTTATTATTTCTTAAAGGGTATTTTCCAAGAGTCAAATGCAAACACTTTTGCATTTTCAGTTTGCCTGCAAAGCACATTTGCATCCCTTCTGGAAAATGAGAAATTAAAATGGAAAGAGGGATATGAGAAGGCTCTGCTTGTTCAGCCCCTTGTGCAAGCATCCTGCCTTCACCATTCAAGACACAGGAGAGGTAAAAAGAATGACCTCTGGGATATCTGGAAAAAAATAGCAATGCCTCTGTAGAGCTGCTTTTTTTTCCCCGTTGACTGCAATGATCTCAGTCATGAAATTTAATCAGTTCTGCATCAGCAATACTTGATTTTTCAGCTCTTTGCATTTTTTGACACTTACCTGGAAACAAAAGATAGAAGCTACATACACTTAGTCCAGCATTCCTAAAGAACTGCTACAATCTCCTTTCACAAGAATTAATGTCCTTGTTTTTTTCTCTTAAGTTAATAGAATGTTCAAGAGCTGTTCAAAGATTTCTGTCTTTTTCCACAATTTTTTCTTCAGCAGTCTCCACCTTGGATCAAAGTCTTGGTTTACTTTTCTTTCTCATCATAACTGAACTCTAGTATTAGCCATGGCTTCTTGGGATTTCTGTCTAGTCTAGCCTACTGTAATGATCCATGGAAAATGGCACTCAGAGGAGCAACTTTGTCACGCTACCTGGCTGAGGACACAGAATCTGCAGCTGCATTCACTCTCTGATGCCATTATGAGTACTTCATAAATACTGCAAATCAGCCTGCTGCATTCATCTTTCTCTCTCTAATAACATTTAGCCTTAAATATTTTTAAGGAAATCTAGATACAGCTGTGTCCCCTTCTACTTCTTGCATGGGGCACAGCCCATAGGGTGTCTCTGTGCTCCCTGGTGCCAGCATGCAGAGTTCTCACTCAGGACAGGAACAAAAGGCAGATTCTTTCTCTCCCTGGCCTGTGGGCATCAGCACCTTTCCCTTTGCTGCAGCCTGGGCTGACCTGATACCTCCTCTACCTGTTACAGAGCAGTGTCACAGCTGGTTACAGGACTACCCTAGGCAACATCCACCGGTCCCCACCCTAGGTACTTTTTTCTGAAGCTGCATCTTTTTCTGATTGCAGTTTGAAGTGTGTAGGCAGATGTTTGTGTGTCCACATATACAAAGGTCCTCTCACAGCTAGACCCTTAAAATTAAGCCTCCCTCCTTCATCCTGCGATAGATAACTATAGGTACATCCCTTGGGAACCTGTGATGTGTCTATCATCTGTGGCATCTTGAAGCAATTTAAACTTGGTTCTTAATTATTTACATGAGGTTTAGTCCAGTGTTGGTAAGTTGCAATAACAATGATACAAAACTTGTATAAGCAGATAAGAAAATGAGACCCCATAACTCCCTTTATAATCTGCCTTGAATCAGCCTTCTCATAGGCTACTTAGAAGCATTTCTTCTTCCCCCCAGTTTGTAGGTTGTACAAGCTGTGCTTTTGTACAAGTCTTGTTTAATTAAGATTTTATTTTAGAACAAAGACATGCTTCCTTGGAAGGTGAGGCATGGCTAGATTTTAGTCTCAGACAATTTCCTCAAATCCAATTCATCCAAGGATAAACAATGAATTCAGAAAAGCTGTGTAACATCCTTCTAAATGTCCCTGGATATACGCAGGGGGCAACATATGAAGAGCTTCAACATTTTGCAGTCACACTATAACACATAATCTAACAATTTTACAGAGGAGAGATTTTCATACCTCTGCAAACTTGTCTGGAATAATTTTAAAACCTGAACTTTCTTGACAGGACCTACTCTGCATTTCTGAGTTTCATATTCCATGCAAAAAGAAATTGGCACTTTCAGTTTAAATAATTTTGCCTTACTTCAAAGAAAACCAGTGAAAAACAAAAAGCAAACACAAATTTGTTGTGATGGTGTATCACATAGGGATTTCTTTTTCAAGCTGCCATCTTGAATCTCTTCACTAGCCATCAATCCTTCTGTAGCCATCAAGCAGGACTGCTAGCATTTAAAAGTGTTGCATAGAGAACATAATAATGAAAATAACCTCTTTGTAACACTGTAATGAGGAATGAGATTCTGCTTTCACCCACGTTTCATTTCCTTCTGTGATGACCTTCTTGCACTTGACAACATGGAAGCAGGAAATGAAGCTTACCATGATGTAAATTTACTGTTATGACCTTGATGCATAACTAAGTCATAAAAATGGACTAAGCTAGGATTGTGTAACAACTACAACAAATGAGCAAAGTCTTGAAGAGAAATTGAACTGATTGTCTGCAAATGTAGCTTGTTCCATAGAATGTTGAACAGTATGCAAGAAAGCCAAGTCAAAGGACCACAAGCCACAAGCTGGCAAATTTTTCTGGAGTTGCTTTACTGGCTTTAAGTGAGGATGAAGATGTGGATATGTCTGAACACAAACTGAACAAGATATCCCAGTTCAGTTTATCCTAACAATATCTACCTAGGTCTAGATCTAGATCTTCATCTTTTTCATTATAGAAGAGAGAAGATATTTTAGCTAGCAATCTCAATTCAGTATTCCCAAACTTTTGGTTAAGCTCAAACACTTAAAGACTTTACCTGTATCTGGAATAGTTATAACAGCCTTTTCCACTTTCTTAAGAGATATTATGAATTAATTTTCACTCCTACAAACTGTAGGGTTTTTAGCAGTAGATGTCATTGTCATCTGGCTTGTCTCAAGCTGGTTTCCCAGTGGAGCAAAAATACATATGACACTGCAGACTTACTCCAAATCAGGCCATGACCAATTTACTCCAAGACCTCAAGGTGACATAAGAGCTTAACTTTGCATCTGATCTCATTCCTTGTGAGGCTTCCTGTTAGAGACTTATTTAATACAGATTTTTCTGACATGATCTATGGATTTGTAGAAATGCAATGAAATCTGTGGGAAGATGATTGGGGGTAAATTAGAGAAAACTGGGAAGTTAAAGTCACATTCTTACAAATGTTATAAGAGCACAGAAATGATAGTAAAATGCAGCTGCTACTTCCCAGATGGAAGGTGGTTGGCATGCAGAAAATCTCTTCAACAAGAGCCCCCCACAGCCTGCAACCTTAAGCAAGTGCTAAGCAAAATGTAATGGAGGGTGTAGTGGAACAGAGACTCTAAGGCCAGGCTCTGCTGGAATCTTTCCAGGGAAGGGAACCTGATGGCACCAGGTAGGCAATAAATCGCCAAGGTACGTGGGACATGTCTTGCTGTTGAACCAGAAACTGTGGCAAAATTACTGTCCTTGGATTAACTTGCTTCATTGTAATCTCATTGCAACATCAATGCACACCTGAATCCCTGGAGTTAAAGCCAAAGTTACCTGCCTCCAAGGTACGACTGTCCCTCGCTGAGCTTGCTCTCTATATTTCATTGACTACATCTTTAAGAGTCAAACCAGAGAATTTTACACCAGTCAGTAACAAGGGTATGTATGACTAGTGTCACTCAAGCCTCACCCAAATGTAAAGAAATAATATAAAAGTGAGGTAAGAGTGGGGAAAAATTAGGGAAATTATCCTGAAAATAACTTCAGGAATCAGTCAACAGGCTGAATCTATATTCTCCTCTGTAGAGATGCCTATTCGT
The DNA here is from genome assembly GCA_013399945.1 of Ploceus nigricollis. Taxonomy (NCBI): domain Eukaryota; kingdom Metazoa; phylum Chordata; class Aves; order Passeriformes; family Ploceidae; genus Ploceus; species Ploceus nigricollis. The sequence continues at coordinate 197,607 of VXBC01008946.1, read as the reverse complement.
TAACAACCTTACTCTGTGTACACTAAATGATTATCTCAAGATAGCAAAATTTTGTATTGTCAGTGTATTTATTAATAAAGTTTGTTATTCCATCCTTTAAGGGTGCTAGCAGTTCCTGGCAGTGGATAACCTCCTCAACTACGAGTGGGGAGATGCAGGAAGGGGATCTCTCTTCCTAAACTGCAGTAAAGGATTTGCCTCTGATGCACTGTTGGCACGTGTCTCTAAACAAGTCAGTTGAACTGGCCTCCAATATAGCGAGCTGTTCAGTGGAGTCCCCATAACTAACAGACTGAGCAGCCGCAAGGGTCTCATCATCTCTGGGGCACTGGCACACTGATCAAATATTAGAAGGTTCAAGAAAACCAGTTTTTCACTTGACAAGATTACTAGCTGATCACTGATTTTCTGCAGTCTCTAAATAATTTATCAAATGGCAAGAACTGACATACCTCAGTGCTGCTCCCATAACATCAGATGAAAGCCTTACAGTATTTTCCCCAAGGCCTGAGCTACCTTTTCTTCAAACACAAAAAAAATATCACTGTTTATGTACTGGAATTATTACCTACAGTGTTAACACAGTTATAATATAACATTAATTTGGATATATTTGTTTCCATCAAATCTAGCTATTGAAAAAATAGGAATATCAACTGGGTGGCAAATATGCTTTTCTTAGCTGATGGCAGGATCATATGCTGCCTAGCTGAGCACTTAACACCATCCAGGGATGCCATACATTTGTGCTCTCAGGGTGTTGTTACTGTTTCACAGGTGGCCTCTGGATTGAGATGTAGCAGTTTGACTGAACCTATTCTGGCTTTTTACTCCAATCCCACTGTGAGATTGAATGCTGCTCTGGTATGAATAGGGGATGACTTTTTTGAAGTCAACAGAACAGTACTCACTTGTGCCAAATGAGAATCTGTCCCATATTGCTATTTTAATTACAGTCATGTCAGAGCTGCTGTTTCATACATATCAATTAATCAAAATGTTACATGAAACATATGGCACCAACAGGAGCAGGGTAAAGGACATCATCTTCCACTAGTCTTACTACATGAATATTAAGTCCTCATCACTATCAGATAATACTTAATGCAAGCATATTTCAGTCAGGTGTACAAAACCACAGGCATATAGTCATCACTATTAGGTTGATGCAAACAGCTGTCCACATGGGATAAATTTAATGACATACTCCAGATGCTGTTGAAAATTGGCTCCAGAAATCCAGCAACCTGCCACTACTCATCCTTCCAGATCCAAGCTCCCAGCTTCCAAACTGAGCTTTTCATCTTTTAGCAGTGTTCAATGATAGCTGATCCTGTAACTCCATAAACAAATCAAGAGATATGGCCCAAGACCAAAATATTCTTTCCCTGAAGAGAAGTCTAGACACATCACAGTATTTTTTATTTTGCTGGCTATTTTTTTTTAACACTGATTAATCCGTCCAGGCTGCATTATGAAGTATCACCAGAGGCAATTTGCATAAGCTATTTTGTTTGTATGGTTTCTCTCCATCTTTTCAATGTCTTTGTATCACAGGAATCACTCTAATCTATCTTAACTAAGTGTAGTGGCACCAAGCAGCTGCTGCTCTGCCAGAGTTCCAGATTTCCAGAAATATAGAACAAAGGTCCCAACATTTTGTGGTCATTAAAGCTAGTCTTGCAATTTACCATACGGACCAAGTTGTTGTGCCACTATACCCTTGATGGAATCCTGTCTCTGATAATTGCTCTGCCTTTATAAATTACTCTCTGCTTTTCAGTTTTACACTGGTTTTTTACAATGGATTCCATTGAAGCCCTTGGGTGGTTTTGGCACTTCAATATTTAGCTCAGCGAAATTGCTTTTTTAAATTACTAAGTTACCACTTCTAGTGTTGAATGTGACAGCAACTTCAACACCATTCAAAGATACTCAGTCTTTAAGAAAAATAATGATGAAAAATGTTGAAAGTCAAGTGCAGATTACTCAATAAACTGTTATTGTGTATGTTGGATTTTGGCCAGATAGATTTGCATCTCTATTGTTATGAGGAGTGACATGAAAGCCACTCTATTGAAGACTGGACTTGACGTCAGGAGGTGTAACATGTAGGGAAGGATACTGATGTACTGCAATACAACTGCAATCATGCTTGCAGGTCTGCATGCAAAGCCAACTGATTCAATCTTTGACTCTGATTTTCCTGCAAAATTACAAAGGAGGCAGCTTAAGCCCTTTTCTTCCTGAAGTAAATTTTCTACCTGGGAAATGATCTTCTGAATTTCATTTGTGGCTTCATAAACCATTAGGATGGTATGTGGGGCCAGATGCAAGATAAAAACCACGATGCTCCTAGTTTTGTGGGTATTTCCTCAACTATAATTTATAGAATAGACATAACTTAAACAAATGTCATGAGCACATTTTTTTTCTGCATACACATAGGAAGAATAAACTGTTTACTTAACATTTCAAATAGCATTATCCCTAAATATCTCTACTTTCATTGAGCAGGCACTCTGAAAAATGTTCTCAAGCTACAAAAGATAACATCAACGCTATGAGCCTGCATCTCAGGAGCATTTGCATCCAGAAACACGTCTGTGTGATAAATGCCAAATGAAATTATTTATGCTAGATAAGGGAAATAATTGGCCTTAATAGATGGCACTGTGTCATCTGTATCCAGAGTATCTGTCCTGTCATTTGAGAATTATCCAGTCACAAAAAAATTTCCATGAGAAAAACCACAGGTCTTTTGCACCTGAGGAAAATCTGCTAATCTAACAATGAGGTAAACTAGACCCTAAGGAGCAACTGTCAATGAATTTCACTATTACACTTCATCTGAAATGCGCATGGTTCTATTATTGAGATATAAGCTGTTCATCTTAGAATAAAATGAGAGGTATTTGTAGCATGCTTGCTTTCCTTTTCCATCTCACAAGGAAATGAAGTAATATTCTGACTTTTCAAAAGATCCTCTAATCTTGGGCACTTTTTCCAAGACACTACAGACACTGATTTCATGGGCAGTTGCAAATAGGCAGCTGCTTAGGAAAATCTGGTGACAAATCTCACCCTGAAGACAGTGCACTTGGAAAATATGGAACCAGGTGATTTTGTTGGATAACCTTGAGGAGGGGCCAGACAATGGATTTCTCAGACACATGTTGTCTCTTCAGCTGAGCACAGTAAAGAGTGAAAATCTTATTAAAATAATTCTTTCTAGGTGCTTACAGCCCTTAACTATTAACATACAAAAACTTATCTTTCTGTGAACTATCTATCTTCAATCTAGAAACAATTTGCAAACAGTGAAATTAATAACTGGAAATTTTATCACAGTACTGACACGTTTCAGCAGCAACCTCCAGAAGCCAGTACTTCAAGTTTGATGAAGAAAACTGAGAGGGGCAAAAACCCCTTTCTGTCCCAGAAGTAATCCCATACACCTACTAGTAAAGAAAAGCTGCCAAAGCTTTGGGAGCTTAGCTACAATTTGTCAGCTCCAGTCACATCAGCCATGTCTGCATTGTTTGAATTTCCACATCCTAGGAGAAAGGCAACTCGATACACTACTGAATTCATATGCATTAATGCAAACCCTTTGTACACTTCCCTCAGGTCCTCCTTGGAGAGATGTTTTAACACGGTGATATTTTATCAAAACCTCTCACAATGTGATTTCAGAGGGGAGTTTTTGCAGACTAAATTGCGTTAAGGTAGAGCAGGAAAGGGAATAAGAGAAAACAAGATACAATTCTTAAGCTATGCATTTTCTAATTTTTAATCATTATCTTGGGACTGGGTGCAGGTGGCACTGACCAGTTTGACACAGGCTGTATGTTAGTTTGCATTCTTATACAGAGCAGGCTGACATCTTGGAAACCTGTCAAGGTTGCTACTGTCTTTTAGAAGAAGTTCTATTACCTGGGGATACAACAAAGTGCTCACAAAAGAATTTCAAAAGTGTAGAAGCCTAATTGACATTTTACCCAAGATCGCAAAGCATTCAACTAACTTTTCAAAGTAATTTCTGAAGTACAAACCAAAGTCTGCACATACACAAACTCAAAGTCATCTATGTGTGATATTTTTCTTGCATGGAAAGCACGTTGGTGCTTTCATTCTGAACAAGACCTCAGTTTAGTCATAGGGACAATGAAATCCAGAAGAGAAAACAAGAAGTCAGCATACATCTCTTCCCTCTGTGATCATCTGCTCTGCACAGCTCAGTGCATAATGAGAGCTGTTACAGGCTCCCAGCCTCTTGTTATTCTTCTGTTCCAGGGCAAAGTCAGCTGGCACAGCATAGACAGCCTTCACTAGTGTTTTCAGCTATAATGTTTTCCTTGTGCTGCAGTAGATGAGGATCACTCACAAAACAGGTTCATTTACTTCTGCTGGCCTTGCTGTGGGATGGGCAACCCACCACAGAGGTGTGGTACCAAACTAGATGAGGTTTAATAATGTCTTCTGTAGCTGAAACTGCAGAGAATATCTGAGCACAGGCTGAACTACTACATTAAATGTCTCATAGAACAGTGGCTGTTCCTGCAGCTAGGATCATATGTGAAAATTTAAAGTTAGTATACAGGTAGCATTAGAACACTGCAGGGTGCAATTACATAAAATAAGGAAACTTTTGGTAATTTGCACCCAAAGCAAAGGTGTGGACCTCTAGTTTGAATGTACAGCTGCTTGAGAAGGGATGCTTATAGTCCATGAGCTGTTCTTCATTTTCTGATAGTATAAAACTATGTTAAAACAAATAATATTATTTTTTTTCTTTTTGAAATTATTGATTCTACTACATTATTTAAGATGCACTTGAACAATTGAAAGGTCAATTTGAATTGATGTTACAGTTGTACCCTTAAATAATGACTATTACAGCTGATGAGAGATGAGCTCTAAAGCGGGTTAGAAATGATTAATTAGTAGGTCTCAAAGACAGTTGCACATATGTTTGATTCATTTTATGTTTGTTTCATTTTATCTTTGTACCAGTGAAGTTGTGTTGAAAAATTGGTGGCGAGAGAAGCAGCTTTGTTTAGTTGCCAGTTGATGACAGAAGAAAAATATATTGACTGTTTCCATGTAAGCACAGGAGAAGTGTCTTTCATTCCTCATCACAAATTGCCATTCTCCCTAGTCAGCAGTTGCTTGCATGGAACTTTACTGTCTCTGCAGTGAAGTTCGTATTCATCTGCTGTGGAAGGAAGGACTAGTGAGAAAGTGTTTGACCTGGAAGGTCAGGCATTCCAGGGAGAGAACTCACTCTGAGTCTTGCTGCATTTTTCTCAGTTAGCTGTAAATTCTTAACCATGAACTACACATGCCACTTCTTTCATTCTCATCACTTTTAGGTTTCAATTAAAATGCAAACACAGGAAAACATTTTATTTTTTGAGCTATGTGCAGGCTTCTCCATGGGGACTTCTTGACCCTTGCTTCTTAAAAGAATGGAGATTCATATGTGAAAACAGAAAGACAGGCCCTGTTCTTCCTTGTAACAGTAATAACCAGACGCCATTAGAAAGGCTATAATCCAAACTGAAGGAGAGGTAGACAGAGAAAATCATAGCAGACTGACAGATATGGCCTTATATTCAAGAGATTGGGATCAAGGGATAGGACATCTGAGTCCAGTCAAAATTAGGCAGAGTTCTTCCCTAGGCTTCCAAAAATAATTTTCAAATCATTTGCATTTGGTCTCTCTAAAATCCTTCTCTTGTTGCAGGACTTGTTTACTTGATTGAAAGTTGTTTTTCATGAGCACTGTTTCTTAATGTAGTATTCCTAGATGTACTATTCTAAATGTACTATTTCTAGCCCTCAAGACCTTTGGGATCACTTAGGGTGTCTCATTCATTTTGAAATACAAATAATACTCATAAATAGAATCTGAGTCACTGAGGAAAGGAAGGTATAGTGAATGCTTGGCATTTAGCTGTTTCTCTGGCCACTGGTCAGTAGGATCACAGAGAAGAAAGACAGAAACACTACAAGAGAAAGAATGGAATATATCTAGAAGGAAGGTCATACTGAAAAAGAGATGGGGACTTGAGAGACTGAGGTTACAGGAGGGTAGGACTGTGTACGGAGCAAAAAAAGTTTTAAAAGAAGAGCTAGAACAGAAAGAAAAGGAAAAATATGGAGGTGAGAAAGGACTGGAAAAGAAATAAAAATAAATGAGAAGACTAGAAAAGCAATGAAATTTGGGAGAAAATATTTAGGAGAAACAAATACACTACAGAGAAAGGAAGAGGATAAAAGAGTAAAGAAAGCATGGAGGAAAACAAAGAAACTCAGAGCACTGCAATACCTTTGTTCCCAGAGCATATGCATCCAGTGGACATAGGAGATACAGAAAGTCATTCTGGTTCATATTGAACTCTTTGATTCTGTAGGACGGTCATTAGATACCTATATACTCATTTGTGTGACTTATCACTGAAAGAACAGGACTTGTCTCTGAAGTATTTGCCTTGGGTATATTCTAAATAAGCAGTATTTTAGCACTAAAAGAAAGCAGGAGTAGATGGAGTAGGACAAAATTGGAGAAGAAAGACCAAGAGAAAAAACGAAAAGAAAACCCAGGTTTAAAATTACAGTTGACACCTTAGGTAATTATATTGGCAGGATCATTCAATCTCTGCTCTATTTCATTGGGTTGCTGTACCTCTTAGCTTTTCCAGGGTGTGTTCACAATGTTTACTGTGTTCTGTTCTTCAGCAAAAATTACTGACCAGTATTATTATGATCTAGATAAATAAAGAAATAGATCAATTTATCTTGTATATTGTTTATAATAATTCAGATGCTCACTATGACTATTCCTTGCAGTGGCATAAAGAATTGCAATCAATGGAGTGTTAGAAATTACTTATATCTTTCCTTCCAAACCTAAGCATGCTGCCGTTTGTTTTTAATCTACTGAGTGACATTAAAACAGTCATTTAGAAAACGCCCTTTGAGTCTGCTTTGTTCAGTTGACTGTTCTTGATTAGACTTGTATTAGTAGCACTGAAACCCCGCTTTGTAATCTGGAAGCTGTACTAAGACTTGTTCTAGTTTTATGTCATATTTTATATTTAACCATACTTAACATTATCATGAGCCCTAGAAAAACTGTCCATACTATTTACTGATAATTTGCCCTGACTCTGGTGCCCTGTGTTGAGGAATAAAGATGTAGGTGCAGGTTCTTTATGTGGACCTGTCTTTAGATGGGTAATCTAGACACTTAAGGTATTTAGATAGATAATGGACAGATAATATTGCTCATTCATTTGGTAATGAGCAGGCAAGAGAATGTGTCCTGAATGGAATCAGAAATTAGTAGTAGCAAGGTTCTAAATCATTACTAGTTAAGGACATTCTTAAAATGGCAAAGGTTGAGAACCCTTCTAACTTCACCTACTTTTTGATTCTATGATAAAAGTGGTGATGTTACATGGCAGAGACTCTGCACATTTCCATCTATTACATGAGACAAGGATGTGTTTCTGAGGTCACAGATGCACAAGGGACAGAAATCTAAACATATCTGTAACTGTTCATGAGATAAGTGACTCCAGTCAGCTTCTCTTGTCCAGGTAATACACCTGTCTTTCCCTCCACAACAATGATTTTCTAATTAGACTACATCAGGTCAAAAGCCTTGACTGGGCCTGTCTTAAATTGACTTCCAGATGTCTGCCATTTAAACTATGACTTAAGATAAAACACATGGACTGTTTTTGCCAAATAAAGTATGGGAAATCTGTATTGCGTAGCGCCAGTAACTTGCATGGGATTTTCCTTCTTTTGTTGTGCATTTTTAGAGATTGCTTGTTTTTAGAGGCAGGAATTTCAAGAAGATAAAATCTCACAGTTAAAGTAGACATATGCTGAACTCAAGAATTAGGTCTTATCTTTTCTGATGAATTCTGATGTGTTGCTTAGCAAGTGACTTCAAATCCAAGTGGGGTTTTCAGATGGGGTCATTAACAGTTTGTTCCTTTTTCCCAGGGTGCCCAGCATGAGATACTTTTCCCTGATTGGCAGGAGTGTAAAAGCCTCACAGCTATAGCTGCAGTCAATCAGGGATGTGCTCTCAGCATACAAAATCAGATCAACTGCTAAATACTCTGAAAACTGAGGTGCTACATATCTCAGAAAGTGTGCTTGGTGTTAGTGGCTGTGTTTGACTTGAACTCCTCTGTGGCTCAGTTTTAGGTCTACAATAAGAGGATAATGACAGCCTCCACCTCACCTGGGTTTGAGAAGATAAATTCATTAATGTTTGCAAAGCACTCAGATATTAGTCATCACCACCATAGAAAAGTCCACGAGGAAATGAACAGTTGTGTATTCAGGGCAGGGTTTGAACGTAATGCAGTAAATAAGAACTAAGAGCACACACTGAACAATAAGAAGAAAGTCAAATATTAAAGAGCTGTTCATTAGGTACATCCTGTTAATTCTGAGCACTGATGGAGACAACAGCTCTCTGTAAATAAAAGCGAGTGATCATGGAACTAAGAGATGTATCGTGATGCATACATACCAGAAGCTAAACTACCTTTGCAGGTACTCCCTTAGTCCTGTCATTTCCTAATTATTAATTCTTACCCTTCAAACTTCAATAAAATTCTTAAAATTGTGCACACAATAATTTCATTTTGATGTACACATATTAATATATACACACATCTTCTCATAAACACACAATCACAGAGCACAATCTATTTTATGCTTTTCTATAGCTTTCTTTGGTTTTTCCACATTTTTCTGATGCCATATCAGCATCCAACCCGATTCATAACTGTAAATGTAGATGTTGTGTCTAATGACTTATACCTGAGTATAAATCTGAAGGCTAAATACTTAAAAATATTAATAGATAAAATAATGACTTCTTGTAAGTAACCAAATACATTTTTCCAGACACATTTTCATCCCAATATTCCAAATTATTAACCTGGCAGTTTCCCATATTTCTCCTTGATATATTCCTTTCATTGCTTTTTATGATAGAGCCAGGTTTACATTTGCAAATGAAAAGTGTTAGTTTTTTAGGATGCTAATAACTTTTAATGCTGGACTCTAAAAGCACATTGGATACAGGTAACAAAGCCATTTTAAAGATACAGAGCTAACAATGCAGCGAGTTAGAAGTGATGAATATTGTAAAACTGAGTTGCCATCACAAAAAATATTGAGGATGAATCACTTTTATATAGAAGACAGTGCTTATTTTGCATATACAAATAAGATACAGATATAAGATGTGCTTTTTATTTAAAATAGATCTGGGTACTTCATGCTCTGCCAATATCTTAGAAAAGTCATTGACTTATGACTTGTTTAAAGATGAGCAACAAAAATTACCTTACCGCTGTTCTGATCTGTTCTGATTCCTGTTAAAGGGCAGCTTTTCAGGATGTCTTATGAGATGTTCACTTCAGGTTTTCACTAGAACCAGAAAGTTCAACTTTACTGGGAAACTTATACTGATGTGCCTCACTTTTGACAAATGGGGGTTTATCCATTGAATGCAGCTCTGAACAAATGCATAGAAAGGTGTGGAAAATATATAAGTAAGAAACAGGGATTTCACAGGCATAGCATCCTTTTGCTATTATCGTAATCCAGAACCTTGTATGGCTCACAGGCAGGACGTAGTGTCTGCACAGAACCTGAGGATTGGGGTACAGGTTGAGGGATGGATAGTTTGAAGATGATATGGAGTGCCCAGATTTTATATACAGAGTGAAAATTATACCTGATATTCCAACAGCACTGAACATAAGTTTACTTAGCAAACACTAGAAATGTGAACCTCTCACTATGCTGTGCAACAGAATTTATACCAGTTACAGCTTTATAGAAGAAACAATCCTGGGACCAGGCAAATCCATGAGAGACAGATTCAGGGGTAAACATTTCAGTGTTGGTTTAATTTTGAGACTGATACAGTATAAGTGATGTAAAATAAATGTCAAGGTGTGATGAGTTCATCAGAAAGAATATAATTAGAGAGTGCTGATTATGTAAACAAAATACCATCCTTCTCTCCTGTACAGAAAAATTAATTCCACAGAATTAATTTTGAACAAATGCTCTTCTCTGTCAGTGATTCTTCCTGACATTCATAGCCAAGGGATAAGTTGATTAAATTTATTTTTCTGATACCCACATGACCACCCTTATTTTTTGACATGGAAAGTTGCCCATGCTTTCAGGCTGGTAACATTTGGATGTGTTTTTTGTTCAGGGCCCACTCTGCAGGAAATTTGTACATGAACAACCACTATTGAAAGCTAATTAGAAGCAGTCCAATGATCTGTTTTAGAGAAGATACAGTGATTGACTTAATTCTAGGAAGTATGGATTTAAGTGGAGTATTACTTTTTATTTTCAACATTGATATTCAGGGCACAAGTGGAAAAAAAGAAGAGCTTAGATGCTGGACAATAACTCATTTGTAAGGGCAAGAAATAATTTAGAGGTGTCTGTGAATTGCAGGGAAGAGTAATGGTGTTACTGTATGTACCATGGCTCTATACCTGAAGAAATAACAGGACTTGATCAATGATAACTTATGTAGAGGAGGGATGGGAGATGATGAAGAACCAGCAGAGGCATCCCTAAGAGAATAATGATATCTTCCCCCATGGTCCACGTCGCCCTACGCAGCAGGTGTGTTTGGATTGATGAGAGCTGTGCTGAGGGCAGTCAGTAGTAATTTAGTGTGGTAGGCCATGCACAAACGACTTTCGTTACTGCTGACAGCTTCATTACAGCAGGACCATCCTTCACTTATTGTAGACCTTCTTCCATCAAGCTGAAGACAAATGCAGGAATGACTGAGACCCTATATGTTTGCAATATTATCCTCTCCATTACAGTACTCTGGCCTGTTTTGTCTGTAAATTCTACAGTTGTACCTTTGAAGTCTACAGCAAAGACACAGAAACATCTCTAATGCCTTCATCTGCATGCACTTACTGTATGTACTCCAAAAGATACACTAGAAGAAAATGAAAGAGGGGCTTTAGCATAGCCTGAAAGTGCAGCTTTTCTGATATCTTATAGGAAATAATTTCTGGAGCATGCTGGGTCACCATGGAGTCTTTTTCTTTCTGGCATGGTATGAACCATCTTTCTCTGAAACTGAGTTTCCAACCAGTTTTCCAATACCTTTTCCAAGAGAATTATCAGGTTTCTGTAAAGCAATAAACTTATCCAGACATGAGTCATCCTTCTGAATCTTTTATGTGGATGTATGCCACAGAATGGAGCAAGCTGCAGTCAAGTCTGAAAATCCCTTTTTTTCACAGCAAGTGACTCAAAGCAAAAGGGAATTCCTATCCTCTGTGACAGAAAAAAAAGTCGTATGAAGGAAGCAAGGGGGCTGCTCAGATACTTTATACATACAAGGACTGCAGGAACACAGAATGATGGAGTAAGGAATACACAAGCCAAGGCTGCATAGAGCTGGATGCAAGAAATCAGAGGAATGAAAGTTTAAAGGATCTTAGACTGGAACTCTGTATTATAGTCTCCAAATGCATGTGAGAAGGTGCATTTTTTCCTGCTGGTGAAAGTGGTTTTACTAATGTTACAGGACTGTTATTGAGTTAGTGAGTTTCTATAAGCCCTGTAAAATCCCTGTTTATGACAGTGTTTGCCTCTGGTTGTTATCATCCCACTCAGGAGATCTGTCAATGCCAATGCAACAACTGAGATTCTTCCTGAGGTAAGTTCTAAGTCACTTGTTAAATGATACATTCAACTACCTAAAAAAAACCCCAAGACACTGTACATAAAACTACTAGTCTCCATAATAATAATATTAATAATAATATTAATAATAATGATCAGAACTTTGAACAAATATAAAGTTCTATGTAAATGTTGTATCTTGGATTTGGAAGGTGTTTGAATTTATTATTCTAAGGCTGCATACCAGATAATAATGTAAGTTTTTTATTTCAAGGTTTTTATTGACTACAGTGTCTCTGACTGCATTGCACTAGCTTTTATAGCAGTCCCTACTGGAGACTTGGCACTGCATCATGGAAGCTCAGTACTTCCATGTATGAATGACCTGTGCATCTGTCACACAGTAAGTTCACTCTTGCAAGGGAGATGTGCATATGTGTGTGTGTGTGTCTGTAAAATCATAACACTCCTTGCCTACTCCAGGAACTCTCTGTCTACTGCAGGAACTCCCTGCAGACTCAGCTCTCTGACCAGGAATGTGCTGATTGTGTTGTAAAGAGGGGCCATCCATCTGGCACAGGCAGGCAGGATGAAGGTGCAGCCTATGTAAAATTGGTAATTGTGGATTATGACTGGACTTTAACAGTAACTCAGGAAATACAGAATAAAACAGAAGACTTCCAACTCTTTCCCAATGACCTGAAATGTGGCTATCAGGTCAAAGGCAAGAGACTGGACACACAGAACTCTAGTCTGAAGCAAAGAAACCACTGGCACACTATGTTGGTATAAAGTGATCACATGTTCACAACTTACCAATTGTTAACTATTATAAACATATGGCAAATGATAGCTTCGAAGGAACACTTGTCTGAAGACAATTAAGTGCCTTTGTAAATGCCCAACCTAGGGTTCTTGAGTCAATACTCTTTGTTCCATGCTTCTTAGGAAACAACTTATAAACACTCTCTGTAACAACAGGATCTGGCAAAAAACCCCAGTTATAGTTCCTAGTTTATTTATTTTAAAAATTATATGTTTTATAAAACCCCCCTCCACATAAGTACATTATGTATGATGACTTTTCTGCCAGGTGTGGAAGTGGCAAATTTCATGAGCCATCTGGACAATTACCTAGAGAATGTTTTTCTGGAGCTGTTGGTGAATGTTCATGTGGATAACAGCAGCACTGGGAGAAGTAACAGTGGAGATATAGGGAAAACCTACAGCTATGAGTGAGACAGTTGGCATGACATAAATCTCAGCCACTTCATGGAAGGGCAATAAACAGTGGAACTCTAGAAAATCAAAGAGCAAATCAGAGACAAAGCTTTACGCTGAGGAAAACACAGGGACAGATAGTATGTATTATTGGTGTAGATGGTTAATATAAATTAGCATTAAAAAATAAAATCTCTAAATTTGCTCCATAGAAATTCTTCACATTAAAATTTCATGCTTAAATAGGGAGAATATAATGCATTGTCTTGACTTCATGATCAGGAGTGGAATGTTGGTTATGCAATACTGTCAGTGAAAAGAGAACCTGCAAGGGCTGAAAACACATCTACAATGAGAGCTCTCCTTTCCCATTAATGTTAGCTAAGTGTCAAGGTAAAACACTGTGCAGAAGTTACATTCTTAGAAATCACTGGTGAGTGTCCCTTGAAGCAGCTTTCTTCAAAAGGAAGAACAGTTACTACAGATTCAGATTCAGCACAGATTCAGATTTAAACAATAACATTTAACTTCATAATGGAAACTGTGGTAATCAGGAAACTTTTTAAAGGATGAAGGGGAGTAATAAAAAGGGTAAAATATCTTCAAGAACTTTTAAAGGCACCATATTGCATCTTCAGCATAAATTTTTATTCGTATAAAAATAATCTAAATTACAAAAAAAAAAAGAGAATGTGGTTAAACAACAGAGGGAAAGAGGCAATTATAAATTGTAATTATAAATTATAATTATAAAAAAAAATATATCCCTCAAAAAGCAGAATTTGTATCCAAAGGTGCAAAACCAGAAAATGTGTAAAAATTCTGATATGCAAAATGTAAAAATACAATAACCTATATCAACACTGATTCTGAGAAGCAATCTGCTAAAGGCATGGAAATTGGTAATACAGTCTCTCTAAAACACATGAAAACCAAGCATCCTTCCCATGTCTGTAGGGCTGACAGATGGCTGAGCCATGGAAAAAGCACTGGAGGATGCTGTGGCCATAGCAGAAAGGCTGAGAGAACTGCTTACATTAGTGTTATCCACATAGAGCTTAGAGATGTTTCTGCCTTTACTTACAGGAAACGAGTCCGAAAAACTGCCTCAAAGTGAGGTGTCAGCAGAAGGGGTTTTAGAGCAGATAAATAAAATGTATAATAACAAACACCATAAGAAACAGATGGTATTAACCCAAGAGTTCTCAAAGTTGCTGCTGAACTACTAACTGCTCTGAGTGAACTCTTGAATAAATTAGTGTTTATTCCAGAGAAAGAGCAGGTGGCAAGCAGATCAACCATTTTTAAAGGACCCCTGGCATCTGTGCGGGTGGGGAACAAGCATGCTGTGAAACCTACGAACAAAAAAAGTATGATTTTCTTATCAAACAAATGGACAGAAGCTGTGGTAAAGAATAAAAATAACAGATGTGGATAAATGTGACATTCTCAGGCAGAGTCAGTAAAGCAACAGTAATCTGTTCTTGAGATCTTTGGGCATGTCTCATTCTTTTGACATAATGCATTTTGATTTCCAAAACACTTTTGATCATGCTCTTGTCCAAAAGTCTGTTGATCTTAAAAGAACATAATCTTATAAAAAAGAGAGACTGAGAGAGTATGTCAAACATATAAGATCACAAATAATTTGAAGAAGTTAAATAGGGAATGATAACACACTGACTTTACAACACAAGGAACTGTGATTATTAACTGAAATAGCTTAACAAACCTGGAGTAAAAAATCCCAGGTTTTTACTCAATGGGTAATTAAAATGTTGAACTTGTAGTCATGGAATGAAGAAACCCAAATTATTGCAAGGTTTAAAAAGTGACTGTAAAAACTGATAAAGTGTAGGCACACCATGAGCTATTAACATAAAATGAATATATAAACACTGAGTTAATCTTTGGTCTATACACAATGGGCTGGTATAGACCTCCTTTCATGTTCTTTCCTTAAGCATCATTTTCTGATCAGTGTTAGAGAGAGGATACTGTCCACTTCTTTTTGATGTTCCTCTAAATGTCAGTATGGAAAACAGAATTTATAAAATGCACCCAATGCAATAATATTAAATATTGTATGACTCAAAAGAGCAGAGAAAGTGATGGAAATATTATGGAGAGAGACTAATACTAATTTTTGGTTTAACTGATATTAAAGCTTGAGAAATGTGTTAATTCAAACCAAACACAAATAAAAAACAATTTAGTGTCTGTATCTCTAAAGATATGTGGGAGAAATTTATCAGAAAGGGTGGTCCTGCAACTAGAGTATTAGACTGGATTTGAACTTGATTCCAAAATCCTGGCTGATGCATTGCAAAGACTCTCCAGGTTCCTCTGTTTCCCATCTGCAAAGCGTGGTGACCTTCCACAGTAAGTCCCAACTTCAAAAGTGTTGTTACCATATATACTTAGTGTTTCAAGGCACCCAGAAAATGAGTTTGAGAAGGCTCCTAGCAAGTTGCAGCATCATTAATCTTTGCAATTTGTTTACAAGTCTTCAGCCACTTTTCAGTCCATGCAACAAAGGCTTACATCCAAGCCTATCTGAATTAATTCTTGTAAGACCTTGTGAGGTATTGAATAAATATAGTGTTTTCTGTTTAACTTACTCTTGGAAGAATATTTTACATTAATATCGCTCTTCTCAACCTGAATGGTACTGAAATGCCTCGCAGATTTTGTTAATACAGCTGCAGCACTAAAATGCTGCACTAGCAGAAAGTGTAGAGAGAGAAAAATTGCAGCCAAGGACAACAGGACAGACTGTTTCTGTAGTAGAAACTGTTTCAAAACCTTTACTGCAGAATGACTGAAGTTTGCACAGAGAAATTCTAGAATGGTCTGTCATTGACAACAGTGCTGCCAAAGCAAGAGAGAAACTGAAATATCATAGGGTGCTCAGGAATCCTGTGCCTTGCTTGGAATCCTTCCTGCTCCCATGGTGTCTATCATGCCTTCTGCTTTCCTTCTGTACCCTTGGACGTGATGAGGGCTATGCCACTCTGAAACTACCCTGGAGTCACATCATCCCAGGGACAACGAGAAATGTGTTTCTCAGTTTTGCAGAGTTTAGATTTGCTTCAGAATCTCTGCCTTGCGGCAAAACTTTGGGAACTGGTTTATCTTTCATTCAAAAAAGGCCTGGTTCTTCTGCTGAGTAGGAAAATGTGATGCTGGAGGCAGGAGCTGTGCCTATCATCAGTTTCAGTGCCTCACCATAACTGCAAGTGTGTGGGAGTGAGATCTGGGATTTCTCCTACCTGACACTGATTTCAGGACTCTTTCCATAGTGCTGTAATCCATTCAGGTACTGTAGGCAAGTTTCTGGTATTTGTTTTTCAAATTCCCTTTACCTGGGAGTGCTGGCAGCTGTATTCTACTCTGCCTCTTTCCCTCAAAGGCTCTTGGACTGAACTCCAGTTTTTATCTCCTTTTTGAGACATTCAGGCAAATGGGAGGAATGAAGGAGCTGGAGATACAGACAGAGATTCATACAGAGTGAAGTGAGGGCTGCGGAAAGATAGACTGGACATGCATCTTGTCTCTGCATGGAGTCTCATGTCTGCTGAGATGAGGGATCAGAAACAGAGCGAAACTCACAATTTCAAACCCTCCTGGGCAAATGGAGAAGATACAGGTCCTCAGGGTCACACTAATGGACTCTTAACTGTCACAGCCCAGGCTCCAGGGCCACAAGGAGAATGGAGCCACGAGAGCCCATCAATCATGAAATGTAATTGCTGAATTGTACATCCATGGATCTCCATTGTGAAGTGCCGCCATGGTGGTGGGGGTATGTGAGAAGAGTAGGGATAAAGGCTGTTTCAGAATTTTTCTTATCTCAGACTTTGCTTTCCTCCTGCTGTTAAGTAGATGGCACTCATTTACCATAAAATGACACACGTGTCATCTGGCATTCCAAGACTTTCTAAGTGCAGCAGTGTTACTAGCTGCAGTGTGTTCTTTAATGGTCCCATTACTAAAACTGCAGTGGTTACCTAAATTTCACATGTAATTTTCCTTTATGTCATTTCATACCTACAAGTAAAATTCTTTCTCTCCCTTCAGCACTGGATTTATACAGCTGACATGTGGAGGAGGACTGCTACTGACCCTGCTCTCCTCCTCCATTCCTTCTGGAATCACTTGCAAAGTTTCATCTGATTTCAGAGAAACAAAAAATCTCAGCCTAACTTTATCTCATGACGAAAAGATATAACCTTAGCTCCTGAAGTCAAGGATCGCTACACAGGATCATGTTTTTAAGGTTTAAGACAAATATAAATGCTAGGTTATGAACACGCAGCACCATCCAAAGTAATTTGCTGCTTCATGGGTTGCCTGGCAGGAAGAAGCAAGCTGAGCTGTTTAGAATTTTTTTATATGTAATTAGAATAGATTTTATTAAGATCAAGTTTGAGTCAGACTCCCAACAATAAATCTGATGGCACATGAAGTCCTGAGAACTGCAATGCAAGCAGAAGCAAGATGTGAATTTTAAGTAGAAATGTCCCACTTTTGTGGCCCTCAACAAATCTCACTACTAACCTTTGCTGCCCATAAAAAACATGCCAACCCAGGAGGTTTACTTTGACAATGGGAAAAAAGAAAAATAACTGTAATGATTCACAAGGGATAGTTATCATTAGGTCCCAAGAAAATAAGGATGTAGCACATGAGTTAGCAAAGCTGCTTTTCCAAACGAGATTCATTTTGCTATTGCCAAAATTTGACAGTGATAATAAATTCCATGAGGTGCAGATCAGGTTTTTGTTCTGTGCTTACAATGTCCAGCATGATGAGGTCCTGATCCACATCAGAAAGTCCTTGATTCTACAAAACTATAAATAAAATAATTATAAAACTTTTTCATAAATTGTTCATTCTCCCCTTTTTTATCCAAGCATAATGAACATGTTGTTCTGAATTTGTTTGCAAAGTACCTGTGTGAGAGCTACCAAAAGAAAATGCATTGTTTTTTACAGAAATTTTTATTGGAATTTATATTTTTGGATTTAATCTTTTTTTTTGTTACTTTTAACTGAAAATCCATTCACTCTACCTTTCCTTCCTCTTCCTAAGAAGCATCTGAAACAGTGGGAGGAGAAATGGGATGGGTAGAAAGAGAGTGGAAAAAAAACCTGTTTGCTGCTGAGATCAAAAGTGGAAAAACAGCTATGGTCATGTTTCCTTTAAGCTATTCTTTGCCTGAGTTACTTCAATACTGGGCTGTCCACCTAGAACAGAGAGGGTGACTCTGTAACCCAGCAGCAGCTGCAAGAACATGGGTTAAAATGTGCTCAGTTCTAGTCACAAATAAGCATCTTAATTCATGTAGATATTTTGACCAGACCCAGGCAACAGCAAGCACCTTTGCCTCTGTGCACATGGACAGTTATTGTCGGGAAATAACCTATCTTTAAATCAGCCTATTCACATTTTTTTCCCCATGATGTATTTAAATATATATATGGCTCTTAGCAGCTACTGTCTAATCTACAGGATTTGGGAGATCTTCAGATTCCTGGACCCTCCGGATTTTTGGCTCTAGGCATTTATTTTGGCCACATTCAGACTCATATGACACATATAACATCTGGGAGGCACTTTTATTCTTTTCTGTTGTCTTCTTATCCTGGAAAGGAGCCCAGAGTAGAACTCTGTTTCCTCACTGAACTGGTTGATTGAGCAATTTTGCAAATATATCTCCATATGTACATAGATGCTCCTGCTTTTTCTTATTATAGAGAAAGCTCATAACTAGAGCATAAAACACAGGTAATGTTTAGATTGAATGTGAAACAGTTCCACATAAAATTAGAAGAAAATCACTTCTTCCTGCAGTTTGGCCTAAAAGGAAATTAACTTAATTGAATATGGACAGCTGTATTTTGCAAAAATATTACAGCCAAAGATAATTTGTTTTTTGAAAATATTTTAGTAGACTATTTCAATTTCAATGAGATTGCTTGCTAGAAAATTAAATACATTTTCACTTAAATGTAATAATGAATTCCATTGTCTACATTGCTCAGGCAGAACTATAATTGTGTTTAATACAATTAAACCCAGTTTTTCTTAAAAGTAATAATGCAGACTATTGTCTACATTACTCAGGCAGAACTCCAATACAATTAATATCTTGTATTGAAGTCACTCAGAAAATGTATGTGCATTATTACATGCTCATTTTGAACATTGCATCCTCACAGCTCTCCATGCTAGTAAAAAATGTTTTTCCTCATTCTAGTGGATCCCTGTTGTTACCAGCTGGGAACAGATTTGCACAAAGTAAACTTAGTGGTTTTATCCCAGTTATTAGTGTACTCAAACCAGCAAGCTTTTCAAATCTCCCATCCCAAAGCATTTCTCCTCAGTTTTTACCATCTCTCATGCCTTTTAGCTAGGAGTCTTAATGCTTAAATACCTTGTAAAGTGGTCCAACAATCCTGAAAACCTCCAAAGACCACACAGTGAAAACTGCTATATACTCTGGTTAAAAAAGTATTTCTATTTTAGAATTGCAACAATTTAAGTAATTTCTATTGCATGATAACAGAACCTGAGTGTTATACTGACTAATAAAGTAACTTATGCTTCTTGAGAAAGGAGTGCATGCTAAAAATTGTGGTAGAGTGACTGGCTTTTATAAAACATAAACAGAACATTGAAGAATAGGAACAGAAACAAAAATTTGTGGAAAGAAACAAATGTGATTTTGGTAAGGGGTTGTGTCTAACTGAGCAAATATTCATTATTGTCTATTGAAAGAAAACCTTTGATAAGCCTTATTTCTCTTCAAAAGGTCATGAGAGGAAGAATGGGAAGATGAGGACAGGAATTTTCAAATGCAATTAAAGATAGTGGAAACAGAATAAAGAGATGTAATACAAACAAGTAGTGGAAGTAAAGGTGGGAAAAATTCCTGGGAAATTTGTTGATATGGCTCAGAAAGGTTCTGTGAGCATCAGATCAATCCTAGTGACCTGCTTGGCATCATTCCTTCTAGAAGCAGAATTAACCCCTGAAAGAGCAGATCTGCTAAAACTGTTCTCTTCTTTTACTTTGATTGATCATCTAAACTGTTGGGTTTTTTTGCTGTTGTTCTTTCTGTTCCTAAACATGAATTTGATCTCATATATCCACCCAATGACACAAGGAGAGAACTTCTGTTCCCTTTCCCCCTCTCTACTTTTTTCATATTATTCTTTTACCTCCAGAAGGCACTGAAGATCTCACTGTTGTGCAATCAATGTAGAGCTGCATTGCTGTGTGTTAGCTTCCAGCACAACTTTGACCAGCCATGGAAAATTAAACTTTTTAACATTTTCATTAGCATTTTATTAATAAATAGAAGTATTGCCAGTAACTTTGAGGCCTGGGTGGTGAAAAGACCATAAATGGATGGGAAGATTTTTGGTTCTAAGATTTGTTGCCTGGGTTGGGTTCCACATCACAGCTCTCTGTTTTTCACTGAAATTTTCTTCTTACCTCTAGAGAATCAGCTTCTTTTAGGGGGTGGAGGTTTATAAATTAGGGGTGTAGAAACCTGCTCCAAGAAAGTTCTTCTGCATTTACATGGATTTTGCTTAATACAGTTTAGCAACTACATAAAACCTGATACAAAGACGTATTGACTGTTAGCTGTAGAATTATTTCTTTGGGTAACTCAGGAAAGTGATGATGAAGAATTTAATGGTTTTAAAGTGTCGGTGATACAAAGGGCTTCTACTGCACAGTAGGCACCTGTCTGCTGTTATGTCCATTCTAGTATTTCAATTTCAATTTGACACTCGCATTTTGTCCCATTGGAGATAATTATAGTTATTTTCATTACAATAATGCCTAGAGATTTCAATCAAAATTAGAAAACTTTTGCCAGGTAATATAAAAACATATGACAAGACATAATTCCAGCCCTGAGAAGTTTACAATTTAAATAGACAGGATGCACCATGGGAGACCTATTTGCATCTGCAGGCATCAAACCTCAGATCTTGAATACCAGACTATAAGTGGCTTGCCCAAATGTAAGTGGGATTTGATAATACATTTCCTGAGTTCCTGGCAAGTCTTTAAAAAAGGACTGCAATAGCTGCAGTGTGAAGAATTATTTGCAGTTTTCTGAAATTAAGTTCTGATCTGTAGCCATTATTTATTATGTGTTGTGGAATTGGCTGTGTCCCAGCTCACTGTTGTTCTCACTCTCAGGACTCACAGATGCTGCTGTTGTATTCACTTTGACAATACACCTCACCCCAGTCCTGTAACTTCCACTGCCAGCCAAATAATCCCCACATGCCTAGACCTTCCAAAGTGTTACTGACCTTACCTAAAAATCCTCAGTTTCTCATCTTCTAGGGGTCTAAGTGATCTAAAGATGATATTAGGATTGTGAAACTAATTCTCAGTATGAATCAATAATGTAGATGTCACCTAACCCTTAATTTTGGTGATCAGTCTCAAAGCAAAACCAGCTATCCAAAGGTAAGACATTGAGTACCTTTTGCACAGCTCAGTTTTAGCAGCTTTAAAAACAGTTTTATAGGAATATGAGGGCTGAGAAGAACATAACAGAAAATAAGTATTTAAAGCCATAAAACATTTCCAGTTGGCTAAATCAGTCTAAGCAGCAATTTCATATCCAATAGAAAAAAATTCAAAGCATTTTGCACTAGACCTGTCGTATCCTTCAGGGCATCATAAAGGCAGAATGATTTTATTGCTATTTACTCACAAAGACACTGAGACCAAAGTGTTGAGCAATTTCCACTTCTATTAATCATAGGACTTTCATACTTAGACTTCATAATGTATCATATATGTTTCTGTGTTTGGTTTTTGTGGGGAATTTTTATTTTTTAATTTGATTCAATTGTTTGCCTTTGAATGGAACAAAAACAACAGCTGATTTCCTTACAGAATGCTTTGTGTTTTTGGGATGTCTACAGACATTGCTGGAAGAAATTAATCTGATGTCCTTTGTCTGTAGCTGTAAGTCAATCTCTCCAAAACCTGAAATAAATCTGAAAATTTTTAAAAGGGCAAAGTGATAAAAATCAGGGCTGTAAATAAAGAAGAGGTCCCCCAAACATTATCTCTTATAGGCAATGCAACCTAAATCATCACAGCAGTCTTTACAGTAACATGGAAGAAATTAATGTGGTGAGGCAAAAATGGAGAAGGCTTTTCCTCTCTTTACAGTAGGTATTTATCTAGTCTTGCTGCTACACTATCTGAGCAACACAACAGTTGAAATATATTTATTCACCCAGTGCTACTGAAAATAGAAGCTTTACCTATCAGGAAGCCCCCTGAATTGCAGATAGTCACAGTGAAAATGCAGATACTTGAAGCCGCAGGCTTGTGCGTAACTTTGAATATTCCTTTCTTTCTCATGAATAATCACAATTACCTCAGATGGAGCACATTAAAGCAGTGGTACTGTGGCTAATCTTACAGAGTCTGCCCTGTTTCCTCAGTAAGCTCGCAATGATCAGGAAAGGCGCATAGCATGGATAGTAAGCTTTGCCTGAAGCTCCCACTGTGCCTGTGACACACATCTCAAGAGTTAACTGAAACAAAGGATAAAAACTGAACAAAACTATGTGAGCTTGCTTCCTAACATCAGCTGTCCAGATGCTCCAAAAGTTCTATCCAGCCATCTATTCCTATGATCTCCTCTCAAATCAAACTACTGGAATAGTAAAATAGCTGAGGGTTTAACATACTGCAGTCATACAAATTTTCTGAAATGTTCTCTGAGACTGAAATCTTCATATATTATGCATCAGCACAGGACTGTTTACAGGTGTATCTTAGGATAAGCTTCCTTGTATGCAGTCCAAACTGCAGATGAGAGAGGATGAGTGCAGGGAGATAAGAATACCTGATGTGTTTTCATAATTTTATATTTGTTATTTATTATTCATTCACTCATTAAAGACTATGCAGCCACTCACTCAGAAACAGGCAACATTCCAGGTAACTTAGATTATAAAACCCACTGCAAACACTGGGCAGTGAATCCTTGCAGGGCATAACAGTTTGACTTGTGGACCCTTTGTTGAATGATCACCATTAACAGAGATGAACATGAAGAAGGCACTGAAAGAACACATTGAATGACTCGCTATGAACACATTCCCAAATGAGATTTGATGGGGAATCATGATGCAGTTTTAGAGTGTGTTTTTCAGTGAGAATCTAGTGAAGCTACACAGGTTCAGCTGTCTACTCCAGCTGAGTGAGGGCCAGGCTCACAATCTGCTGGGACACTTTCCCTTAAAGAGAGCTATTTCTTGCATTGGGAACAGCAAACTTTGTTTTTGTTTGTTTGGGGCTCCTTTCCCTTTCCCTTTCCCTTTCCCTTTCCCTTTCCCTTTCCCTTTCCCTTTCCCTTCTTTCCCCTCCCCTCCCTTTCCCTCCTTAGCTTTCGGGGAGTATTTGGTCTGCTCTAGTTTAGGTCTGATTGATCATAGTTTAATTAATAAACAGAGAGATTAATTTCTGGCAAGTCTATTATGTCAGGTTTTAACTGACAGCAAAAGCTAAGTGTGGTCGTAGAAGTCTTGGAATGGACTTGAGTTTTGGCTTACCTCTTTCCTGATATGTATATATTGGTAAGGATTCCTGAAGTGAAGGGATGTGGCGCAAAGAGAAACAGCTGATGAAGAAAATTAAATAGACTTGGAAAGCAATAGAATAAACTCATAGAAGAAAAATCTATCAAAGACCATTGAAAATAAATAAACCACGCCTAATACAGAGAGTTTCTGAGCTGCAGACCCATGGGTATTGATTCCCTATAGCTGGTATACATTACCTGGCACTCACCCACTCTTATATTCTGCCCTAGGCATCTGTCTAGGACACTGTTGGAGATACTGATCTGGCTGGACTGTTGTTCTCACTCATTATGGACATACAAATTTTTGTGTGACAAAATCTCAGATTTCACTAGCATTACTGTGGACATTATTGCTATGGAAACAAACTACTGCAATTTACTGTCTACACTTCAAAAATACATTAGTGTTGATGCATTTGCATCAAACCTCATAGAAATTGACCAACACCTTTTGTATTTTTTTTACACTTCTGTGCAATGATCCAGCAATGAGGAGCTGTCAGGCTTGACTAGTGACTGGCATAAATGCAGAAACATTTTACAAGCTCCATACTGATGAAGCTCTGATATCTGCATAGGGCCATCAGGGCAAACAATTTGGTTTTTATAGTGCAAGACACAAGAGGTGAAGACTCCAGGGCTGTTCAGCTCAGAGCCTGTTTCCTCTCCTCAGGAGCCGCCAGGAAGAGGCAGAACATGAGTTCTCCAGAAGAAGCTCTTGTTACCACCCCAGCAGCTATTCGACAGCTGTCACTGTGGTTCTGTGCTGGGAATTTCACTCCTTGGAAGAAGTTCCCATCTAATGATATCAACTGCCTCTACAATCCTTTAGTCCCATTATTTCTAATGGGATTACGTCAGGCATAAATTTCCTCTATAGAGTTTATGCTGAAGGTACCATTAACTCAAATATTTATTTCAGACATTCCTCCCAGACCTTCTACGCCTGCTAAAGGCTGTCCCAGTGCTCAGGGTCACTACCTTTGTGCCTTGTAAGTCCTGAAGGAGACACTTTGAGGCATGGAACTTTTTCCAATGAGATTGCTGTGGTGCACATACATCCTCCTATGCACGTGAAAAAACAGGCATCACCTCTTCTCTCCCTAACTGATTAATGGTGAGGATACATTATCAGAGCTAATAGGAGTCAAATGAAGAAAGCTAGTCAAGTGAGACCCTGTAAATTGGTTCCTGTGCTTTTTCCATCTCTTCTAATACCTAATGCCAGGAATTTTCATTTGTGTCCAGCCAGAGCTAAAAGGGAAAGGATTAGAAAGTAAATAACTCCCGCATCTGCACTAGGGGAGCAGTCAGGTGTTTCATTGCCCCATTTATTAGCAGGACAAAAATGTAAATTTACATCACAGAATTTTTTTCCTGTACAACCTGTCATTCCTCTTGGAAAAGCAGATGTGCATACTAGCTTTTCACCTATATGTCCACATCAGTATGTCTATGCATCTTTATTATTCTCTTCCCTGACCTCTATGACCTTTACCTAGGTGAAATTATCAGTTTTCAATAAGAATTTTGCTACCAAAGAGCAGGCCAGATTTGGTCTGATGCTCTTAGATGTCCTATTTTAACACTTTGGTTTTAGTTTAAAATTCCTACCATAAAATTCTGCTTTAGTGCCAGGTGGAGAGTCATGTAAGCATAGACCAGGGGGTGGTGTTCTGAAGGCCTAGTTCTGAGACCTAGTGAGAAAATGCTGGGAGGTACATGCTGTCTAGCTTTCCATCAGCCATTGCCAAGGACTAGCGGTGGTGGGAAAGCTTATAGGGGAAAGCTGCGTAGATTGGAGCAGTATTCCTGGCTCTACCCAGATAATAGGCTGCTGCTGTCCACCTGTTTTCCATGTTGACTTCCCCTTCTATCTCATTCTCTCTCATTTATCCACCACACAATGAATTTTAAAAATCTGTAATTGCCATTAAATTTCTGCCACAAAAATATGTAATAGAGAACAAGTGGAAACTATTGAAAAATTATACTGATCTTTGCAGCCCTACTGCTTCCAATGATAATTGTGAGAAGCTGGGGAGATTTGCTGTACCAGTGAGCATTCAGAGGGGCCTGATGTCTCTGTGCCTCTGAGACTCCTTCCATGTCCTCGGCTGTTCCCATACTTTGATATCATAACACTTTCTGTAAGACATGCTGCAGGCACCTGGGAATGCAGGGTTGTTCCTCTGAATGAGAGCGAGAAATGTGCAGGGGGATAAAGGGCAAACTCATTTCCTATGCATAGAAAGATGAAATTTCTCTACATGCACATAGCTTTTTGTCCCTGCAGCTGCTCTCTCTCTCTCTCTTTGCTTCTGTCACCCTGGTGATGGTTATCTCCCAACACTGGTAGTCAAGGTAATCTCTCCACTTTGACATAGACTTTGATTCAGTAAGCCTATCTGTGTAACAGCTGTTGTGACAGAGCACAGAGTCTCAGGATTTTCTTACTTGAAAGCCAGAGAAATTGTCTTTTTTTCTTTATCTTCTTTTCTCTTTTGGTTTTAGAAGCACACATTAACAAAACAAATTATATAAACAGTCTGGACTGTCTTCTCTCCTTTCTCCCTTCTCCTCTCAGTATTGATTATTTGAAAGTAATGCAAAGACAATTTCCATGCGTAATATTGTTATGCATATCTTTCCTTTTCCCCAGTTAAAGAGTATTAAATTAAATGTGTCAAGCTGTAGGACATTGTAATCAAACATTGTGAGTACAACTGGTTTTGTCTTGTTTGAATAATATTTTTCTCGTTATTTTTCAGCTCGGATCCATGGAAAACTGTAGAATAAGTTTCATTCTTTGTGTTCCCTTGTTAAAGTTTTATTTAACATCCTTCTAAATAAAAAAGCCAGTGACCACACTTGAGCCATCAACAGCAAACTTTTCAACTAGCAAATAACCAGTGTGAAGCTCTGAATTAATAAGCAATATGAATGCATTAAATCACAAAATGTATCTAATTCTGTATCTGACAAGCAACTATACCTCTTACTGAACTGTAAACCTATGCCTGAATAGCAACAAGCCCAGAGGAACCTGGCCCAGATTTATATCTCTTATTACCACAGCAGGAATTATATGGTAATAATAATATTATCAATGCACTCCCTTTCTCAGCAGTTCTGAGTATCCCAGATACACACTTGCATGCAAATGCCTAAAGGCAGCATCCCTATAACAAACTACTTTATGTTCTACCCCATTCCTGATTATCTCTACTGTTATTTTTTTTTCTATGTATGTATACTATTTGTAAATAACAGTGGGAATGAACTTATGAGCTGTTCACAAATTTCATTATCTTCTGGTAAGTAATCAAGGCACGTGATTGCCACCTAAGCTTTTTTTTACTTAACTGTGGTCCATGGTTGCGAGAATCACATACATCAGATTAAAAACAATGGTCAGTGATGGTTTGATGTCAATATAGATGTTGCACAAAATAACCAATTCCCAATTTTTTGTGACTGTGAGAATATTTTCTGCATGAGATTTGGTGGCAATCACAAATGTGATTCAGTTTAATAAACTGACTATTTTTAGAAAACAAAAGACTATCTCAGTATGGCTCAGCTAGATTGCTGCATAACTTCATCTACAGAGCTAAAGTAGCAATGTTGTCCATTTACTGCTAACAACCCAAGTGATCCAGTAAATACAGAAAATGAAATAGCGCCTATTTGCATGTCAGTATAATCCCATTTTGTCCTGTTCTATAATTCTTATCTCTCAGAATCTCTTTTTGTCTCCTCCAATAAAAGGCGTGAAACAAGAAATGCTGAAAATAATAACTGGGAGCTATAAAGCCAGCTGATCTCTCAAAGAATGCTGCCATTACTTCTTTGTTTGGTTCAGTACAGTCCTGACTGTTAAACACCAGCTCATTCGTCCTTCACAGGACTAAAATAATATTTCACACCATACTTACTAAATTCCATAAAAAACTGCTACTCCTTTATGATCTAGCTGCTTTTTTTTTACTATGAAGCTGCAATATTGGTATGAACAACGTGTAATGCTGGTGTGAACAGCATTGTCTTTTCAGACATTAACTAAAAGTGGTTTAGATATCCATCAGTCATAAAATTCTGTTTGTTGCTGAGGAAAGTGCACCATAACAAATGGTGGTGAGCGGACCAAAACTACAAAAAGGAATAAATGTTCAAGCTGAAGCTAGATTGGAAGAGAGAGATCCATCCTTACAGACTTGTGCTTATTTTTAAATATAACATTGCCTCAGGCCTGGGACATGTATAGGAATACACAGATCTTTGTGACTAAAGGCTGCAATGTCATATGTACTACATGCAGAGTGATATCTTCATTTCTGTGTCAAAGGGAAAGGAAAGCTTTAAAATGTTTAGCAAAAAAAAAAAATGTCTGGACACAGTAAGAAATATCCCTCTAGCAGTCATTTAACATTAGTGAAATGGTCCTATTATTTCCAAAATTAATCAAGTATAAAAGCTCTTCTTTGTTCTTTTGAGGATAATGTCTTAATGGCAATTCATCACAGTAGCCATGAAATCTTGATGACAAATCCATAAACCCTGAAAAACATTGTAGGGGAAGTAATCTCCTAATTTAAACATGAGCTAATCTTGTTCTTAATATAACAAATAAATGAGAAGTAATTTTCTGAGTAATCTGTACAGATATTTAGTGTGTGACTTGGAGTGTACACATCTAAAAAACCTCCAAACAGCAGTTTAATTCCCTTGTGTAGCTGGCCCAGCCCTGTCTCTCAGCTGCTCCTGTGCCAGCTCACCCACTGGCCTGTCTAGTCCTGCACATGCTATTGAGCTTAGTAGCAGCAACATTTGTCATGTCCTGACCTCATCATGATACAAAATGAAGGGCTCACCTTGCAAGAGCAAAATATGCGTCTTCCAGTTATTTTCTTATAGTCCTACTACCTGCTATTCTAGCATATCCGAGCTTTTTTACTTTATTTTTTAACAGCTAACATATTCAGTATTTAATCAAATCAATATTTTATTTTCCACCTGAAAATATTTTGCTTTTCAAAAGCAATTCCTGTTTCTAGAAATTTCAGTTTTAGATGTCCTGATTTCAAACAGTCACACAACCTTCTGGTATGGTGATTGTTTTATTATAGTTTCTTTTTACATGGAAAATTTAGGCAAAAATGTTTTAAACTAGTTCTTCAGGATAAAAAGTTACACTGTTAATAAACCAAGGACAGAAGTCAGAAGACTTCAGACTTATCGAGCTATTTCAGCCTATGATCTGGCAAAACACATCAATAAAAACATCACAAATAATTTCTGGAATGCCACTCTACCACTATCTTACACAGTGTTAGGCTTTAAAAACTCCAGTTACGTAAACCAGACTTTCACACAGCTCCAATAATGTCACCCAGCTGAGGTCCAGTATTTATAAAACTGAATTAACACTATATATTATTTCTGTGAAATCTAATGAGTGTCACCAATATTTAAAAACTAGAATTATTTTTTTCAAGATTAATTCCGTCTGTTACTGGATATTTAATAGTGCCAGGAGCTCAGGAAGAAGAAGCACTCATAAATTTGTGACTGGTATACAAATCTTAACCTTTTGGTAAGGCCTGATTAAGGCTTTTTAAAAAAGAAATCAAAACAAACCAAAACAAACCCACTATATATCTACCATAAAGTTCATCCCCATCTTTTTTACCCTCTCATAATTTCCATTCTTCAGTGCCTGTGCTGGTTTGTTAGACTGGCCAGGTAACGTTTGTAGCAATTCTGCACCTCCTGCAGCAGACAAACTGGGTGCTCACAGCCCTACGGCTTCTCTGCCAGGCATCCAGGGGGGGACAGTTTTAGCAGCAAAACAAAAAACTTTCCAGACCAAAACAGTCCACAAATGACAAACCCAAATCGTCATTTCCAGACAAAAAACTGTCCACAAATGATGACAGACCCAAATTTGTTAGAAGCCTTTCTAATGCCTGAGCCAGCTTGAGTAGAGAAAAATCACTTTTTCTATTAAACTAACCACTATCATAACTGTCTTCAGTTCTATGTCCCTGCTGAGTAACACTCTTATGACTAATAGGAAGTTGCTGCAACATATAAATTAGTATTTGTAAAACTCCTTTCCATGGTATCCTTCTGTCAATTCCCTCTTATTTATCATTGTAACTTATATACATCTGTGCACAAGAGAACAAGCAAGGACATGACTAATACATACTACATTCGCAGAAACTTGAAGTAACTGTAAAAATCTAGCAGTTTTCTGAAATTGAAACATTCAAAAGAAGTGATTTTGTTTTTACAGAGTTGTGATGTGACCAGGTTACTGTCAGATCTTCAGTCTGCTGCCCTGGGACCTGAGCACCTCAGCATCCCATCTGCTGGGCTGATCAGAGTTGAAAGTACAAAGAGCCTGGCATCCAACCCTCAGCTGCTTGTCAGTCTTGGCTCCCAACTTCTGGGACAGCCAAGTCCACAGAGCACTTTCACAGGTGGCACACCCCAGGGAATCTGTGTCATGAAGACCATGGGGGTCAGATCTCTACTGCATTTACCAGAGAATTAAAACAACTTGGATTTTTGTCCTGAATCAACCCCAAATCACGTTTCAAAGTACTGTCTGTGAAGCGGAATCCTACATCTCTGCAAATCTCATAAATTCTGTTATTAACAGCAAAGAAACACAGTACATGCAATTTTTAGTAGAACATCATTAAACACCCCCCCTCTCCCACCCCCCAACCCCAGGTATTTCAAAGCTTTTATTTCATGTTATAGTAAAAGATATATATAAAATGCTTTCTCAACATAAATGGATAGAAGAAAATCAATACTTTACAAATGCAAAGAACCTTCCATCTTACTATTATAGGCACTCTTGGATTTAGCCTACATACCTTAAGGTACTTGACAAATTTAACTTGGCTGTAGCAATGAGCTATATAGAACTAAAATTGATTTATCCAATATGACACAGGAAATCTTGAGAAGAGCCAAGCTAAGAATCCAGATCTTTAGAATTCCCATCCTATGACTTCTCCATGCATTTGCTGTCACTCTGTATTTCTTTACATGGGTTGCAAGGCTTGGAATTTATGCAAAGTGAGTGGAGATATGCTAGGTTGTGTTCCCTTTACTGTCAGAGAAGACAGTGTTGGAAATACTTTGGTAGGCCATATAAGAAGTAATGGATTGCTCTTTGCTAATCAAGATGTCAGCTGACAAGGCACCTTTTCATCCCTGCAGTTCCAACATCAATTTACAAAGCAATAGTTTATACTAGGAATTGCCAAAATCATTAAAAAGAGAGTTTTCATAATGTGACACATGACACAGGCACTTTCAGTAGTAAGTGATGTCTGAAATCAGTAATAAACACTGGTATATTTTATGTGTTCTCTGTTACTTTAGCTGAGTCAAACAGATATTTGAAGTGCATTCCTCCCGAGATGAAGGAATTACATAACTTCCAAAGATGAAAAAGGGGCATATTCTATAAGACTTGAATGTGTTTGCAATGCTAGCAATTCAACAAAAAAAGCAACGGAATGTAAATTTGGTGTTCTGGTACAAGGCTGAAGAAGTTGCTCTTGAGTACATTGCTATTCACCACACAATAAAGACAAGGTCATACTATCAGTGTTTTTTGGCTTTTGAATTCAAAAAGGTCTTTATCAGGAAGCAAAAGGAACCAGGCTGGCAGCTCTGAACACTGAGTTCTTTTGCAAAAAAGCTTCATCCACACAATCCTGCCAGCATGTGCCTTCAATGCCAGGCAGTGAACGGCCATAGAGACCAGAGTATCCCTCTGCCTGGAGGTGTTCTCTCTGCATCAGAGGTGAGGAAGATCTACAGAGAGAAATGTGTGCTGTAGTGCCACTGCTCAGCCTTCTCTGAACATAAAAAATGGACATCAGTCTCCAGGGCTGTCAGCCTACCACTCAATCTGGCATTAAACTCACTTTTAAAAAGAACATACTGCTGATTGATAGAAGAGTTTAACAAGGGCAAAACCAAGACTCTGGATGACCTAAATGTGTGAAAAGAACAGAGGCCACATTGTTCTTTTTCAAGAGTTTACTTCAGAGTCTTAAAGACTAATAGCAAATGGATGAAAGAAAGGAATACACCAAAGGATATTTTCAATGTTTTTTTGTGCCACAGAGTTTCAGTAATAAGTGAGATGGCTAAGCTTGCATGAAAACAACGAAAGGGAAAACTTTAAAAACTGTAAGGAGAGATGCTTGTGTTAAGTTTGAGTATCTAATTCTATCCTTTCTCAAAGCCTACAGTGCTTTTCCCAAGGAGAAGTTATGGCTAGTCTAAGTACTTCAGATTTCTGCAGTATAAGAAACAGGATCAGGTTCTTTATAAAATAATAATCTATAAGGCGATCTGTGACCTGATTCAGTAAAGCATGTTTTTATTGCACAGTCAAAAGAAAATTCTTGAGTTGTGGTCATAGACAACTTGCTAAAGCCTTACAAATGGAAAAGATGGATTTCTAAATTTCTAAGACGTTGAAGAGTGATGGAAAAGAAGGAGCGATGGTGAAGTTATCTGAAAAATGACTGGCAAATTTTAAAGTACCAGAAGCTACAAAAGTAGAAGCAATTGCAGCACAGAGGACTAATGGGAAAGGCGAAGAATGAGGGTTCTTTTTAAAGAACAACAACTGCCTTTACTTTGTAGCTAATCTGGAGATGAGACAAATGATCAGCTCTTTGGCGTCTGTGTTTCTAATATAGAAGCCATGAGACTGGCTAACATCACTGGTGAAATCTTGTTCTACTTTGCTAAAATTTTAAATGAAAAAACCAAACCAAACTAAAATCTCAGTTTCTATTAAACCACATTAAACATTACTCCTAAGGTCTCTTCTTGTTAAGATCATTAAATTCATTAGTAAGTTTCCTCATACTGTCTGAAAGTGCTGGTAATCACAAATGAGAAGACTAGGGACAGGAGCAGAGTTGATATCAGATGAAAACTATAAAGCCTCTCCATAAGATTGTCAAGGATAGTCCTTTCCAAGTACATGACATTTCTCTATTTTTTTTCTTCTTATGACTGTTTGTATATAGCACTTACTGGATAGAGTAGAGGGTGAGCTGCATGCTTCTAGCTGTGTTTACGAATAGAAAGACAGAGCTGGTATCCTAGAGAGCTTATCCATTAAGTAGGTAAGAAGTATGAGGAAGAAAATCTTAAAGGATTAAAGCCTGGGATGCTTAATCCTCCCTTTTTGCCCAACATATGACTCCAGGATAGTTCATGTACACTAGGAAGATTCTGAGATCTAGAGTTGTAAATGGCTAGGAGTACGTACTTTGTTTCTAATTAATTGTAAAATTCAGTTCAAATACTGTAATTTCCTTTTGAAATGTATGAAATACGTTAAAACCTCAATGAGAAAATGACTTTAATAAAATGGATTATGTCATTCATGCACAACTCTAATTTTGTGGTTAATGCAGTCTCCCTAGCTGTCTCCATGTAATCCCCCCAATCTGCCCCCATGGGACATTTCTAAGTGCTCTTAGCCTGTACTTCAGTCAGCAGGTGTCCTGGTTTGAGGGGGAAGTGAGTTTTTCCAGGAAGTTGTGGTCAAACCAATCAGTGTTCAGGCTTGGATACTGACACTTTTCGTGACCGCTGAGGACAGAGATACGCCTCTGAGAACACAAGGGGGTTAAAAGCAAGAACTCCTGAGAGACTTTCTCTTTGTTTCCGGTCAGCAGAAGAGAGAGCAGAGCCCCCCCGC
>VXBC01008946.1:18947-163654 GCA_013399945.1 Ploceus nigricollis | reverse complement strand
TCAGCTGTGTTTCCTGTGGGGGTCTATGGTGCAAGAGAGACTCCTCTCTCCCTTGACGAATGGAGAATTGGTTTTTGAGTGATGATGACTTGATTGGTAACCCGAAGTGCTGTCTGGTTGTGGAAGGGTGGAAACTGGGGGAGGAGGAGAAATGTGTTGGGAGGTTTTCATTCTGCTTTTTGTGTGTGTTTCTTGTGCTTTTGTAGTTTATTAATAAATTTTTTTTCTTTCTATCGTTAAGTTTGGGCCTGCTCTGCTCTGTTCCTCGTCACATCTCACAGCAATTGTTGGGAAGAATATATACTCATGGGTGCACTGGCATTGCGCCAGCGCTCAACCCATGACAGCAGGTAATATCAAAAGAAGAGACTCAAGAATGGGATCAACAAAGTTTCCTATTGTGCACTGTTAGCTATTGCCTGTAGCAACACTAAGTTAGGTTTAACAGGAGAAGTAGTGTTTTTGAGCAAAAGCTAATTTCTGGAGGTCAAAACAGACAGGAGAGTTCCACTTTTTTTCCTGTTAAGAAAATGAAACACTTTAGAGGTTTGTGAGTCAGTGGAGGATGACAGATACAAATCTTTAAATAGCATTATTTTTTGTTCTGAAGGAGACAGCAGAGACACAAATATACTGGTATTTCCTTGTTATATGGAGGTAACAACAATAGCCTTGCATCAAAGATTCTCTCTTATTGCTGCAAAGGGATTTTGGCTAAAGTCAAAGCAAGTGCATTTGGTTTAAATTTCCACACGATACTGAAATCTGATTCTGAAAAATACCAGATCATTTTAATTCAAATATGTGTCAAATTAAACTTATTGGTACTAATGTAGCAAAAGATCAGTCTACCCTGTCAAATCCATATGTCTTGAGCTTCTAAAGTATTTAAATATTCTTTTTCTTTTTTGTTTTTTTGACTTTTCACTTGAACTAGTTTCTTGAATGTTTCAAGTTTCATGGGTGATGTGCTCAGTCTTTAAGTCCCTAGATGTGCACAAGCATGCAGAGGTTACTAGAGAACTTCAGCACTGTCATGTTGGTTGCAGAGAAAAGACTGCTTGGTTACAGAACTGTGAGTTATAGATTATGGAGACATCTTCATCTGTGGGACAACAGGTTTCAGTGTTTGATGCAAAGCTGGAAATGTGAAATGGAGGGATAAAGGAGAAATGGAGTGAAAAAAGAAGCAGTGGCAAGGTAAAAGCCACTTTCTTCTCTTAGAATATGAATAAATATTTGCCTTTGGGTTCTAAGGGTTACTGAAATATAGCAATTTGAAGCCATGAGCTCTTTGCTGTATTAATGCCTGTCTGACAGGTCCTGGCATTAGTGGAATTTACTATATCTAGAAATATGTAAAGAAGATTTAACTACAGGAAACAACTACTGTAAAATAATTTTTTGTCCCAGCTGAAGCGGTAGAGACCTGCTTTGTGATCTGGTGATAGATACTGTGCTAAAGTGGCCAACTAATAATGTTTTGTACAGGTGCCTACTGAATGTAACCTGAGCAGATCAGATCTGGGAGTACATGGATGTACACAGCTGATAGTACACAAAGAAATTTGTCTCTTTGTTGCACATGAATGTCTGGAAAAGACAAACCTTAACAATGCATTTTCCAGCAGTTCAAAGCAATAGATATTCACCTTTCAATACCAAGATCCTCAACTGAAGTTTCAGTATACCCAGGAATTCCAACATGTACATTACTTTTCCTCCATCTGTGGGAACCACCTTGCATTTTGCAGGACCTCCCTGTAAAGACCTGTAACAGTCCTTTCACCATGTCCTGGGACACACCTGGTGGAGTTCAGGGGCTTGAAAAGAGTCTTTAAGGGGTGATAGGGACAGCATGTGACCTGCAGCACTGAAACACTCCTTATGCTTCTCAAGTGTCAATGCATAATTGCTGACATTTAAAAATGAGCCTTTTTATAATGGGGGTTCATTTTGAAACTACAATGAAATAAAGATTCTTTAGAAACAGGGGATACTGGAAGAAATCTGCATTACCAATGACAGAACTTACTACAGTTATTCTGATGCAAATTCTCCTCCTTTGCAATTTTTTGCCCCTCTCTCTGTGCCACAAAATCAGAAACAATAAATCTGCATTCTCTGCATTAGATTGTTTCACTGCTTTCTCCAGAGATTTTCCTCTACAGTATAAATCCAGTATAATGGGTTAAGATTAGCAAAGTTACTTAACAGACTGTTCTAGTGGCACATTTATTAATACTATATATAATGAAGATTTAACTGTGTAGTAACTATAGTATCTTTACATTTAGCATAAGAAAAAAGGGACTCCCTTCCCTAACAAAACACACACGAACAAGTGAAGTTTAGAGTGTTGGCCCATTGCCTTCAAGGATGAATATTATATCCAAATAGTCTTTAAACATATACTGGAAGTTTATAAACCAGTTAACTGTGCTCCATTTCACAAAATGAAAAAATCCACATCTATTATTTGTTTCAGATGCAAGAAAATAATAAAAAGAATCATAAAAATCTGCCTGCTATCTAGCGGAGAGGCAGAATTCCTGCAGTGATGCTAGGCAACCCTAGAGGAAGAAAGCACTGACTTGGAACAGAGTCCTTTCAAAAATGGTGTTACAGCAGAATCCCACCAGTCCTTTCAAATCTGTCAGAGCTTTCTAAAGCCACTGTGTGACTTGTCTATGACAGCACAAAAACAAGCAGTGACAGATAGGAACTCTTCATTTAAGAACACCAGGATATAATGATATTCTGAATGATAGCAAAGATGCAGCCAGTACGCAGAAGTTACCATACCTTTGTTTATGCAGCTGTTATGTAGGAATGCAGTTGAAAGTCTTTATTGGAAGAATCAGAAGAGTTATTTGGCACATCTTGTCAGGGAGAAATAAGGCTCACCCACAGAGACTTTTTCAGATTTAGGAGATGATAAATTTTAGGGCAGATATGCAAACCTTCAGGTTGCTTTAGCATTTTAAAGGCAAGTTTTCGCAGAAGTCTTAGAAGTGAGTAACACCCAGCTTTTGATGGGTTGTTACTGCCATCACTTTGCTAGATGAAAGGAGAATTGCTTTCTCCAAACTGAAGTGAGAGATGTTGAAATACTTGATTATGGAAAACTGTGGGTAGGGCCTTCTCTGGGACTGGGACAATCACTTGCCTAAAGGGGAAAATGCTCACAGAGTATCCTTCACAGACTTTACAATCACCCAGGATGTACTATATCCTCTCAGTTCTGGTTTCTGACCTGTTGGAATGGTTCTTTGTTCTGAGGTGAAGAGTGTATTTCCATGCACAGAACATACTGTTTATACCTACAATCTACCTCAATAACTGTTAATGTACAGGTTTCCATAAAATATCTGCCACTAATGAACAGATTATACATTTAGAGACATAGTATTATTCAATTTACTTCCATATTTATGCTAACAATATACTAGTTCAGTAAGGAAGATCAAAAGAAGATTTCCTTCCCTAGCACTAATGAAAATAACTCACAGTTTTCAAACTTTTAGTCATTCAATATTTAAATACTCAAGAGAAAAAAACCCAAACCGTGGTTTGTGACTCATCTGGAGTGCTTACAGGTCCAGAAAAGCTATATGATCTCACATGTTGGTTGTTAGATGTAGTATCCATATGACAGCCATAACTACTAAGAGGCTCTTCAGAGCCTCCATATACTGATGAAGATGATCCAGTAGTTTTATTAAATATTCTCCTTAGAGACTGATTCTACCTAATCTTCTGGTAAGCTTCTACTCCCTTTCTCTGTTTTTCACAGTCATTGTCATGATATCTGACTATGCATTTCACTTAACCTAGATTTTAACTCTTTTTGTTTCATATAAAATGAAAAAAAATCACTAACCTCTTCTTGAATGTTGTGTGATATTCTAAATGAGTTGTAGAATGCATCACATTTTAACCAAGAGAGGCAGGGAGCTTTCTGTCATCTGACTCTGTCTTGAAAAATTAATTCTAAAATCTTTTTTTTTTTAAGCTCCTACACTGATAGGTCACAGTTGGGAAAGGAAATGCTTCATAAAATCAATGAGTCACTTCTGATCTGTTGCCTGCTCCTCTGCTAAGGTCACCCCTGCCTGACTGCTGATCATCTGATGGAGATAACACAATGTCAATGAGTATCTCCAAGGGGAAAACAAAAACCCCATAACAGCTCACCTTTTTACCTGCTGTCTGTAAAAGATATGATTTTTTCCCTAGAAACTTGTCCTCAGTAAAATGGGTACAATCTTGGAGGTCATTAAACTGAATTTAGGTAAATAGCTTCAGGGACTGTGAGCTCTTGTCACTGTTCTTTCTGGTAAAACTTTCTGCTATGAAAATTCCCACCAACCCTTTAATGGCAGAGGATGTACACATTTGGCTACTAAGAGCTGATCCTAGACTGTTAATCCTGCATGTTCCTGACAAAATTTGCCTTTTGGTGGTCACACTGTAAACAACATAGATCAGATCCTTTCTGATCAGAGGAAATAGCAAGCTCTTCCCATACTGGCCCCTTCCCAAAGCTGTTTTTCAAAGTGGTCATTCATTCTTCATTGACACATCCAAGCCCACATAGTTTAAACAATTTCCAAAAAGACAGAAGCTACTTTTTAAACCTTTTGATCTTGGGCTAATTTTAAACCTACTCCAGCTGAAATATTTACTGCATGTCTTCCTCATAAATTATTTCATATTCAAAAAGCGAAAATCCTCATTTCAGCATCATCATCTCAAGTGGAAAAACTGCAAATCCTCCAACAGAAAATTAGGGAACATTTGTTCTGTCTGCAACAGCTCAAGTGTGTAGCAATTTTTTTCCCTGGCACAGATGTATTTAGGCTTGCTAGCTGGTGAAACTATTGTAGCTATTCTGCTGTGTCCCTGAAGCCAGGCATCCTATGGCTACAAATGACTGTATTATTTAATCATGAAAAGACAAGACTTTGAATAAGAGAAAGCATTTCTAAAAGAAAAGTTACCAAGAACTCTGGGATCTGACTGCATAATTCAATCTCATTCCATTTTTTGAATGAAAATGGAATGCTGCTGAAATGATGTATTCGTGCCTTGGGAATACACTCAATGAACACTGAAGTGCAATGATGTACTTTTTTCAGCCTTGGATAAAAATCAGCTTTGTCTATAAGAGTACAGGAAAATATGCTCTCTGAGCATTTCATAAACATTAATCACTTCATGCCTCCATTGGAAAGATATGCACACTGTCCTTCATTTGCAAAGTAGGTAGGTACTTAGCACTGCTTCCAGCCTTGGGGTGCATCTGAAATTCTTTCAAGGGGTTTGATTTTCAGTAAGCATTTGGTATTTTCTCCTGCAAAATATGTTTTGTAAAATACCTCTATGGAAACACTCAGTTTTGAAATGTAAAAGACATCAAATCATCAGGCATGTATACACTTTTATATTGAATGCTACCATTTTGCTCATGTAAATGCAAGACACAGCTTTTGTAATTTACTCGGAAGTGACTCAAAAATAAAAGACCTGGTGAAATTCTGATGAAGCCTAAGCAACAAATACATATTGTAACTAAATACTAGATGGCCCTTTGAGTGTACTTCATTTCTTTTTGCCCTTTACATTTCCTTTCATCCATATCTGATTTTTTAACTTCAGTTTTAACAAGTCACGTTTTACCTGTTCAGTCGCTGAGACTAAAACCAGCTAAAAGTAGATAGATACACTTTATAACAGTCTTAAAAAAGCAACAGATTTAGGAAATGTGGCAAGCACAGGAAAGTAATTTAAAAGTGTAGCAGCAATGCAAATATGGGAACTTTATCAGAAATAAAGTAAAATTAAGTCTTATATCTTTAAAAACTAAAAAATGCTACTTTTTTGCTGTCCCTGAAAGGTAATAATGTTCCTTTAAATTGGAACAAGTAAGGAAACTTCACTTCTAGACTAATTTTTGACATGTGAACAGATGTGGTTCTGCTGCGTTCTTAACCTTGTATGCCTGTTTAAGTTCACACAAATGACTGAGTCCTGGCTACAGGAGATTAGAACAACCTAAGGTTAGCATTTAATCACATTTCACTACACCTTTCAATTAACATTTCTCTACTGTTTTCCCCTCCCGTTGACAGTGGCTATCATGGCTTGTTCATAGCTCATCATTGACAAAGAGATTCAATGTTGTCCAAGGATATAGAAAGTGGCAATCTGTACACTAGGGCTGAGGCAGATCACATTCAGTTAGACACCTGACTGCAGGAGCTGATTCCAGAGCAAGCTCTGCTTTGGTCTCTATAGGTGTCACCAGCGTTGTAGAAGAAAACATGCAGCACAGCTATGGGAACATTCCCTCCAGGAACAATGGACAGTATTGAATTGAACACTTTACAATGGAGAGTTAAAATATTCTGGACCTCACCTTTTACAACATTCTATATATAAAACGGCACAAATTTTCACATTAACTGTTAATTTTGTCTTTGGTTTTTAAGACCAAAACCTCAAGTATATCTGTGAATAGAAAGGATACAACACAGTAGTGTATTGTCACATTTTAAGTGTTATCACACTGATTTATATATGACCACAGAGAATTATAGATCCAGTTAGACCTGTGGCAAACAGGCTGCATAGTGAACAATATCATACAGTCTCATTTACCAATTCTTGAAAAAAATAAGGAGTCAGCTGCTTTGAAGTTTTGCTTTGATCTTACTGAGACCTACAACCTGGCTTGTAGCCAAAGAAAGGGAGACTCCACAAATGAAAAATTGAGCACCAGAATTTTAGAGTAGTATCAAGAACACAGACAGAGGGAAGCTGAGATTGCTAGGAAGTCAAATTTCATTTTATAATCACTAAACATTGGGTGGTACCACACAAGACAGATGAGTAAATTTTTGTGGTGCTGAATCCCATGTCATGCTTTGAACATGCTATTAAGATTAGCCAATAATTCTAAATAGCTTCTTGAGGTCACACCATTCACTGCACATTTAAGGTCCAAAATGAAAGACATGCAGGTGAGCAGATTAGTTAGGCACAAACTCAGACAAACTTCATCTTTAAACTGTGATTGGATGTAAATCAAGAACATTTTCATCCCTGTCTTCAATCATACTCTTCAACGATGTTTAAAAATTATCCTCAGTTCACTACTACAATTATGACTCTGATTTCCTTCATGAGGTCTCATATTTTTAGCTCTGTGTGGCCCAAGGGTGGGGGTGATGCACTGCCACACCTTCCCTCCCTCTTTGAAGCCTCTAGGATGTTATTTTGCCCAGCTACTTCAGAAGAAAATCAATAGGTCCTCATGCATGTGTGCTTGCAGTTTCACAATTTTGCTGACA
Organism: Ploceus nigricollis; assembly: GCA_013399945.1. NCBI lineage: Eukaryota > Metazoa > Chordata > Aves > Passeriformes > Ploceidae > Ploceus > Ploceus nigricollis. The sequence continues at coordinate 156,299 of VXBC01008946.1, read as the reverse complement.
CAAAATCCTTATCTTGTAATAGAAGGAAAATATTATGGTTTTTCTCATTGTAGGCACACTATATGAAAAGAACTTTATGTACTTTTACAAAGTTACCTATTTATCCGAAATTGAAGTCCCTGTGGTAACACATTCTTTTTTGTTCCTTTATAGGGTAGAAGATCTTCAGACAGAGCTTTCTTTTGCCCTTCCTTTATTCCTCCCTCCCTTCCCTTTGTTCCTCCCTCCCTCCCTCTCGGCATAATTTATCGACATGGGCTGTCTGACATTTCATTGTGATGATTACCTCTGGGAAGGAGACTTGATTATTAACAGGTCAGCTGGACTCTTTATGCTTTAAAGAACAAAGTTTCCCTCTCTTCCAAATGCACCCTCAGTTTAAGGGTACCAAATTTAATACTTTGACTCTTTGCAAAGAGATCACAGAATATTCTGAGCTGGAAGGGATCCATCAGGGTCATCAAGTCCATCTCTTAAGTGAATAGTCTATGCAGGGATCAAACCCATGACCTTGGTGTTCCTAGCACCATGCTCTAACCAACTGAGCTCACTGATGTACTGAAGAGGGGCTTACTAGCAACTACATCAGGTGTTAATGACAGATAAATTGATATCAAACATTAAATGTTCTGGAATACCACTTTGTTTCTTGAGTTAAACACCCAAGGCTAATTCAGAATAGCACAGCTGTACCTTTGTTTTCCATGTGTAAAACAGAACTGTACCTCTCTTCACCCAGCTGATATAAATATTAATGTCTTTGCTAAGAACGATGACACAGTATTATGAAGACAATAGATTGGACTTTAACTCTATATTCAGTGAAAGTATTAGATGGCATTTAGTAAATAAATCATGGGAGTCTGCGCAATAAAGGCTGAAGATGAAAGGCACTATTGAACGGCTACTATTCAGTAAGTACTACCCAATTGGTGCACTAAATGAGGCAGGGGACCCACGGGAAACATTTGATCTTGTAATTAAAGACTATCAGAAAGGCATATGCAGAGGGGATCTGAATAAAGGCTGCACTGGAAACATTAATTCTGGAATTTCCTAATGTCAGAGTGTTAGATTTTTCAAACTCGATTTATTTTTAATGTCATTTTAAGGAAATATGTAATATATATGATATTTGCAGTCCTTTTTACTAAACTGTGCTTCACTCACAGCTTCTGAGGGGAGGAATTCTATTGTCAAGGGCATCAGTGAATGGTAAAATATCTTTGAAATCACAAAGGAGAGTGACATACCCTAAGCAGACATAGTGAACATTGTCAGAATAACAATAAGATGTAAGAGTGCTGAGGCCCATTCTATAAGTGCAGCTGTTAAAAGAAAAGTTTCTTTCTGGTGAAAAGCCCCATTACTCAACAAATTTTAGGAGTAGGCACTGGAAAATATATGAATGAGAATAACCTTGTTTTGACAGGGAAGGAGAAAAGGCCTCATCGAATCTGAAAGATCTCTTTCTAGATCACATCTCAGCACTGTCTCAATCCACTTCTGCCCTGGGGTAGGCTCACTGTTACACATGTAACTGTTCTCTCTGCTATGGGGTTGGACTTTATCTTAAGTAAATGTGGAAAGGCTTACAGCAAAGGGCTCTGATTACTAACTAGGGAAGACTTTGGGAAGTTGATGGTGAAGGTCTGAGGGAAATCTGTAGCTGGTTCAATTTTACCCAGAGGTTCAGCTCAGCTGCCAAGCTGATGTTAAAGGCTTCTGCTATGCAGAATCTAGAAATAGATTCCTAATGTGAATAATCATATCAGTATTATTACTGAACCATGACATAAAAGCATAATTTAGGATTGTATCCTATCGGTTTGACAGCTATGTTTTTCCATGTCCCGAAGTCAGACCTTGCCAGCAGGAACTCATCTCAAAATCTCAGTCAGATTGATGAAGCTATATGCAGATAAACCTATACAATGCCATAGATTTTGGACTTGCCTACAAAGTGCAACCTACATCACGGTCACTTCTGGAACATTCACCTACTGTCAAGGAAAATCATAGAATCAAACATCACCATCCAAACATTCTAGAGAGAGCCTTGGATTGCACTAGGCCTGTCTTGCTTCAGTGTTGGGATCACACTATTTATACAAAGAAAGGAGAAGTAGCTTCAATGTAGCACTGTAGCCATCTACTAATAGTATCTACTAATAGTACATCAGAGTATCTTCTCTTAGGAGTGTGTTGCATTATGTGGGCACATCAGTATATTTAGCAGAGGGTTGTCTCCAAAATGGTTCCCTGCTTCATGCAAGCAGCTCAGACTGCTTTTGTCTGCAGTCAGAGGCACCTTCCATCACAAAAAGTCACTTAGCCAGCTGAAAATATGCCCTTAAATAGTTGTGATTAATCAAAAAAAAATGTTTATGGTGCACAAGTCTCTCAGCTGTTACTGCTAAATTCCAGTTCAAATTCTACAAATCTGTATATTATGATGTGCAAAATCTAAGTGTTCATCACATTCTTCCCACGCCAGACATTTAGAACACTATGATATATATCTACAAGGTACAACTGGCACATATTGCAGAGTTGATCATTATGTAAATGAACAAATTTTTAGGTCAGCAAATCAACAGAGACTACAGTTCTAGTCTCCTTGTGAATAATATTATTTATTTCTTCAAACTTCTACATTGAGAAATGAAAATAAATACCTTAACACAACAAATTCACAAGTATTTTAAAAACTTTAGCATTTCTGTTCTATGCACAGCATAGTTTGTGAGTTTATCAGTTTGTTTTCCTTAAAGCCAACTAAACGGCAAGAAATCTTGTCTGATCTTTCTAGTAAACACAACTTCATACACAGGGACAGTTTTATAGTGTAAATAACAGTCAGGTTAAATTGCCACTATAAAAACTTTCTACTCTTGATCAGTGGTTTCTACTTTTCTAGAATGTATTTGCATTTTGACATTGCAAAAGCAGAATATATTTTTTTTTGCTCTTGTTGCTCTTGAATATATAAAGAACCCAGCCCAGCAGCTAAATCAAGATAAAAGACATCAGTATTCTCTTTTCCCTGGGATGTATCAACCATCATTAGGAATGCAGACAGTAAAAAGGCAATTTGGGACTCTGAGAGCAGGTTGCAAAAATAATTTACAGTTGTGTTCACTGTTGGCATAATACTAAATCACATCAAGACTCTTCATTTGTTCAGCCTACATTCAGTATCATATTAAAAACAAGTCTTTCCATTGGTATTTTTATTGTTTTTTGCAAATAGGATATTTCCTTCTAGAGGTCTAATGTGCCAATAGAGACATCTCTGCACAGATACCAATTAGTTACTTACGTTGTAACGATAGACATTACAAATCAGGCAAAGTGTGGAATGAAAGGAACTTATTACAGCATTTGTCAGGAAAAGTTGCTTCTCCTTCCTTTTCAATTATACGCAGGAGCAGTTCAATCAATGCTCATATATTAAATTTACTGCCAGTTTTAATTACTGAAAATCTAGGACACTGAAATCTTACGTATTCATATATTTTACATATTTTTTCTTTCTGGAACATTTTTCAACTGAGTGCTACCTCAAAGTGCTTCATAAACTGTGAGTTAATCAGGAGAGCCACATGTAGCAGTTAATACTGTTGTCCCTTTCTGTGAGCAGTCTGTACTTAAATAAATAATTTTTCTAGCATCTCAGACTGAACAGTGGAAAAATCAGAAAACCTTCTCTGATTTTCATAATGACTCAGTTTGGTGTGTACCAAGTAAAGCTACGTTCTCTTCCCTTCAGCTATGATCTGACACAGAAATACTTGTTGGGATATAACTGTCACACTTCGACACAAAATGAGCACACGTACTCACTATGAGTTCAAAGGCAGAAAAGGGGAAGTTTTATTTGGACCTCGGTTATTTATAGAGTTTCAAAGGTGACCATGGATTGGAGGATGAAATTACCACTTCTCTAACCACACTGGTTAGATCGGCAGTCCATCAATTCTCTCCTCCTCCATAAAAGAATGAAAACCAATCTATTTTTACATGAAAATGTGTGAAAACCCCATAACAAATATGTAAACATCAGAAGGCTTAGAAGAACTTTAAAAGAGAACTTAAAACTTTTAAAAGAACAGGGTGACATATAACTTCAAAATAAGATTACATTTGGTTATGTTGTGATTCTCCTCTGTTTAGACAAATACTTTCCCTCTTTGCTGGATTCCCTAGTTTCTTCTTCCATGAGCTAGAGACTGCTGTCACTGAGATGTCTTTTCACTGCTGCTGCACTGCTATGCAAACTCTCCTATCACTCAAAAACCAAAGGTCTGTCCTGAGTCTTTGTCCTGTTCTTGGCACGAATCTGATCTTTATATTGTGAAATATGCATAATAACCTTCTTTTTTATACTGTTTATTTTCAAGGTCTGTAACTCTGAACTCTTATTTTCAAGCTCTGTAGCTCTGTAACCCTGGGTTCCAGACCGGGACGAAACACCCAACCCGTGCAGGCATGAGCCATTTCACCAAGATTTCAAGCTTGTCTTTTAAGACTTCAAAGTAGTTTGGATCAGAAAATACCTCCCCCTCTGAAAACGTTGAAAAAATTTCTTGATTAGTAAATTTTAATGTTCTTCTTCCTTATGCCTTTGGAAGGTTAATAGTCTTAAAAAGAGAGAAAGAAAAAAAAACTCTTTAGCAGAAAGAGAAGTGTTTTAATCTGGACTCCAAGATATCTCTAATCCTCTGAATTTTCAGGTGCTTCTCTGAAGTGCCCTCAAATGCTGTCTGGGTCACAGGCTGCCCTCTTGGTTTTGAGACCCCAGTTCTTTTCTCTAGGGTTAGAGCTCACAGATTATTCCACATTACTCACTACGGTAGTGACATGCTTTTGTCCTTCAAACCAAGGCTTTTACAGTTGTGGTAACAGTGCTAAGAACTTATTTCCTCTGAACCACAAATCTGAAAAGAGGCTACGATGGCTTGTGGCACCCTGTCAAATACTGTAAATTGTTCTCACAGCACTGTATCTCAAAGCTGATGGCAGTGTAAACTTATGGGTGGGTACGGTTGGAAGGTAACACCCACAGTGAGATTGTGGGGTATCAAATCTGCTCTCTGTCAAGGAGGTCAGAACAAATTGGCTCACTTCAAGAAACAGAATATTTTTTCTGTCAGGTCTTCAGAACCAGGCTAGATTCCAAATCCTGTGTGTGTTAATTCCATCTTGTGTATTACTGACTGATGATATGTGAGAATGGAAGAAACATGAAAGAAGAAACATTTGCTCTCCTATATTTGTATTGTCTTGACAGGGAAAGAAAAAGCAAGTTTTTGTGTCTATTAAATCTTATTGATGACTCTGGTACCAAATCTGTGCCATTCTTTTTGTGAACTATTTCCGAATTTCTGTGGATTTTATTGCAAAATCCCCCAGTAGTGCTTCAAGACAGATGGAATATAACTACTAAAAAACTACTTGATTTAAAAAAAAATTTTCTATTTAATAATGAAGTTATGAAAACCTATATGATGAATTAATTTATTGCTGTACTAAAAGCATTATATGAAATACTAATAGAAAATGTAGTATGCTTGCTATCATAGTGTTAATGGATATCAAATTACCAAGCTGGTAGAAGTAAGTTGTCAAATTCCAAACATTTACTTCATTGACTTGAGAACTCAATCAAACTGGCTGCAACCTCTTCCTATGGTACAGAAAAAAAGCCATTATTAAAAAAAATTATTTTAATTAAAGATTCTGTTTAAGGGAAGAAATTTGGACAGACTTGATAAAAAGGTAAAAATTCTGTTTCCTCTCCTGTAGATATTCTCAGTTCAGTCAGAGAGAAAAGAGAGAAAAGAGAGAGATTTCTGCCAGGCTTAGCCTGGGAAAAGTTCCGAGATGGAATGTAAACTATTTGCTATCTCTCTTGCTGTTCCTGTTGTTTATAGATATGTTCTACCACACTGAGATAGGTGTAGAGCACCAATCATGTGAGATGTTTTTACTTTGAGACCAATGATATTAATGTCCACGATCCTGATTATAAAAGAGAGCTGTTCCTATGAATAAACGGCCATTTGCCTTCTGAACATGATGGGAGTCTTGTCGTCCGTCCCTGACTCAGCAGCGTCACTCAGCCCATGAATAAAATCTGGGTATAAAAAGGAGAAGATGAACTAGTTTTAGAAAGATAAAGGATTTGGTGATAAGAAAAAGTCTCTTTGATACATTAATAATAAGTGTTTTTTCTTTTTCTACTTAGAGACCTTTCTTGGTGGTTTGGAAAGACTTGCATGAGGTTGGGCCTAAAATAACTTTGCTTAGATTTAGAAGAAAATGAAAAATAAACCAAAGATTTTGGTAGTTTTTCAATTTTCTTTCAGCTTGTCATAATTTTTTAGAAAATCATTGCATAATAAATAAAAAAGTAGAATAATTTAAAAAATGGGTGCAATAATTAAGGACTTTAATGGCTATAGACTCAGCTTTCTAAATGATCTACATTATGCTTACCTTATCCTCCTGCATCAGTAAAGACAAAAGCCATATACAAGAGCTGCCCTATAGAAAACAGGAAATTATACATATATATATGCATACATATATATGTGTATATACATAAAATAGGAAAACACTGGAATGCACCAGTGGAAATAGAATTTAAGAAGTATGAAGCAAATTATCTACACACTGATTTGAATAATGATCAAAATCCTGTAATTTCAATCTCTTTGAATTAATTCAGTCTGCATAAAAAGCACAATGAAACAAAAAAAAAGCATTGTTGTACAGATCACCTCAAGGACTTGTAACAGCTTATAGCATCTTAGCTTTGTAAGAAGCTTAGCAAGTGAATTTTGGGGAAGCCTTGAGTATCCAAGAGATTATTGGCCTGAGGCGATGAACCAATTATAAGAACACAGGGGATGGCAGCATGTTTTTCTTCTCTGGCTGTATGGATCCCAAAAGATGGTTTATGATAATTCTCCATTGTGCCTTTTCCTTTTTCACTTTCCATAAAATGCAGGCCTAGTAGTAAGTGTGAAAAGGTTTTTTTGACAGCAAACATAGTAAAATGAAACATGCCTAGCAGACACAAAAGATTGGTGCATGAGGAAATTAAAATTGTCAGTGTGTCCCATTGCCTATCAGTCTCACAATATAATTATTCATTTTCTAAGGTAAGTGCATAGAATATTTCAATGAATTAAGGAGAAAGACCTGAACCTGAACGATGTTTTGACTGCAGCTTAATCAATAGCATCAGGGAATAATGTGCTTAAATTATGAATATATTCATATTTACTGAAGCAAAGGATTGTGAAAGATACCCTGGATGAAAAGCTGAAAAATTAATTTCTATCATTCTATTTGATCTCAAGCCTGTCAGTTATAGAGAGGGTATAGGCAATTTCATTTAGCGATGTACAACTCAAGTGTGTCCTATAATACTGTGAATACAGTCAGCATTATTTATAAAACCAGCCTATGCCCTTATTTAATGATTTGGCAGTCGTGCTAAACCATTGAACCTTTTAGTGAATGGTGCTAGCTGAATGTCAATACATACATATGATTGCCTTTCATCTGCACAGAGAAATGGTAATTAGGATTTCCATTGAATTTCTGACAGAGGTGAAGCTGAATTAAAGCCTATTTATAAATATTTTAATATCATAAAACAGCCTTAGAGCATTCAATTTGAGCAGCACTGTAAATATGCCCTTCATTTCGTAAAGGTTGGCTCTTTAATAACAATATGCAAATATCTTTGCAAGAGAACTTTTGTTTTTTCCCTTTGTTTTTTAGGCACAGTGTTTCTCCCACTGGGGAAAGTGTACAGACAACCCTACTATCACTTTACTTTCATTGTTTATTTGTATGTATAGAACTTATTCCTAGTTTCCAGCTGAATCAAAAACTTATACTCCTGGCAGCTTTTTTCATTAAAGCTTCCATTAAAATTTGACTTAGTGTCATGGGAATATTCATTATTTACAAGTCAAAGTCTAGTGGCAGAAGCAGAAATTCAGACACTTTTTAGCCTGTATGAACTGTTGCAACTCCACTGACTGCAGATAAGGATCCGTCCCATAAATCCAAATTCTTGCTAATGCTAGAATTTCATTCATTTTGTCTGTTTCTAGATAAAGCTGATCATCTGCTCCAAGGGTGACTTGCTGTGGCCATAAGTAAGTGACTTTATTTTGGAATCGGATTTTCTGCCCAAAGAAGTCTGAAAACACCTAGCTTATTCATGTGTTCCTTTTTTTTTAACAGGAATTCCAATAATGTTAGGATGACATAGAGACAGCCAAAATGAAATCAGAATTTGAATGCATTTTAACACACAGATGCAGGTGAGATTGCTAGTAAACCAAAAAGGTGCAAGATGTAAAACTGTCATGACAGGCAGAAGAGGCAGACCCCACCAAATAATATTCCTGCTCACCTGTAGAACCCCAGCAAGGTTAAAGCCTATGCTCTGCAATGAAATCAAGAACTTTCTGACAGTTTTACTGCTAGTAAGTTATAGAGCTTCAGGGTTTTGTGTGGAACTGTCTTGCTATTCAGAGCAATATTATATGTTCTGTGTCTTTTGTCTCTTTCTTTTACAAGGTAGTTTCATCCTTCATCATCCACTTGTGGTAGATTTTCAAAAATTAAATTCCTGTTTCGGCCATTATGCATAGAATCCCTTTAACTTATCTTTCTGAATTTATATAACACTGCACTGACACAAATTTGCTATCTTTCTACTTGTTCTGAAGCTTGTTGCATTAGGTGAAATCATATACAACAATTCATTGATCAGTAAGCAATTTGTTTACAATGCCAGGGATCATTTTTGACCTAATTTTTGTGTGGGGGTCAAAAAAAAGAAGCACAAAACTTGCTCTGAAAAATAAGCACAGACAAGTGACTTTGCAAAAGTTTTTGAGCAAGAATCGCCTCAAGGAATCATAGAAGAGAGGTGGAAATGACCAAAGTGATGGAGATGTTTCCTTTATCTCAATTGGATTTCCTACCATGTCCATCATTGAAGACAATTACAACTACAGAATCGTAGCTCAAAAATATTAGGAACAGTTGAACTAGAAGAACACCACAAGGTATCACTTCATCATTAACTAGTGTACCAGCAAAATAATTTTACACCTCAGTTTTTACTTACTGATCATGTAGGTCACATGATTGGTGTAATGAGGTGTACATTGAATGTACTGATCATTCTGGGTCACAGAGGAAAATCCCAAGTAGTTCAGCTCCTCTGGGGCAAGCATGCAGCTGCTTGCCAAGGAAAAGTGAGACTTTCACTTCTTGTCCAGGGATACAGTGCAAACCTAGCACTTGGTAGAGTATCTTGTAGGATAGTCGGTCTCAAATATCAGTGCTGTATGGATGGAGTGTGATTTCTTGACTCGGTTACTCCTATTTCAACCAGGCAGCTCTCTAGAATAGTTTGCCTGCTTTAGTAAAAACTTGGAGCTTTGAAAATGGGCCTTAGCTGACATGTCTTCAGCAAAGAAAACAAAATATTAAGCACTATTATATCAGCAGTTTTGTGCTTGTGAACACAAAACATCTTGTTTATATAAACATCTGCCAAAACACAAATACAGAAATCATGCTTTGAGGTAGCTCTCTGTATTCTTCTACAAATGCTAATCTTTATTATGAAGTTAATTTTAATAGGCTGTCTGGTCAGATATTCAAGGAAAAATGAAAAATAATATTGGGTGAAACACTTTAAGATTCCACTTATGGCTTCTAGGTGTTTGCTTTCTGTCACACTTGAATGGCATTTTCCTGGAAAAAATATCTGCTTTTTATTAAATCTGAAGGAAGGACACTGCTTACTGAATGGAAAAGTTGTCTTCTAAGACTGCTTTAGCCTATCTATGCTTACTTTATGAGAATTGACAATATAGTGGATTTCCAATAAGGACACGTACTGGGAAAAAAATGCCATGTCCAATCCAAAAGCCAAAAAGTGGGGGAACAGGATGAATTAAGCAGTTGTCATGCTATTAAAAGGACAAAATTTTAATTTTTCCTAGGAAATTAATATAATTATAAAGAGTACAAGCTGTGACAGTGTTAACTGGGGAACCAGGGGAGTTTCAAAGCTATTTCTTTAGTTCTGGTCAGGATAAGGCTTTGGTTTATAACTCCTGGGTGTCCCCACTTACTGCATTTTTATTTATAGCTCATTAAATGGCTTCCTGTCAGACTGAGGAAGACAGACAATGTGCTCTAGTAGACTATCTACTGGGCTTCAGCTACTAATGGGTACTCAGGCTACCAGAAACTGGTCTGAAATGGAATTGCAGCTAAGGGAATAGTGCTGGTAACGGAATAGAACTCCAATAGTGTTTATTGTCATTGTATTGTTAATGGTTACTGTTTATTACTGTACTAGTATCCACTCCTATTTTACCACCCTATTTGCTAACATAGTTGTATCTAATTCTCTAACTGGCAGCTTCTCCAAGTGCTTGCTTCATATTGATCAAATATACACAAGACACATTGAAAAAGAGTTTATGGTCTTGTCCATAGGAACAGCCTTTTCGGGGAGTTTATTGAGAAATATGAAGATCTAGAAAAATCTTTAAAACTGTTGTCACTATTTCGGTGAGTTATTTTTTATTTTAGTTCTCACAAGCAGAGGCAACAAAGAGGAGAAAAAAATGCCAGTCGTGTATCACTTTCTTTCCACGACCAGGTATAAAGAAGATTTCTGCACACTATCTCAATGTTATATATTCATTTGATGCTTCTCTGTAATCATTATACCATTTGTCATGAAAGCACATGTATAAAAGCTAGGTTTTAACTATAGGTAGAATTTTCAAAGAACAGTGGCTGTGCTCTGGGAAGACAGAAAGTATGTATCTTCCACTAAAATTATGTAAAAAAATTTTCATGTCAAGACTAACAAGGGTCAAAAGGCAAGATGTTAATCCACTCTTACCATGATCACTAGACTGCAACGAGAAACGAGCACATTAGATCATTCCTATGTGGATTTTTTATTTTCTCTGGCTGAAGCTGACAAGTAGACACATGATATTATTACATGTGGGTCACTAAAGAGAGCTAATGACCACCTATAGCAAAGACTACCTGTAGGAAAGGCTAGGGATGGGATACCACACCTCAGCATCAGGCTAAGTGCAATGTAAAGCTTGGCTACCTACTCCAGTCTCAGAAGGTACATAATTACTAATGCACCATCACAGATATTAAAGCTTGTTCCAAATAAAGCCTAGTTGTCTTTTGAGCCTACATAACACAATTTCTGCAACCTTAGCCAAGTACTGTAAAGGTATTGTTAAGGAAACCTATGATCTCAGAATTTATGACCAAGTAATAATCCATATACACATATCAGCTTTTAATTTTGAAAACAGGTTTTATTGCGTTCTTTTAAATTAATTCAGGAGTTAGCTTTCTTTAATTGTATTATTATAATTCCTTTCCCTTCACAAGATAAATTTGTAATTTAAAGTTGGAATCTTCATACCATTTAATAAAACCCGGAGGAGAGAATACATTATTACAAAAACTATTATCTATTGATTGCATTAATGTTCTGTTAATGACATAATTTTTAAAATACCCTAGATATTGTATGGACCAGGATCCTTGGTAATTACCTTCATCTTGTAATAAAGATGTGAGAAACTACCAAAATATACAAAACAAGCAGGATAGGTGAGAGTGTTGGACAGAGAATTTGAGTAGGTATGGTTAAAAACAAGTAGGGAGTATAGAATCCTTAAATATTCAGCTGTAGCAGTAGCAACAGCTTTTCCATGAGTTCTAGGTGACCTGTCAGCAGAGGAGCTTCAACTTCCTGAACCGAGGCATAAGATGCCAACCTAGATTGTCCCATGAGAAATATTTTACACATTGCAGTGGCATAGTATAAGAAGGTAAGGGATTATATGATCTGAGAACTGTTTACTGTTTCTGAACTTTAGAAAATATCTGGTCTCCCTTCGTACTCATGGGGAATTTAAATTCCAAAAATAGAAGGTAAAAGTTACAAGTACATGAGAGTCTTAATTGGTGGCTGACTCAAAAAGTAGAAAATGTGTAGATGAAACAGAGTGATTCAGACAAGAGAAGAAGTCCTTAATGTGACTGGTCTGGAGACACACAATTCCTGAAGTAATAAATAAATAATAATAAAAAAATTACCCAGGACCAATCTATCTTGCCTACCTTTTTGGTGATAAACAGGGCGAAAACAGTGCAACCACAAGTTTGGTCATCTCTGAAAAAGATCTGACCACTTCCTGTTTTCTTTTCCTGAGTGCTAGATTTGCATCAGAGAGCTTAAGTATTGTCTGTATGAGCTTGTGAAACCCAGAAGTGTCCTCCAAGATACGTACGACCTGTAACTATTGGTTTGTGCTTGTGTCAAAGAAAAAGGGAGAGGGATAGTGGTATATTTATTTTTCTTGTAATCAAAAGATATAATAGCTTATGACAAGGTCTATTATCCCCTGGAAGGAAAAGGAAACAAGGAAATGTCTTTATGCTACAACAAAAGCTAAATTGCTGCAACAAAAGCTAAATCACTTCAACTGTCAGCCTCCATTAAGACACACTGAGCAGGGACAGTGATTGCTAAGCCAATTTGTCCATCAGTTTTTGAAAAGTGCTAACAAATATAAATAAAGAAATAGAGATGAATGTGTTTCTATAGGCATTATTATGGTTGATTTCCATAGATATAAGCCACCCTGCTGATAATTTTCATGCCATTTTGGAGATCAGTGCTAGGAGCAAAATGCAGTTCTGCTCCAGGATGCTGAGAAACAAAAAGTAGTGTTTTTTAATGCTAATAAGTTTTGAAGAATGTCCTTTCATCCCTGGGGGTTTATCTTTCAAAGGACAACACTGGTCACTTTCCTGAACCAGTGTATAGGTTTGATTTATGCATTGTCTATAATCTCTGAATTAGACAGCCTGCATTCATAGAATTTCAAATCTTGATTATCTTACTGTATCCTGAAAGTTCTCAATGCAATCCAAAGTCTCTTTCCATATGGTACTGAAGCAGTTTGCCTGCTTATGGAAGAAGGTGGAAGCCTGCTACAGAATCACTTGGGCTGATGATTTGCCAGCAGGTTCTCAGCAAGCCCATCCCATTGAGAAATACAGCCAGTAGAATATATCCAATGTCCATGCTTCACAGATTGGGTGTTAGTCAGGCTGAGAATTCATAAGGCTATATGGCAGAGTGTGCTGGGTTTGGCTGTGGCAGAGTTAATTTCCTTCACAGTGACTGGTGTGGGGTTGTGTTTTGGACTAGAGCTGAACACAGCGTTTATGGATGCCTAAGCAGAGCTCACACAGAGCCAAGGCCTTTTCTGCTCGGTTGCTGGCTGGGGTTGAACCATGACACATAGAAAAATAATCTGTTCTAAAAAGAAGGAATTATTTTTCTTGTCCAAGATGAAAATATATGCTTTTTTTTAAGTAGTAGATGGGAATTTGTGGATTTGCATCTTGTATTCACTCCCATATTTAGTCTGAGCTTTGATTAGAGCAGGTAGCATAGTTTGTTTGCCTGAGGTAGCTACAGATCATACTATCTACCTATTCACCTTTTTTATTACCTACTTCATCAAGGTGGGTCAGAGTACTTACTTGAAACTGTCAAGATAATTTGACTCTGAATCCTTCTTTTGGAAATGCAGAGATGTATGGAGATGAAGAAAAAAAGAAGAAAATATGAAAAGAATGTTCTTCCAAGGCTTGAAAAGAGTGGTGGATGAGTGTAAGGGTTTGCCATGACAAGAGAAAACTTTAGACAGGGTCAATGATACATTAGCTCACTGAGCTCTAGGGATAACAGCTGGGCCTGATTTTTGCACAGGATAGCAAATACTCATGATACAAATATAAGAAAGCCCAAACACTCCTCAAAGAGCTGCCTGATAGATGTCAGCTAGGCCTCCAAATATCTTTCTTTTACTGTCATCTGTATGATGGGGGTAGTAACAAGTATGATAAGGTCATGTTTAAACTCCTTAGGAGTCTAACTGCTTATGTTAGTCACATTTTAACTATTCTTTAATCAGAAATCTTATAATTCCTCATTTTAGCTCTGTGTTTGTTTCTGGTTTCACTAAAGGGATTTTTTTTTCTTCAAATTATTAGAAATTGAATGTTAACAAGCAATAATAGCAGGAAAAAGAACTCATAGATATAGAACACATCTTTCAGTAATATCAATTAGCAGCACTAGGTTCACTGAAATCAATGTGAATTGAGTCATTGACTCCAAGAGCGCTAAAAGGCCACCAAGGATGTTTTAGATGGAGATATGAAAGGAAACCTGGAGAGATTTTCAGGCAAAGGTTTTCTATGGTTTGTAGTAATCTTAATGGTTTCCATATGGGTTTCTAATGAGAAGAAATAAAAAGGAACTGCTCAGCTTGGGTTACCTAGAGGATAAGAGCATATAATCCATTTAAAACAAATTAAAAATAACGTATTATCTATAACTGTGCTTCTTCTTTTTGATACGTAAAAGAGAATTTGGAATCCTAAGAAAACTCAAAATACTGTTAAAATTAACAGACATCAGTTTTTAACATTGTAATAGCATCCATTAACTTCTGGAAGTGCTTCAAAATCTAAAATGTGCTCTGTATTGCTATTAGGTTTGTATTTCTAGTTTCAGGGACTCATCTTCTGACTTTTGAACAAGTATGTTTTCAGCTGGTTTTAGATCTCTGTACCTCCACAGAGCCACCACGACTGACAGCTATGTAACTCTCAATAGTAAGAAACCAGGCTAATATCTCTATAATCAGTTGAGAGCTCAAAAAATTCCTGATTACATCATGTTCTACCAATTCAGACCAGCATGTACTAAGTTTTGCTGTACAGGGAATTTAATGAAAAAAAGATCCTAGCATAAGCTTCCCTTCCTGGAAATTGGTGTTTTGAACAGTTACCTGCTTTATCAAGAGCCTAAATTGTGACTCATTGGCATTGCTAAGGTGAACTCTTAAACGAAATGACAACTGGCTTCTGCAAGAAAGAGTCTTCAGATGCAGATCTGTACATCTTCCTTCTTCAGCCAAACTTAACAAAACAGTGATTATAAACACAACATGGATAGGCCTATAACTATAGAGGTTTAACACTACGCCTGATATAATCAAGCTCAGGAATGCCTAGGGAGTATGCAGCAAGTGTTATGGCATCACACGGTTGTGAGAGCCTTCATTGTGGTTAAGAACACCCTGGGGCTTGGTGTTCTCAATCTCTATAGACTGGTCCATTTCAGCTTTTCACTGCAAGATTTTGGACCTAATGCCTTTCGTTTTGCTGCTTGCATATAACCATGCAAGGTGCAATCTCATTAGATCACAGTGTGGATTCCTTTGACACCTGTACTATTTGTGGCTACTATTTCCCATGAGGGAGAGTCACCGCAGAAGACCCTTGAGGTAATTGGAGTTTTCAAGGCCCCAGATTATACTGAGAGGGTTTTTGTTTGTCTCTCTATACTTCAGTAAGTCTCCAAAGACTCTGGCATGTATAAGGGAAGCCTTGTTTTCAGTTTTCTGCTCAATAAAATGTCAGCAAACAGATTATGCTTTCAGCTATAGAAATATTTTTGTTATTCTTTTGCCCAACATATTTTCTTACTTGAAAGTGTATTCACTTCTGTGCTTATATCACATTTCTCCTAGGAATGTGGTATTTGGAACTTACTGCCCATAATTTTAAATTGGCCCACATATGCCTTTAGTTTTGATGAAATGACTGAAGAATGCCTAAAATAAACCTTTAAAATACTTAGTTATTCCAAGTTAACTTCCAAGATATAACATGAAATAAAAAATTCTGGTAAAGAGGAGTCCCAGAGTTTATAAAACCTTAGGAAAAAAAGAATTATGTAGAAAGCTCAGTGGTTTAGGATTTGCAAGAGCCATTCTCAGCCCATGCTTTGGCAGCAAATTTAACTTTCCCACATCCACAAGGTGTGGAAAACCTCTCTCTTGATTGCTGTAACAGAACAGCACCTTGCAAACAGCATTTGACCCTTGAGAGGCTCAGGAACAAGTCCTCCTCCTGGTATCTTTGGAAGTGGTTAGATTCACTGAGGAGAGTGACCCATCAGCCTTCACTTTCCCCCAGAGCATGATCTGGGCAGCTGAGAGGAGCACACAGCATTCTGCATAGGTCTGTCTAATTCTGAGCTATCAGATACTCTATGGAAAGTGAGCAGAAGGAGGATATTTGTGAGATACTGAAGCACTTTTTGTGGAATAGACCTACTAAGAACCCCTGGGCACTGCTGTTGTGCCATTAGCCACATGTGGATAATGGAGAAAAGCTATGTGTAAAGTAAAAATAATTATATCATAACACCTGATACAAGAGCCTACAAGCTCCACTAACATAAGAGAGAAGAAAAACCTTTTTATTGAGAGTTGATAGAGTGCTTGACTTGCATAATCACCTTGTTCACATTTTCCTCTGCAACCAAACTAACAAGAAGATTTGGTAGATATAAAAATTACATATACAGACATGAAATCCCTTACCTAACTTCATAACATAAATACACAGGTGCATTTAGAAAAAGACTGTATACAAACAAATAACAGATATATAGAGATATTCTATAGATGGTTGAATAGAATGAAAGGTAAAAATTGTTACAGAAATGTTTGGACATCTTAAAACAACAAACAGTTCAATATGATTTATTTAGTCAGGGTAGACTAAAATTCACTAGTATAATAACAGAACCATTTGTCTTAGCAAGTATCTTGTTATTGGTGATCAATAATGTAGCTGAGATGACTGATGGCTTTGTTTTCCTGTGGTGCCTCAGCCAGACTAAATTATTTATTTGACATACTGCCTCTTGGCAAATGCTAGGAAACAGTGATAAGAAATTTGCATGCCTCTGTAAATACCTCTGAATGAATATGAGATATTCCTCAAACTTTTGGTGAATGACATATGGCTGTAGTTTGAGGGACAGTTTTGCTGACCGGACATGCTTTTGTCTCCTGGCATGAATAGCAATGTAGACATCAGAATGAAAACCAAGAGGCTACTTTTTTTGGTTGTTGTTGTACATGACAGAAGAGAAAATTATGGCATTTTCAGAAATATCCAGAATTTGGATGCCTCTGAATACTCAAGAACCTGCCTCAGTTTGCCAGGATCTTTAAGTTGTTAGAGACAATTTTAATTACCTTGATACAGGTAAAAGTGTAAAAATAATAAAAGAGCATAAAAACTTATTAGCAGGACAGAGAAAAAGTCTCCTAAGCTCACTAAGCTAATTATTACTGCCCCTGACAGTGGCCAGTGGGGGAAGATGAGTTGAAGAATGAATGTAAGAGCATAGCCAGTTCAGAACAGTATTTGCCCTTTTGTATTTTGCCATTTTTGTGTCATCTGTTCTCCACACTGAAGTGTTCTTTTATTAAATATATACAAACCTTTCAATAACTCCAGGCATCCTTGCTCTTCTCTGTGCTGCTGTGTTACATTCTATTCAAGATATGGTGATCAAAACTGCACTCAAGGTATGTGTGGAAAAGGATTTACACATGGTCAAACAATATTAATTTTTCCTCTCTATGTTTTCTTAATACATAAGTCATAATATAATTTTTTTTCTTTTTGTATTTAATCCTATTTTACAGCTAATTTTAAACTCTTGCTGGGTATGAAGCTGACACTTTCAAACATCTATCTGCAATAATTCCAGTGTCTCTTCCCTAAGTGTTAAGAAAAAACGATAGTTTAGACACAGTCATCGTGCACGGTTTTCTCCTTACACATTACTTTGGGTTTTTTTCCATTTAATTTAATTTGTTGTGTTATAAACCAGTTGCTTAGTATCACAAGACCATTCTACAAAACTTAATTGTCTGGCCTAGTGTGCTGGTACCCGCCTGGAAAACATGCTTCTGGTACTATGGTGCTGCACTGCAGCCCTCAAGTTGTCCAACAGTCACAGCTGTGGCAGGGCTTGGCATTTGTTTGGCTCTGCCAGGACACCTATGGCTCAGTGCTGGAGGATGGAAGAGGGGTTTTGTTCTTTTGTAATTCACAACTGGGGAACACCACACTGACTTTCCACTGCAATTTTCCCAGTATTAGGAACTAATTTTGGTGCTCATGTTTGGCCAGTTTTATGATACATAGCTTCCAATATCTTTGGTCTTGAGATCTGTAGTGCAGCAAGATGAATCTCTTTAGTGCTGGAAAAAACTGTGTTGTGTCTTGCTGTGAATCCTACATAGCAGCTAACAGCACTCCGAAACTTTTGTTTATTGTCCCTATTCAGAGAAAATTAGTGTGCTTTGAAGAGGGAAGGCAGAATGGATGATTATGTATGCTGCAGAAAACTATTAGTTCTCATTTGCTTAACACCATTTCCTAATTCACAGCTCTAAAACTTTTCACAGGACCTTTAAAATACAATCAGTTTTCCTTGGCTATTTCCTAATAATTCAAACTGAGTGCAGAACCTGACATGCAATCAGGCTAATACAGGTCGATATCCATTCTCTTTCAGTTAAATAGGAATTCTAACACAGTGATACCAGCTGTGGAATCACAAACAGCTACTGTATATCTATCTGTCTGCTGAACAGTCAGGGTGGGGACTGACTCAGCTGCCTTTAGTCATGCTGAGTGAAACCCACCACTGTAACTCACAAGGTAAAACAAAGCATATCACCACTGATTAAGACAAAACTAGTTTGAGAATCATTCAACCTCATCCATATCTTTTTCATTTACATTTCATTCACAAATATAAGACTTAAACACTTTACAAATTTGGTGTGATCTCACTTGGGAAAGTGGAGAGAAGAAGATATTCTTCTCTAACTGGAAGAGTTAAAAATACAGCTTGTGAGATCAAAACCAAGCCCTACATAAAATACCCACAAAAAATCCTGAAAAAAAATTACCCACTTGCATGCAGAAGGATCTTCTGCTCTGTTTTTAGCAACACACAGTAATGGAAGTTGATGGCTAGAATCTGCAAACCAATTCTACACCCAGAATGAAATCGCCACAAAAGCTTAGGATGCCATGAGGGAAGGAACTGTCAGAAGCCTGCCTAAAGACCACAGCTAGATATTTGTGAATAGAACTCTGAGATGTCCAGGACTTAATTTTACATGTCATCCAAAAAATACCACAGTCCCCCCAGATGTTATAGCAAATTATTCATGCATAAACTTAATTACCCATATGAGATTTATCACAAACATTTATCTGCTTTGGCTGGTTATGATAGCCTGAATTCTGAGTTTTTAATGTTGCTATGATGCAGTCATTAAAACAAATTAGGGACAGAAAAAATTAATAATTGCTTCATTTTTTTTACAACTAAGATAGTTTTTGCTTTGGTAACTGTTTTCAAGGTTGAGTGACTGAGATTTTGCTGATGCATCACTCCATAGAGGTGAATAGTATACCTGAAAGTAAGTGACTTAATTCTGCTGGATCATGGTTTACAGGACATGGCTAAAATGATTAAATTTGATTTGTTTCTAGGTCTCAAAGTATCATTTGCTTGTGTTTGGAAAGAAGATGAGTGATAGACACCAAAAAGGAGGAAAAGACCCATGGCAGACAAAATGATTGAGATGAATGGTGGACTACATATGAAACTTTTAGAAATAGTTGCACAGACAACATGAAATCCAGAGAAATGAAACTGGGAGAGGATTTCCATCAGATCAGGGTGTGTTTTATTGTCATACTCACCTGACTCTATTCTATTTCACTGCAGGTGGGTGAAGGAGCTATGACAAAGTTGCATATAAATAAATAATTGACTGTGAACACATAGACAGCTTTAGGCTCTGAGGATATTAAGCAAACACCTATGAAAATCCTGTGGGATTGCTCAACACATAGTTGATTAGAAGAGAGTGATGTCTAATCCAAGAGTTATGAACCCTGATATAGGTAACTCCTGTGAACCCTTAGTTTCCATGATTTCCAAGGCATGCATGGGAGGGACACATTATTTACCATGAGTGGGAATACTAGGACTTGACCCTTAAACATATACAGTATATAGTCATAGTGTATTATTCTACTAAGGTAGATTCTGCATTTTTCCATAACTTATGGTAATTTATTGTTTGAAAACAAACAAGGTCTTGCTTAGAGGAGTTTCTCTTCCTTCTTTCTCTCTCGCTTCCATGCTGTTATAATCCAAACCCTTTTTTATGCCAGTCTCTGTATTAAACTGAGCTCTTGTGCTAGGCTCAATACAATTTGCACAAAAAGTGAGACTAACTGTCCCCTATGGTTTGGGTCATCTGAAGGATAACATCTATTGGAAGAACTGTATGAATTTTACCTATGGAAATAGTGAGGGGGGAAAGTTTAAAAGAGTTTAATTAATTTGCATGCCTAAAGGTGAAGAGTTAGGCACTGTTGAGAATTAGAGAGTTAATGTGACTCTGAAAGCTACATGGGATGATTTGGTGTGTCATATTGAATTATGGCAGCCTATATCCATGTCAAACAATGTATCTCTAAGGAGAAGATGTGGAAAGTCAAGGACAATTTCTAGAGGTACAACCAATATCCCTGAAGTTCCCACTTCAGTGTGGGTTTTAAATAAATACTAAATATTCCAAGCAGAAATGCAGCCAAGAAGGAACAGTTTGGAACCAAAACATACAGGGGCCCTGAAACCACAGAAAACTTCTGCACATTGTTAGGGGACAGAAAGTGGACACACCTCCACCACATGTTTTTAATGGTTTAAAATCTGTTACAATGACATCATTGTTTCATTTGCATTGCATATAAGATGGAAGATCAATGCATCGGCATCAGTGACTGTGAGAAATCTTTGCACACAGGCACAGCCTCTTGCAAAGAGTTTCGTGCTATTGAAAATTCTGAAATTATATATAGAGCAGGAGTTCTTGCCCTCCCAGAGATTGTTGTGGAGCCACAGGCTGCTTTACATAGACAATTTTCTGAGGATAGGCACAACTAAAGATCTCATGTCAGTTGAACAATGAATTTTAAAAAAACCTATCTACATGAAATTCTGTATGTAGAAAAGAGCAACAGGTTATTCTTAATGCAGTGACATGCATCTGAAGGATTGCTAAGGATCTAATAACTGTTTCGTCTATCCTGATAAATGTCTAACCAGAACTCCTCCTTCCTGACCTCTGAAAACAGCCCATTTTTTCTGGTACTACCATCTTCAGAAAGACCCATTATTCACCTGCTTGAATACTGTATAGGCTGGCAAGGTTGAACAGTTCATTAATACTTCCAGTCTTGCATTTACATTGGGCATAGATAACCTGAGAATCCAGTTAATTCTGAGATTGGTAGGCAATCTGGACTGGGCTGCAGAGTGCTAAAGGATGTGTTCTAGTTGAAACAGGAGAAAAAGTAATCATCCTGTCCATCAACAGCACAGGTAATAGTGCAAATGTAAAGCTGAGGAAAGGAACTCCTTGATTTTAGCAAGTCCATACAATATATACATATATTTGACAGGACCCACTGGTAGACATGCAAGCTGCATCAGAGTTTACTTTGGCATGAAAGAGTAACTCAAACAACAAAATGATTGGGTGATAAGGGTGCTAAAAAAGGTGCTCACACCTTAATCTTTTTTTCAACTGTTTAGCAGCTAGCTTTTTTACTGGCAGCTGTCTTGCAACCTCTACTATGATCTATTTTGCTCCAGAAGGACAGACAGGGTACAGACTGCCATACCTGTGCCATGCTCTGAGCTCAGCATCTTAAATTCACTGAATCTGCAGTAATATTCAGTAGAGAAAGCTTTAGTGTTCATCATAATATCATGTCTAATCTAATGTAAGGGGTAACTATATTATTTGCCAAAATACCTGATTCTTTTAAAATACTACACAACTGGACTAATATTCAGTGCCTGCAACTTCTCCTTGTGTTCTGGGTTAAAAATAAATTTTTTGTTATCGCTTTAAAAATTGTCTTCTGAATTTTCAATAGGTTTATTTTTATTTTTTAACTTTTTTTTGTGAATCTGTAGCAAAAATAATTAGAAGCACTGGAATTGCCTCCTTTGCACAGCTCATTGCATCAGAATTTTCTCTTAATCTTTGCCTTGCCACTACAATTTTGCTTGTCATCTCATGCATGAAATGGGCACTTTGCATGAAACATATACTTGCAGTATCTATTATTTTATTTTTGTCCTTTGCGTTATTTTAGTGTTCACTGTGTCTTTGGCCTCTTTACACAGATGGAAAAATCCCCAGTGTCTATATTTTAATCATTTTATTAAAGTTGCTGATATGATTAAGCTGTCTAAGTTTGGACCAGGGATATTCTGAAGTCCGTGATATATGTCTGGAAATAGGTTATTCAGACACTCAGTTCAGATACTGGATTGTCTGTACTTGTACAGCTCCATTTGCTTTAAAGGGGTAGCACTGGGGACACCTGAGCTCTTAAAGTAGTCCAAGGCCTTTCTACCATGCACACTATGCAGCCTTGGAGATGGAGAATAAAATAGTAGAACCTGGATGTGAGCAAAGTAAATTTATCAGAATTATAGTTCTTTAGTTCTCATTTTTAATAGAATATCTGTGACAATTATATTGTTTACAAAAGTAAAAGTTTGTTAAAATCTGGTTAAGGGAAAGGATTGGGAGAGTCACCATCTTCCTGATATTTCAGCAAGCTTTACTCCTGCCCTGACCTAGAAGAACTAGCAGTTCTACTGCTCCAGTATTGTTGGGTCTGTGACATCAGCTGTGCATTTCATTTTTTTGCCAGAGAACTCAGCCTCTGTCATTTCACTCTGAGACACTGAGAGCCTACATTTGTGTGATATTGTGCTGTGGTTTTAAAAGAGGAGCTGCTAGATGAAGTGGCTAAAAGTGATCTCAAAAAGAGGATTCATTTGGGTCATTACACTGTGACAGTCTCTGTGGGTCAAACCAATGCCATCAAAGGTGAAAAACAAATGGATTAATCTAGTGCCCTTTGCATCCATAACCATCATACCAGATGTCAACAGCTCTACATTTCAGCTGAAGCATCTTGGATACAGTTTCTTCCAGTTCCCGGAATGACATACAGTGTCTCCTCTAGCAGATTTTAACAAAACCTCTTGGGACCCAGAGCATCTTTTTTTTATTTTCAGTCAATTTCCTTATAAAGCAGGGAACATTCCTCCTGCATCTTTCAAATCAATACCAAGGCAGCAGGGTGATCTGCATACAAATCGACTTGCAAATTTACACCCTGTCTGACTCGGCCAACAGGATTAAAAATCATTCATGAAACAACAGCTCCCTGTAATCACATCCAGGCAGATTTCAATAATAACTCAGGCATATAAAAGCCTCTTGGTTTCATGTGTATTAAAAATAGTTTCTTCTCATTTTCTACCTTTTCCTTGGATAGTAACTTCCCATTTTCTTGAAAGCTTTCTGCTCTGTGTTTTATCATCCATTCTCCAAAACCCCCATCTACTTAGTAACTGGAAGGATTTTTCCTATTAACCAAAATAAAAGGCAATTGTTTATACCCCAATCTGATAGCAGATAGGATTTGTTAAAAAACCTGAGTCATCATCACTTCACCACATATCGCAGCCACTGTCACCAAATTGTCACTAAATTTTGACATACAATGAGCCTGGTACTTATAATTCTACTCTTCATGGACAGTTGTCTACTTCAGAAAAGCCATCGGTATCCTATTTAACATCTTATGAACAATATTCAATCTTTAGTAGGCAAAGCAGTTAGACTTTCTCACTGGGCTGCTTTGATTTCTGCTTCAGATTATGATGTGTCTGTGTAATTAAATGTAGTGCCTGCTGTCTATTATTACACTGCATTTTTTTCTGGTTCACAGATTCATCTTGGTACAGTGTCATTTACAGTTATTGTGGAAATAGAGCAAAGAAAAGGGGCTTTTCTGTAAATTGGAACAATATATAAATGCAAAATACCATACTCCATCCTGCAGTTCCTTTTGTTCAGGAGAGCTGAGACAGAAGTCAGGAGCTATGAACAATTTTTGTCTTTCAGTGACAGGGCTGTGAAAGACCGATTCCAGTCGGAGTTCTTGATCGCCTCATGGGGACAATCTGTCATCATTTGTCAGGGGTGATTCCTGCGTTCACAGCTTTAGAAAGAGTAGTTACTGACTGCAGGTATAATAGGATGCATGAGTTTAGAGGGCAAAGCAAGGATTTTGGCAAACATACTTAATAATCACTGCAGAATGAATTCAGTCTGAAGTGTCTGAAATCTACTCATGTCTTTTTAGTTACTTAACCATTTCAGTGCTCAGAGCACAGATCTGAAACTCAGCCCAAAGTGCCTCCAAAATGAAATGATATAAAAAGTTACAGCGTATTAATTTTTGTCCCATTACTTTCTTTTATACAAACATAGTTATCAATTAAGCAACCCGGAAAAGCATTACTTGTAATAATTTTTCTTTTACTCTTTTCTTATTAGGGGGGCAACAAATTGGCAATCCCAGGAGAAAGTATGTGAGAAGAGACAAATAGACTGAGTTGCTGAGAATGAGATTCTAGCTCAAGCCAGTCACCTTCAATGCAGCACTGGGGATCAGCACAATGGTTTGGTTTCCCTTATGAACATAGTAAAACTGGCCTCGGCATTCATCATATATAATGTGCAACAGGCACAATGCCTGTGCTTCTTGAGTGTTTTATGAAGAATATATCTTGCAAACATCCACATTCAAAGCGGCTTGGAACAGTGAAATGGAAATGAAAGCAACTACCAAGTGGTTTCTTTTCCATTATATATATTTCCTGCTGGCAGAAAGGAAGAGTTTCTCAGCCATGCCATTACTTCCATTGTCATTACTTAATAATGTCATTATTTGTTTTTGCTGCTTCCACAGTGAGCAGCTGGGATGTGGCAGGCATGGGAAGAGGAGAGTGGGCTGTGTAAGTTGAGAGCTGTGGTGAATGAATTGCTCTTAGAGCTGCTGGAGTGATGGTCTGTAGAGAGGGGGTACAGTAATTACTGGTGCTGCTGGGAAAGAATACTCCATGCAACATCACTACCTCTAAATGTCATCCAATCCTAGTGTTGGCATCAGGAATCAATTCTGAGGCTGACAAAAGGCATTGCAAAGTAAACAGCTGGAATGTGACTATTTGCTGCTCTCAATGGTCCTCATCCACAGCCTGCTTTGCTCATGTCTTTGGCCTGGGGCTCACAAGACCCCATATGATGAATCCACCCCTACTCAATGAATTAGCAGTGGCAAGGAACAGCATCTGATTGACTTGGTAGACAGTACATTGCTCTAGTGAATTAAAACTGTGAAGAATGCTTTAATGCTAAAGTGACTCTGGCTTGAGAAGCCATGTCACAAATAGGACCCTAGGCTTGCAGGTCTTAGAGGCCCCAGGATCTGGGGTGCAGAAGTCATAGAAGAGTTTCAGTGTAGTTTGGCAGCAACATGGAAGGGAAAAATCAGACAGTACTAACTGAACAGCTTACTTCCTGTATTTGATGGAATAATAAAATTATTTCTATGTTAATATGTCCTGCAACATCTTAGTTCTTTTGCTTTATAAAATAACGCCTTAAATCATAAGTATGCTGTTAGAATCAAAATAGAAAGCAGGTAGGTCTGGTTAATGCATGGCCCTAGAACTTGCCTGTTCAGAAAAGGCCCTCAACAGAGGCAATCAAAAACACCCTGTAAATGAGGTTGTAGTACCTCATTTTGATTTTCTGACTCTAGCTATTAATTTAAATGGACTCCTTATGTACTGAGCTCACTTGAAACAAAGACTGGAAAGTCTCTTCAAGGACTATTATTTTTTGCACCTAAGCTACTACTTTTCATGTTTTCAACACATGTTCTTTACATACTTGCATGTTCAAAACACACAAACCAGACTGACTCTCATGACCAAGCTATATTTGCCTGATATAATTTTTTTCTTATAGAAAAGGGCTGTGGCTATGAGTACATTATGGCAAACTGAAAATCAGTGCTGATAGTGCTTTCACATGTGCACTGAGAACACCTATCCATTATGTAAGGTAGGACAAAAACCACGCAGCAACTTCCTGTTGCTACACTGACACTTTTTGGAGATGCTGAAGAAGAGAGGTAATACAGAAATGCAAAGTACTTTCTTCTGTGCAGGTCTGTGGATTTACATGGCCACATCACCCTGCCTTTAACTGATGGGAAGGAGCTACCAGCTCCTTCCACTGGTAGAGCTGGAGGCAGAACTTTTGGGATGGTGAACATGAGAAACTATGAAATGTTGCAAGCTCTTCTTGAAAACTGTCTCTGCTAATAAATCTTGGTAAATTCCAAGGGCATTGAAGCTTGATTGCTAGAGTGGCACCTGGCATTTGGCCCATGCCAAATAGCAGTTTCCCAAATTATTCCTGTGCTTTGCTTATTCTCAATAAGCAGTTTGCATGCAGCACCCTGTTTCAGAAGCTCACAGAATAAACCAGCATAGGTATGGGACATCCTTTGCCAGTTGGCATCAGTATCTGGGAATGTTCCTGCTCACATTACATTTACTGCCATAAGATGTAGCTAGAATGCCTGATGCACAGAGTGTGTTAATGAGGGACTGCAGTCTTCCTGGTCCCTTGGCAGTTCTGCACCTGTTTAAAGCAAGCACTGTGCATCATAAAAGAGAAATCGTAAAGAAAACAAGGCATGGAAATGAAATGATTTCTAAACTATTTGGCTTGCACCACTTAATAAACTCAGTTTTGGAATATCTGCTTTGGTGCTCATTTTCTGGCCAGGGAGATATAAACATACAATCCAGCCTCTTTGGGAACACATGTCATAAGACATTAAGGAGGCAATTGGACAAATGCCAAGAAATATCTATAGGGCTTTGACAGATATGCCAAATAGCAAACATCACACTTGCTAGTCATATTCCCTTGAGTCATCCAGTAATTGGGCTGTGAAATTGTGTGCCAGTGCTAACGGCTGTGCCCACCTCCTTAGCTACAGCCAGGCAGTGAAAGAAGGGAAATGTTGCTTATGTCCTCCCCATACTGGACTACTGCTAAGCTCTAAAATATCACCTGCTGACAAGGTGGGCCAAGCCTGACAGACACAGGGACTGGTGCTTGACATTGGAAACTCAGTCTCAATTCAGAGTGATACAGAAATGATGGTTATCGCAGGAGAAAATATTAATGTTAGACACAAAGCTTTTCCCTCCTTTCTCTGAGGAAAAGACAAGACACTGGATGGAGTATGCCAAGGTGAGATTTGTCCTGCAGGCCACCAGTTTGACTACATCTGTTTAGAACATCCTGAGGGCTACTCCAAACTGCATTCCCAAAAAGCGAGTACAGTCATATGTTGTTTAGGCCTAAATTCTATCAGCATTGTGGCACAAAGGTCCCAATTCCCCACCACTTTGTCTTTATCAGACTATGGTCAAGACCATTTTCTTGAATATGACAATGAGGCATGACTTTGGTCATACCATAACTTCATCCTCTCCCCTATCACAGTAGAAACTCTGAGATAGGAATCTGGGAATGAAATGCATTACTGACAAAACAAGCAGATGAAGCAAATGGGATAGAATGTCTCTCTTTCAGAGCTGCAGTGACTTATGATACCTGCAGTGTGCATCAATGAACTGTAGAGCAATGCTTTACAAAAGTTATTAAGACTTGGTAATATGAGACCACTTGACAATTACCACTGGGAGAGATGTGCTTAGACCTGGGGTGAGTCTATAATGTCTTTCCAGGGGAATAAAAAGCACTGATGCCATAGACTTAAGCATTAGAATCCACATGGTCCTATTAACTCCCAAGAGAGAAAAAATTGATAAACTGTTGCCATTAGGATGCTTTTCCTTAAGTACTTTGCAAGACCACAATTTACATGTGATAGTAAAATGAAAAAACCGTTGATTTATATGGAGGTTTTATCACTTTGAGCTAGACGTGTACAAACCACCACAGTTTTCCTATAAAATACCACATGGTAATAGTATCTCTGGTGTAAAAGCTATCTTAATGCCATGTAAGAAACCATGATAAATTTAGATTTCTGATTAAAACAGCAGTTGGTATTAAGTATATAGGGAAATTTGTAAAGAATTTTTCTGATGGAGTGTTGGAAGTACTAATTTGTAGGAAGACTATGTATTACTATTATATTATTCATATAATTTATATGAAGATTATGCATAGTGCATAATCATCTTTCTTTCTTGTGAAGCTAACACAAAACTGACTGTTGGAGAAGTGCTTTCAGAAGAGTAAGGCAATGTCCTAGATAAGGAAATCCTTCAAACATCACCTGGTCAGGTGTATTCTAGCCTTGACTTTTATGAACAGGTGGTTGAGATCGCTTAATGAATCACCAGCAAGTTATAGTAAAAACTAGATTTAATATCAAGCAACAGCATGACAGAGTTCATTGGCAAGGTTCACTCTACTGTTTGCTAGTTGGTTAAGGCACACCAAGGAAAAAAAGGAGCTACAAACAAAATCCAGTCAATCAATCCAAACTGAAATTAACCAAGAACTTTGTGTGTGTGTGACAAAAGGATAGGAATGGCAAGGATGAAAATAAATATGGCCTAAAGGCTTAACAGCACTCAAACTTAACAAAATTTAACTTATAACTTAACAATTTAGCAAAGGAACAAGACTTTACCAGCATTTAACTTACCTGATAACTTCTTTTGAGGCCTAACTCACTTAGATATCCAAAGTACTCAAACCTTTAAGACAGCAGCGTTTCTCCCACATCTGCCATAGCATCTGCATCCTTGTATGCACACAGACATAGAGTCAGTGCAAGGTACCTGTGACAAACTCCCCTGGAAGGCAGTGAAATGCTCACCTTGGATGCCTTTGTGTCTCCTGAAGGGGCAAAGGGCTGGGCCTCGAGGAGAGGGGATTTCAGTCCAGGATCCATCGTCATTCAGCAGCCTCTGAGTACAGCAAACAAGAGCTCACTGGCTCTAGGAGCTGTCCCCTCAGGGGGAGGTGGCTCATCACCCTCACTGCAGTCCAGGAGAGCTCCAAGGGCCTCCTTTTGGATCGCTGTCCACAGGCCGCAAGCGAGGGCCTCAGTCATAACAACGTTTCACCCTGGCCATGGTTGGGGCAACTTTCCTTGAAAGTGTGAGAGCAAAGATGTTATGCCATTCAGGCAAGGAAAATAGTATCCAAGGCTGTTCATACTAAAAAAAGCAGGAGCTGGTTAGGCAGCAGCAGTTTCTGGGAGCAGACGATGTTCCTGAGGCTCTCAAGCGACGCTGAGCCCAGGTGCTGCTCGTCAGGGCTGAGGCCTAACGAGCATTTCTGAGATCCTGGTGCGGCCTGGAAAGGGAGGGGGGGAAATGCTCCTTCACCTTAACAAATGGGCTCCTTAGCCTCGGATTACTTTTTCATACCACTGAATATCTGAGATCTGATATTGTACCATGTCTGTGTTACAGGGTGCTGGAGAAATCTGTGTCCTGTCTTCCTCACAGATCAGCCTGACAGAGCAGTAGAGGCAGAAGAAAGAGCTGGTTGGGCTGGTACAGGCATGTCACAGCTGAAGTATCATGTTTCAACCCCCTGGATGTGGGTAACACAGCACATATACCAGTCTTCCTGACTGTTTAAAATATATGCCTTTATGTCCTGTGTTGCATTTAGACAACATCAATTTGCCTGTGACTCTGTCAGTGAATCCTACTGCTGTCTGCTGGATTGTGAGAGAGAAATCCACTGGGTACAGTGCTCATTGGCACTTCCAAAAAACCCCACTGGTTTTGAACCCTACCCACTGTAGAGTTTAAATTGGTGCAGTCTGGCCAGACGACTGCAGATGATAGACAAGACCGACTGTTTCAGTACTGTCACAGTATCCATAACATTATTCTGGATACACACTATGCTATCCTAAGTGCAAAGTCACTCAATCTTATGCAAGACAGCAGTCAGAGTGAGTGGAATGAAGGATACTTAAATTATTACTTTCTCTGATGCTACATTACATAGGGGCAAATGGAGTAGTTATTTAATCTTATAAATGTCAGCTTCCCCTTATGTGACTGTGAAGTATTTTCCTTTGCAAAGCACTAGAAATCTTTAAATAAAAAGGACTACCTAATGGTAATTTCCCCCATATAATGGCATACTCATGTCCAAGATAACATGAGATTAGTAAATTTCTTAGTAATCTAAGTGGCCTTTTCTCTGTACATTGAATGGATCAGGTAGGCTTATATCAATGTTTGGTTCCACACAGAAAATATGAAAATATATGTATTTAGTCATCATGCTATCAGAGTCAGAATGGAAGGCAAATTGAAAAATTTGGCACTTTTGTATATGAGAAATACAGACATTGCCACATGCATCCCTGAGCACAGTTACGTTTCTGTTACAGGAATACTGGATCTGGGAAGAAGTGATGTCATAATATCTGCACTTATAAAAGCTGGATTTAAAACTCAAATTTATTCCAAAATTTACTTGTTTAACTTAGTCCACCACAGTCCAACTATAGTGGCTGTGTTAGGAGAATTGTATCTTCAAGATCACTCTATAAAGAAAAATAAAATCCTATATAGGGTGATATATAAAGTAATTTAGGCTACTTTTACCTTTTCACTAATCATAGAAGAAATCTCTGGCTATAAAGGTTTTTACCAGGCTTTAATTCCATGATGATTTAAATAGAGATAAGTTCAAATCCCTGGAAAATTACTTCCTCTTCCTCCCGTGTTCCAGCTATGATGCTCATGTGACCCTCTGGTGAACATGTTCAATGAGTGAAACCAGGAGAAAACTATTTTTAGAGAAAAAAACCCAAAAAAACCCCAAAAAATGACCCAAAAAGTAGCTTTCCATAAGTTTCATTCCCTATATTGGATAATTTTGCAATATGAACTCAGGATTTGAGCTGGCCCCAGAGATTAGTCAAGTGTGATTGTCCAGAGACAAGAACACAGAACTGGGACTAAGGACAGGATCGTGGCAATGCTAACTTACATTTGCTTTTCACTAGAAATGTCTGGATTTAAATAGAAAACAGAGACTGTGCACTGAAATTGAAAACAAAAGATGCCAGGGAAATTCAGGAGCTGTAGATACCTACAGAATTTTAGGCCTAATTTTGGGCTTGGCTGTAGTTATGTTTATGAGCAAAGACAAGCTTTGCTCTGTATGCAGATTTGTGCAAAACAAGTGCAGAGTGAGTTCAAAACATTGTCATATCAGGATGGAAGCTGTGTCTAATTAATTCCCTTGGTACTGTAGGATAATTTTCCATTGCATGCTCAACAGTATTATGTTCAATTGTGAATTTTAAGTAATCTATCTTTTTGGGTGTGTGGTTTTTGTAAGAAAAGTATTCCACAGCTCCAAACCACTGCTGATGGAAATCCTTTGAATGATCCTTTATTTTCCTTAATTTATTCTTAATTTTTCTATTTACTACTTTATCAAAAGTGGCAGGCATATTGATGGGAGATAATGAAATTTTAGCAAGCTTTTATCTTATCTAGAGGGAATGATACCATGCAAGTCTAGCTAATTAATAAATCAAAGCAAGCTACAGCTCTAGGTTTGCCAAAACAGTGTTCCTTGCTAACCAGTTCTCAAGAGCAAACAAGCTCTGCAGCTGGAAAGGTGTTGGAAGTGTAAACTTCTCATAGCACAGCTGCACTGTCTTAGGAATGGGATCTGTGTCTCAAGTCCAGACTCCCCAGGGCTTCCATGCAGCTCATGTCTGGAGGAAGTCATATGGCTGGCAGGCTGTAGATGAGGCAGAGGCTGAACTCCAACCTGGAGGCTTGAACTCCAGCCCAGGCAAGCAAGTTGAGTCACCTGGCACAGTGAACTGAAGTCACAATCAGTCAGAAATAAAAATGAAGTTCTACAAATGACTTCTGGATGAGAGGAAGAGGCTGAAAATGTGTTACTTGTAAGCTATCCTCAAGGTTAAGGAGAGCTAATAGACACTCATAAGCTGCAATTCTGTCAATAAAGTATTTCCTGGGGTAGCTCATCAACTGACTCAGCAGATAAGAATTTAAAACTTCCTTTATTTGCAAGAATAAGCAGCAGCACAGCCATTATCTCACTAAATTATATTTTTACTGGATCTCTTTCAATTAAGCACATTTTCAACAAGTCCATTCCATTTTGCAAGATAATACTCCTTAGTGCATATGTTGTGGAATGTGTGAGAAGCAAGAGAACCAGCAGTTTCAAACCTCACCTTAAGCACATTTTCAACAAGTCCATTCCATTTTGCAAGATAATACTCCTTAGTGCATATGTTGTGGAATGTGTGAGAAGCAAGAGAACCAGCAGTTTCAAACCTCACCTTAAGCACATTTTCAACAAGTCCATTCCATTTTGCAAGATAATACTCCTTAGTGCATATGTTGTGGAATGTGTGAGAAGCAAGAGAACCAGCAATTTCAAACCTCACCGCATCAAAGCTTTCAGTAATATCTAGTAATGGCTTATTCTGCTACAGTGCCTCTCATCATGAGGGGCATTGAAGCCACTTACGAAAGCAGGGAGAGAAAATGACATCACCTTTCACCAAAATGCTGCCACTTCTGAGGACAAACACTCAAGTGGCAAACAGAAGAACGATGGCAAATGAAGAATGCCTTCTTCCATGAAAAGCAGAAATAATGGAAACTAAATACAGCAATCCGTCATGAAGACCATTTAAAATGCCACCCTTCCCTCTATCAATGAGAAAATTTCCATTAGTATTTTATAACCACAGAATATTAGGGGGTTTCTTGATTTTACTTTCAAATTGAAAAATGTCTCCTGGCAACACAATACCTCATAAAAAATACTGGAGACCTCTTTATTATTAACTTGGAGTGGAAATTGTTATTATTTAATGCTGCAGAACTACATCATGCAAACCCCTTAAATTTCACTAGAGGTTTCCATCTAACTACTGACCCATGTTGTGACATCTGAAAAAATCGTAGACTCAGGCAACATAATAATAATGCTACTTGGCACTTTACATCTTTAAATAACTATGGAAATGTTAATTAATTTCCACAACAGCCTAGGGAGTAAATATTTTCATACTGATTTTACAGATTAAAGGGATGAAACATAATGTGTGGACATGACTTCTCTAAGGCAGTCTATCAAATAAGTGTCAGATGTGGGACTAGAACTCAAAGATTCATCAGGCTTTTAAGCAATGGTGCCTGGGGCAGCCACTTATTTATTTATTAAAAGTAGCTTAAACCATTTACAGATTCTCTTTAATATGCTATTATAATGTGTATTGGTTATTTACAATAAAAGCTGATTATGAGGATCTGTTTTATTTCATTTTTACAAATACTTTTTTATATTTCAGCTGCAACTTCAATATTCTTTTCCATAAAATTAAGTGCATTCCAATCCAGAAATCAGGTATGTTAAAATATGTTCAGAAGAGATCAGGATAGTGTATTGGAGCAGAATGCCTGTGTCAGAATAGGTGTGTCAAATTTGTCTTTCTTTCCACTCTTTGGCTGGTTCTTTTCTTAATGATATTTCATTTTTATAAAAGCAGATCCTATCTTTTTGGCCTGTTGTTTAGTTTTTTAATTTTATTTTTGCTTTGTAACAGTAGAGAGAAAAGTTTCAGGTGCATCTTTTTAAAAACTATTATTATCCTAAATCTCCTGTACCCAAGAGCTCCAGGGTTTTTTAGAAAGCTTTTTAGTACACCAAAACAAAGGCTCAGAAATATAGCTTGTCCAACAAAACTTGTCCAACAGATCAACTCAATGGCCAAAATGCAAATATTTGAGCAGATAACAAACCTCATTCACCAAGCCAATACATCTCAAAATTCATATTAAATACAAGGACAAGAAAACAAATAAGACAGACATGCTACCTTACTGCACAGGATATTTAATCTGATAAAAGTTTTTAGCCTGGGATAGTCAAAGAGCAAATCCCAAAGCTCTTCTTCTTCTGCTTGATCTTCTCCCTTCCTAAGTATCTGAGGTCTGTTCTAACAGAACTAACAGATAATGTTTTGCTCATGCTACCCTACAGCACATCTAAGAAAACACACTTTGTAATACAAAAGGCAAATGAACCACTTCCAAAATAAGTACTATTCTTTTCAGTCAGTGTCCCAGTTTTGCCAGTCTTAAGACCCTGAATACACTTGAGAGCCAAGAGTGCAGAATTCTCCTGACAGCATTAGGCCCATACAAAATCAATCTGTTTCATTTTCTCTTATTTAGAAAAGAAGCTCTTCAGCTTCATCCTGCACAGCATTCACTCATCTATGCCTAAACAGTGCATTTCACTTCCAGCTCACAAGAATTAATTTCATTCACTATTTGAAGACTCAGCCAGCTGAATTGAAAGCTATATATTTCCCTATGAAAGTGAAATAAAGAATTTCTGTAAAGTCCTTTGGAAGGAATTCTGATAGGAATCTGATTAGGAGTCCCACTCCAGATTTTCTAGAACTCTGTGTACATTTTAATTCTGTTATAGCTACCAACATACAATAGTGTCTTCTTTGTACTTGCTTGTAGCAAATATCAGTGCCAGTTCGTTTGGTTTGTTGGCATGGTGTTTCAGAAGGTGACCAGGATTCTAGCATGCAAGTAGGCTTCAAAGGGTGTTCCAGTGCAAAAAGGAGAAAGAAGTGAGGAAAAAGTAAAAGGAGACCAGTAAGAAGAGTGTTTGCCACTGTTTCTGTTTACCCCTTTAAAAGCTGCTGAGTTCTTGGGCCCAACTGTAGTCAAGCCAGAGGACAGAGATCATCTTCCAAATCCAACATAACCCAGATGATCGGAATCTGACACCAATATAGAAATCCCATGCTCTTCAGGCTAGTGCTGCTACAGCTACACCTAGCTACTACCTCTCAGAGAGAGAACATCCAAACATTCCTCTTGGAAGACATGGTACTGGACCACCAAAAACACTAAGCTGCTGCTAAGCCTGTTGACAGTTAGCTACACCTACCTTCATTTTATTATGATAATGAGCTCTACTAAATTAACATCCAGACAAAAACATTTTTTTATAAGAACAACCCCAAAGACTGTCCTAAAGACTGCTGATGTTTCTTATAACATCCACCCACTGTGAGCTGAGAACATGAAATCCTGTCTGTACAGTCGGGGTGATTTCATAGCCACAGCAATTCCAGAAGAATGGATATAATGACAACATGTTTCTGCTAAAGAAGTTTTCTGTGCCCTTAGCAGTCATTAATTTTCAGTGGAGGGAGCTTTCCACTGACCTATTTCTCCTTCCTCATAGTAGGATTCCTGCTTCTCAGCAGTCTTCACATAAAGAACTTGTCTTCTCCCCACTGCTATTCACCCATATAGGAATATGTCTCTTGCTGCACAGATACCTTACTAGAAAGCTCATATAAGGCTTTCAGCCTACCCCATAACATCCTATAGTTAAGAAAAATACAATTCAATCCATCCACATGAAGTGATCCAAGGAAGTAGACAGTGCCATTTTTTGCTTAGAGAAAGCTTTGCAATATCATGCAGGCTAAATTCTGGGTATTTTAAAGACTTCTCAACTACTATTGTACATGAAAGGATGACAATACTGATTTCATGTAAGATGTGGAGGGTCTGTCTATTTTGGTGAAAACTCTGACCATTGTGGAACTAGGTAAATCTAGAGCTAGGGAAGCTGGCACAGCCTGCATTTGCTTGAACTACAGCTATAGTTAAAAATGGATACCTAGAAATTATTCCAGATGGTCACCATCTCTGTAGCACATGAGTCAAACCAATCCTTCTTGCCTAGACTTCCACAGGAAACTAACCTCCTTAATAGGCCTGTACTCATCTCCCTCTTAAAACAGTGTCCATTTTTGTTCTCTCCTCACTGGTAGTGAGGACTACCAAGGCAGCATTAAAATATAGGATTCCTTCTCTCCTCTGACAAGCAGAGTGTCTCAAAGACCATAACACAAGCCTTCTGGAGGAAGGCATCCCATGTCTTATTCAGTTATGGCTCCTCCATTGACACACACACAGCTGATGATGCTCTGACATCCTCTAGAAATGCTTTCTTGAAAAGATCTTTTCTTTGCAGTATCTGTTCAATACAATACTCTGTTTCCTACACTTTTCTATGGTGTGGTTATGTGCTCTTTGCTCTAATAAAAAGCCACAATTTTGCACTTCTGTGGTGGCTACTCTTCATATCAACATCATGTAATATAATGGGAATCCACAGGATTACAGACTGTGCAAATGTATATCAGTCTCAGTACAGAGAACTGTCTCAAGAAGCAATGAGCTTTGGATGCTTTAGGTTTTATACTTAATTAAATTAATTCGTCAGAACTGGAAACAGATTTTTTTTTTTTTTTAATTGTTTTGGTTTGTGCTTTTCTAAAGGTTTGTTTCAAAGAAAGTTAGGTCAGAGCATTAGTCACTGCTGTCAGCTTCTGTCATCTTTGATCCCCTGTGACAGGATCTGAAGGCCTGTGTGCAGTCGTACCTATCTCTGTCCTAAACATGCATCAGTGGTTACCTGAAAGGTTGTGGATGAGAAACTGCCATCTCCCCTTGAGTAATTGTAACAAGGAAGGAGGACACTGTGTGCACTGGTTTGACAAAGGATTAACCTGTTTCCTCTACTGTAAAGTTGTAATGGGCTCATTTATTACTCACAGAGCTTCATGACACGTCACATGTTAGGGAATGATGACTTTGGTTCATTCCAGGAGGTGAATGGTTAGGACAGAAGGGATGGGAACTAGACAGGAGTGCTGGAGGAGGAGGGCTAAGTTAGGTAATAATAATTAATGCTGATATAAATTGGGATAACAATTAACTGATTTTAAGCAGTGTTTTAGGGCTTTCAGAGTGCTGTGAAAACATTAATTAACCTTCACAATTACCATTCTGAGATGGGTAAATATCCACCAGTACACTATGATTTGCCCAAGAAATCCACATGATTTGAGACAGTAAGAAAGAAAAAAAAATCCCTGGTTGTGATATGCATGTAAAATAAGTATGCATGGAAAAATGAAGCTGTGCAAAAGTCATTCAACCCCATGGTGTATGCCTTCACTATGCTGTAAATGGCTGTGGTTTTGGGGGCCATCAGTCACACAGAATGGAGCCCTGAAGCAGTGGTGAGGTGATGCTGGCTGGGACAGTCAGCCCCCCCCAGTGCATTGTCTCCACTCTAGCACAGGCAGGCAGCACGTGTGATTGCCCACACTCCACTCTGGCAGCCTCTCCATGTCAGGAGCCTGGCCCATTTCCCTACGCTTAAAATTTAATCAGAGATTTTACTGCTCATCAACAGCTTAACGGGAGCAGTTAGAACTCTAAAACTTTGCATATTTCTGCTTAATTACCACTAACAGACAGATGCCACTTTCAAGCACTCTCCTTTCCCAGCCCTTGCTCCCTGCAGCTGCTCAAACCTGGAACATAAATTCATTGGTTAAATAACCGATAAGAGGCAAAATGATTAGGGATTAATGAGAAAGACAGAAATCTCCTTATTTCTCTTTGATGTTTTAATTTTGGTTATCTCTGCTAAATTGCAGTCTGTACCTCCCATTTGGCAAGATAACAACTCCTCTTATCCCTCCTTTAAAGCAACAGGTAAATGGAGACAATATAGAATGGTAAAGATCTTGAAGTGTCAGGGCTTCCTGCTACCGTGTGTGATTCGTGTGTGTAAGCAACA
This sequence comes from Ploceus nigricollis, assembly GCA_013399945.1. Lineage (NCBI taxonomy): Eukaryota > Metazoa > Chordata > Aves > Passeriformes > Ploceidae > Ploceus > Ploceus nigricollis. The sequence continues at coordinate 118,545 of VXBC01008946.1, read as the reverse complement.
GTAGAATTCAAACACAGTAAGGAAACAGCTCCTGATGCCCCTTCTCTGGATGGAGTGTTTCCATTTGTTCCTTTTTTGGGTGCTAGGTTTCTCCTTTGATAGGGGAAGTAGAGCAGCAAATAAGCGAATAGTTGTTTTAAATACAGGAGAAAATGTCATGGTGATACAGGAACAAGAATTAAAGTGCTCATGAATGATGATGGCTGCTCCTGGGACAAAGGAGCTGTATTCATTTGGGACAGACATTAATCTCCTACTTTGTCATTTCCCATTACTTCCAGAAAACGACATTTTAAGCGCACTTGTGTTGACTGAAACAATAAGGAAATTGGTACATTGAAACAGGAGCCCAATGCTCCACTTTTTAAGTTCTCCTGAAGGAATTAATCCTGTCTACACTTTTTGTTTTGTGGAACTATCCCTTGAAATGGAGGGAGAAGAAACGCTCTTCCTGCGGATCTGAATATTCTCACTAAGGATTAAAGGTTTTGGAAGGCAGAGCCTAGGATGCTGTTTGTTGTCACTTATTTATAAGGTAACTTGTGAGGTTAAAGTAGATCTTAGATTGAATGTCTGTACTGATATCTGCTTTTCTCAAAACAATTGTTAGTTTTGGACAGAGAAAATTGTAGTAAGCCCATAAGAAAAATACTAAGTGAAAAGCCATTTCTATATTAGCATATGGATGGATGCATGAGCAAACAGAGATTCAGGACTTATCAGTGTCTATTGAAAATTTGTCATTGCCTCCTAGAAAACAAAGTTCATACTTTCAATGATTTTTTAAAGAAATAATACCACTTAGAGGAACAGATTCTTTTATGTCCACAAACTACCTTGGAGAGAAAGGAAAGAGAAAAACCAAAAAACCCAAAGAAACACTCAACCATGAAATGCAGCAAAACTTTCAACCAAATCACAGTCAAAACCTGATTCCCAATCCACGTGAGCCTGCAATCTTGCAAAAAATATTTTCTTGCAACAGTTCTTTTGCCTTGGCAGAAACCTGAGAGAATAGAGAATGAAGTTTGTTCTATCTGTTCTGCCTGACATTTTGCGTATGTGGAAGAAAATAGACAACAGAAGTTCAGGATTAACAACCCATGAAGAGCTCATTAGTACATCGTGGGACAGATCCTGGATTCCACCATGCTGCATTTGTTTCACCTCACTAACTCAAGAGAAAAGATACTGCTTGCATCTTGCCAGTGCAGCAAAAGTGGCTTTCTGCACTTATTCACCTGCCTGATTTGAGGGACACCTTGAGCGAAGGGTAAAGTCTCAAACGGAAATAGCCCTGATGCTGTCCTGTGTTGACGTGTAAGCAGCAATGAGTCAGCAAATAGAGGTCCAGTAGATGGTGCTCAAGACTGCAGCAGAATCCTAGGTTTTGTAAGGGTGCACTTCAAATGGTTTTTACCATATAGCTCTTTCAATCCACCACTTATCCAGCCACCTCCCATTTCCACAAAGCTTTCAAAAGGGCTTCTCAGGGCTCCCAGACTTTAGAGGCACCCCAAGACTGGTCCTAACTTTGACAGAGTCAGCCTAAATCTGACTAAAATTAAAAAAACAAACTGTTTTTCAGATGCTGTAGTCCCAGAAAAGATCGAATACAAAAGAAGCTCTTAGTATTTTTAACTTCTAATAGCTCAAGATTTCAGAGAAGGGCCTAGGGTTTACACAGGAATATTTAACAGCCATGTTGTCTCTATTTTTCTACTTTTCTGGATTCTTCCCTGCTCATTGCAAACATATTTTTAGAAGCAGTAAGACAATCTTTGTTCCTTACTCACCATGGCAACTGGTGGCTACACCAGCTTTACAGCTCTCTTTTCAAAACGTGGTAAGGCTGACTAAAGGTGTAGTAGAAGTCTGTATTTCAGAGCACAATGAGCTTTGTGTTGCATAATTATTTGTCTCATTGTATAGAGAAGAGTTTGGTTTTGTTCTTTGAGTGATCAAGAGATCGGGGTTCATCTGGTATGGCCACAGACTTACCGTGTGACCTTGACCAAGCTATTCAATCTATGGCTCCTTCATTCCCTACCTTTCAGGAGGAGACACTTCCCCACCTTCCAGGTTGCTGGAAAACTGGCCTTGTTATGCATGTGAAGATTTCTACAACTACAATTATAGAAGCAGTTAAAATGTCACAATACATTTGTATACCTATCCAACTGACATCAGGTAAACACATCCTTTGATAGAAAGGACATTTCAATATACCTGTGATATCACAAACAGTTATTAATTTCCAAATATTTCATTTCCAGAATATTCTCCTTTCAATGAACAATAGAGCCTGTGAATTCCGCAGCAATTACTTGTTCTTCTGCAAAGCATTCTTGGGAGTTTTATTTTTAGATATGGGAATTAAATGACTCAATTTTCCCTCTTGTTGTCTCCTATCTCAGCAAGCAATAAAATGTCAGCACTGTGGTAGGTAATGGGAAGGAAAAACACCTCTATTGACTGAACAGAGTTATAGCTGAATATTTTCATGAACATTCTACTGGTGCCTTAAGCACAATAAACACTGCAGGTAAAAGATATCAGAGATAACAAAAAATGAACTGAATACAAATGAAATCATTCATCGGATGGCAAAATACCACAATTCATAAGGGAGAGCATTTTAAGCTTCAGCCAGTTACTGCACTTTATTTTTTCAAACTACTTTTGACAGGTTCAGATAGAAGATGAATACAATATCCAACAAAAAATAAGGTATGCAGCTGTAATCTACTCCAGTCATTGAACTTTAATCATGAAGCATAGTGATTGAAAGACTGTTGTATGATAGGTTTCCCAATTTAGGTAAGGAATATAATTAGAATTAAAGAGGTGAATTGTAGCTCATGTTCTGAGTGTTGAGCTTGGAATACAGGAGGGATCATCAGAATATTTATCATTGCTTTAAATAAAGCTGGAGTTTCCATAACCCAGGGCTGTGGTTTAAACCTAGCCAGCAACTCAGCTGCTCACTCCCTCCTGGTGGGATGCAGGAGAGAATGGGAAGAGTAAAAGTAGGAAAACTCATGGCTTGAGATAAAGACAATTCAATAGGTAAAGCAAAAGCCACACACACAAGTGAAACAAAACAAGGTATTAATTCACTGCTTCCCATGGGCAGACAGATGTTCAGTAATCCCCAGGACAGCAGGGCTCCACCACTCCTAATAGTTACTGGGGAAAACAAATGCCATCTCCCTCAAAGTCCCTTCCTTTTTGTTCTTCCCTCAGCTTTATATGCTGAGCATGATGCAGTATAGTAGTCTGTAATATCTCTTTGGTCACTTGGGCTCAGCTTTCTGGCTGTATCCTGTGGAGACCCTGGGGGGCATTGGGGACTCAAAATTGTTTGCATTTTGAAAACTGTCTTATAGACGCTTTTGATTGTTTTTGTCATTTTGTGTTGATTCAGTTGATCCTTCAGAGAAGCTTTCTTAATAATATCGAAATGGGGAGTTGTGGAGATCCTGGGGGGCATTTCCCTAGTTTAGGGAGACACAAGAAGCTTCCCTCAAAAAGCTGTTTAACCCCATTTGCTGCTTTCCCTGTTCCTATGGCTGTTCCTATGTCCCTGAGCCACTCCCTCCCTATTCCCTGATTGGCCCTCATCTTTGTACTGCCGGTAGGCCAGGTTAATCCTCCCCACCCTTCCGGACAGGTCAGTGAGAGGAGAGATATGTGTGTGCTGGGAGAACTCCGAACATCTCACCGTGCGGCTGAATTAAACATCTGTAGATACCATGCAAAAGCCTTTTCTGCTTCTTTACCCTAGACTTTACTAGCAGCAGTTCAGGCTGAACCAGTATCCCCTCCCAGCTCCTTGTGCAACCCAAGCCTGCTCACTGGTGGGATGAGGTGAGAGGCAGAAAAGGCCTTGACTGTGTGGAAGTGTGCTCAGCAGTAACAAAAACATGCCTGTATTTTGCTCTGTTCCCAGCACAAATCCAAAACATAGTCTCTCATAACAGCCATTATGAGGAAAATTAACTCTGTTCCAGCTGAACCAGAACACCAAGCCAGACTAACTGGGCTTCCAAGTAGTGTGGCCAGGCTGAAAAAGTAAGTTCACATAGGGCTTCTGATCATATGTCAAGAATATTGAACTTTTATATATATAAAATTATCTTGATGCCCTGCTTTTGTTAAGTCTGGCCTCTTAACACCTTCTTATCTACTTTTTCTCATGCTCCTTTCCAGCTGGCTGTGAAGTCAGCAGCAAAGAAAGCAAAACTTCCTCAGGCCTTTTCTCCAGGAGTTACATAGGACATGTGTTTTCTCTGTGTAGTTCTCAGCTCTCAAACTACTTCAAAGAATTCAGAGCATCTTGCAGGAACGACCAGCTAGTCACCTATATCTTTCATCATATCTGCAAGCGCTTTGGTTTGACCATACAGATCCCAGGTCTAGCCTCCCTTTAAAAGTTACCTAGATGGAAAGCAGACCCTGTCCTTAGGGTCTGAGAGTTGGTGAGGTATGTCAAGAGCTTTGAAATTTCTTGTCTAAAAGCCTGACCTAACCTTTTCTCTTTCTTTCATAGGCTTCAATTTAGAGATCAGAATAGAGCTTTCCATATCTCTGATGGCATATACATTACATATATACTTAATATATTACCTACGTTACATATATTAGATATTACATATCTATATATCTATATGTCTATATCTGTATGTTCATCAGGTCCTCTGATGAAGTTGAGAAACAATTTATCCAGACAATTTAAAATGCAAGAATTTCATATGGGGCACATCTAATGGCACTAGCAACTCTTTTCCCCAAAGGCTGCATGCAGTCAGGCTGCTGGATGGCTTCATTGAACTCAGCCAGGCTCTATGTTCATGATCAAAAGAGTAAGAAAAAATAGCTAGGAGGAATCACCAAAGATTGCCTGGTGAGTTAATAAGGATCCTGATCACACAGCAGGGATGATAGGGGGTAGGGGGGCTGTGCAAGTCTGCACAGCTTCTGCCTTCCAACTGAGTTGTACTCATGGAGTGTGTAATTAATTGTTACTGTTCATTTATTTGTACAAATCAATGAATTTGCAAGTGAGTGCCACCCAGTGACAATCTAACAATTGACATGAGACAGCAAAGTTTCCTTCTGAATAGCAAAAGGAACTCCATCTCATTTTTTATTCTTTCAGGTCTGCCCAGACTCACTTGCTCCAGTCTTCTTAGGCTGCAGAGGAGCCTTCTTGCCCAGAGGAGTTGTTTATGTCCCATTCCTGGAAGTGTTCGAGGCCAGGTTGGATGGGGCTTTGAGCAGTCTGACCGAGTAGAAGGTGTCCCTGTCCAGGTAATTCTGAATCCAGGGACAAAGTTGTGTGTTTCTTAGATGTGATATCAATGAAAAATACTGTGTAAATAAAAACACATATTGTTGATTGCCTTGGTTTGAGACAAATTAGGAGGATTTACCAATATTGTCTTTTCTGATTTGGACCTCAGGCTCTTTATCCTTTACAAACTTTTCCTTTTCCTTATGTTACTATCCTATCTTAATGAAGCATAGCCTTGACTTTGTATAGACAGAGACTTTTGGTAGATTCTGTTTCTACTTCTATGGGATTTTTTTTTTTCAAATGACTTTGAATGAACTTCAGGATTAAATGAGCCAGAATTCTCTTCTCCATCCCTAACATTTTAGTTATGAATCATCCTATTTACAGTTGTTTTAAACAGAGGCTATGATCTAACTTGGAGTTCACTGTTTAAATGAGAAGGGGTGTTTTTTGTATGTGTGTATGTGTGTGTGTGTATGTGTGTGTGTGTGTGTGTGTGTGTGTGTGTAAGCACACATGCAGACATTTAGGAAGCTGTGAAATCTCCATGACCTTCAGTGCAACTTTCTCATGCTGAAGCAGCAGTTTTCTGCAAAAGACATGCCTAGTTTAAAACAAAATCTCATTTCAGTCTTCCTTAAGTTAGGTTTAGAATATTCATTTGTCCTTCTGAATTACTTGCTGATGAGGCCTGAGGTTTTTCATTTATCTGAGCCTCTGCTCCCTGTCTGTAAAAGGCAGGAACAAAGAGCCTTGCCTTTCTGCGTCAGGTGCTTGAGCATTTGTGTACTGAATCAATCATCCAGAAGTTGGGAGCTGCAACTGAGGTGAAATGGGCAACTGAGTAAGAGGGAGGATTAGTTCATGAGACTGCTGGAAATTAAGGTCAAGATTTCTTTCCAAAGATGCACAATTAGATACAGCAGTTTCTATGAAGAGAGAAACTGTTAAGGGAAGCACCTTTGACATATGCACAGAGAATGCCATTTCCTAGAATATTGTATGACTCATGAGTCAATGTTTAAGAAGCTTTTCCCTCCTGCAGAGCAATGAGTTTGTTATCAGCTTCCACATCTCCTAAAATATATTATACTGTGTAAAATTAATACATGCTGCCTTTTTTATTACAACTCACTATTGATTCTGGCTTATTTATAGCATATGAAAATAAAATGCTGTGGACTGTGTCCTATATGTAATTACTTCCAAAGCCTTTTATCAGTGCAGAGAACCTAGCTGTTAGAGAAGCTGTGGGTACATTTCCTTCAGGGAAAATATAATCACTTTTTATTCCATTCTAAACCTAATTCTTGCACTATATCCTCACTGTAAATTGAGATGACAGACAGGAGCTGAAAGATTGTCAGAGCAGCTGCCATAATTTGGTGACTTCCAGCAATAAATGTTCACCTGAAGCACAGACCACAGACTTAAACTGAAAGGGCCACATGAAGGAAAAAAGGGAGGAATTCTGCAGTGATGGTAGAGAGGAGCAATAAATCTCACATGACACAGAAGCAGGAAAATAATGACTTTTTCTGTAGCATTCACTCTTTGTTTTTTGTATTGATTATTAGGTCTCAACCTCTTATGTAAGTTCCTATAGTTTTAATATCCTTAATGTGCTCCCCCTGCATTCACTAAATTGCTTTTCTGATTCACTTTCACCTCACACCACCTGTACGTAAGCAATAGCTAAACATTTGCAGAGCTAACCCTGCTGTAGTGTTACTGGATTGCTGCTAATCTGCATTTCTTTCCTGTATCACATTGGATCCTGATTAAGGTCCATACTCCAATAAGGTCATATAGAGATTAGATCCATTGGTCGTCAGGTTCTCCATGGACATTGTTTGGATTTAATCTTGGGAGTGGGACTACTGTTCTGAAGTGACAGGAAGATTGTGGAGGGATACAATTTGGAGAAATCAAAGCCTTTTTTCCTTCCCTTTTCTTGGAAGAGATGGATCAGCATTTGTGTTTCTAATTAAAAGATTTAGAGCAAATTTTGCACTATCAGGGTGCTATTTATTTTAATTTGAACATCTGCTGATATTTGCTGGGCAGTCCTGATAAAGAAAAACCAGCCCTGATCCAGGAGTCAAGAATTACTAAAAGTTAATTGTGTTTTGGTGTCAGCATTGTTTACCAGCAGCAGATAAGCACAATCCTTTTCCTGTGGATTTCCCACCACAGTGAGGACTACCATCCTAAACATGCTGGAAATATGCATTTTAGTGGCTTCTCAGAGCAGGTCATAGTCTTGATATGATATCTATTTAAGATTAAAACTACAAATTCCCAACTGAGAATTAGTAGCAGTGAATGATCTATGCTGAATCAAGCAGCATTTTCCAATTAATAAGTTCCAAAATGTTATGAATTAAGTTTTCCAGACAATCTGGAAAAATGTTGTGACATCAGTTTATGCTTTTGGTGCTGTGTAGAGAAACACAAGGAAATGTTTGGAAGACCCTTTAACAAGTGAAATTAGAGAAAGATACTCCAGTAAACATAGTCACCACTGCTTTCAAAGTTAGATACTACATAAGGAAAGCAAGCCAAAATACTTTTCTGTCCCCCATGACCACTGTCTAGAGGCTCTAATAACTAAACTGGTTTTCTTTCCTTATTGACAGAAAAAAAACTTATGCTCTGTATAATTACAGATCAGGTTCTTCTAAAGACTGTTTGAAGCATCTTTACTACTTTCATTTGTCCTCTAATCTTTGTCTTGGCTGAGTAAAGCAGTGAAATTGGTATTTCCTTTTTTTGTTTCTTTGCTTGCATATTTCTTGTTTTGTTTTATTAAAATGAATTAAAGAAAAGGGCACAGTGAGGGCACTTTTGCCCTCTCCCCTCACTACAGTTCTATTGCTTTTGTATGTCTAATTCCACTCAGATTTGCTATCAGTTGCGACTTTTAGACAATGGCATTAATGACATGTAGGCCAGAAGTTTAGTAAATTGAGATATATTCTTTTCTGTATTGTCAAAGACCTATAGAAGTCTGTTTTATAAATAGACATCTTCTGTATCTTGTTTTACAGACAAGAAACCAGTATAGATGAATGTACAGGTCAAAGCCTAGTCACTTTTCTCAAAAAGGCTGTCCCACTAAACTCATGCTTTGAACTATGCTAAAACTCCCCAACTCAATTAATTTGTCAGCTAATAGTAATCTGTTTTTCAAAGATAAATTTTTTTTTATACTACTAAGCAGCTTATAAAGCGCTTTGAATGTCTCAAACTATTTCAAGAAGTTTGTATTTTATATTGCTGGCTTTTTTAGAATTTCTTTTAAAAGGTTTGTGTGGGCAATATTCTGTTATGTTTCCTGCTCTAGCTTTCACTGACTTTTTCTTACTAGCGCTGTTAGGAAATGGATTTTTATTTATTACGGACTTATACCAAGAGGAAAAAGAGCCTAGTCAATGCCACAAAATAGATTGTCATGTGATGCTACTGTTACCTTTTCTATAAGGCTCTTTGAAGATGCAAATAAATCCATCTGAATTCTACCTTTAACAATTGTCAAGTTGTTTCTTTGATGGCTGAAGAATCTCTAGAGTAGTCATTGTTCCAGTTTTACAGAGAAAGAACAGCCCCAAATCTAAATCTTTGAGGAGGTATATGATTGGAGTGAAGAAAAAGAACCATTTGTTTTCATCCTGCTGGAAAAATACATCAGATGGGCGCAGCTTTCTTGAAAAAGAAAATCCAGAAGAAATGTGAAGTTTTGCATTTAACAAAGTTTATGCATCTTTCACCGGCATAGATAGAATTTTCTCTATCACGTATCTCAGTGTGGTTCTAGTTGACGTTAACCAATCAGAATAATTGCCTCAATTGTATTATCTAATATGAAGGCTGCTTCCCAATTTCCTTACATAACACCTTTGAAATACCATTACCCTACTCTTCAAATGGACAGTAAATCAGACCTGGTAAACAGCAATCCTTTGAGAAACAAAGGATTGTGCATTCAGATAAAGAAAAGCTAACTAAGATTAAAACAGTAAGAGCCCAAACTCATTTCATACATTGCATACATATGTATGCATATTAAAAAACAAAATTAAAAAAAAGCCAACCCATAAAATATCGCCTCACCTTACCTCTTTCTAGTAAAGGGACATCTACATTTAGAAAGGGGTTATGCTTCAAAAGATCTACACTCTATTGTCAGAACACCCAGCTTTCCCTTCCATAGTTGATCTGTTTGCTGGCATAGTTATGAAATTAGGGTATTGAAATCAATGTAGTATTTTATACATTTCAGCCTGTGTGTGTAAATCAACTTCATTTCAATACTTATTCACAATTTACCATCATCACAATTTACAGTCAAAATATGCTGGTATAGGGTTTCATTAGTACTCAACAGCTGTAACCTAGAGTGAAGTCAGATCCTAGTGTAAATCATCCTTTTTTTCTCAGAATATAAATGGTATTAAATAAGTGTCTTCCCTATAGACATGTTTTAAATCTAAATTCCATTACATATAGAGAAAAATCTGAAATATTTATACTGAAATATGGATTAAAGAAAGATCATTGTTCAAATCAAAGGGACTCTAAAGTAATATGGGAAAATATGTGATAGATGCCTAGAAATGACCTTGACAGATATTTAAAATCTGTTTCAGGAGACAGAGAAAGAGGAATGCAGGTGCTGATAACAGATCATAAAATAGCAGGAGAAGTTATGACTCAAAGATATCTTCAACAGATGTAAGGAACAAAGAAGAATGTGCATTCTTAAGATATGATCAATGTTACCACTTCCTTTAGGAAGAGTATTTTTAACAGAATGATGGCAAGCTGCAATATTAATGCAAAGATAATGACTGATTAATAAGGATTAGATACAAAAAATGAAACACTTTCACCTTGTACATCAAGGATGCTTACATGAGACATGATAAAACTCTTTAGGAGTCAAAAAAATGGGTCTTGCAAGAGTGGGGTACTATAGATCAGTAAACCAAGATAATATTATAGATGAGGCCTTTTGTGGCTACTTAACAGGTTATCTATAGCAAAATATCGTATGATAACAAGAGATTTCAAATACACACATATAGCCTGGGAAAGAAAAATGGCATCCTCTACCCTCATAGAGGATGGGGGTAGGCTATTTACCTAAATTTAATAAAAGATTTTCCTTGGGGCTATTCAGAGCACCTCAATTTGGGATATTATTGCTTTGTCCAGCAATCCACACACAAGTGATTCAACTAGTTCTTAAGCTGTTCTAATAATTTTTTGACTATAAAGGAAGAGATATGTGAAGGTAGGATTAAGCTCAAGTGAAAAAGATAAAGTGATTGTATTTTCCAGCCCTAAGGAAAGGATGGAAAGCAAAATGCAAACTTTAAGAAACTCTATGTGGGTCTGCATAACTTCAGGGTGAAAGCTAAATGAAAGGTAAAATATAGGCAATAGATTTTTATGTTTGGTGTTTTTCTGCTTTCTCTTCAGAAGTTGACTCATGCTGTTGAATTTTACAATAAATAACCTGGGGCTGAAACAGTCTCAAATTTTTAACTGTTATCTGATAACTCATGCAAGGCAGATAAGGCATCAGAAGCCTAGAAAGGACACATCTTTAAGCAAGAAAAAGGCAAGCTCGGTGATATAGCCAGCAGCTTACTCTCAAGTTCATACAGTGCTTGAATGAATAATCAGAAAATAGTATTTATGAACTTTGGAATTTTTGTCTGGAGGTGAATGACAGCAAGTAATGAATGCACTAAATCACACATATGCACAATGTCTAAAAAGACAGTAGGATTTAAGGCTAAGAAGAAAGTACCAGAATTTACACAACTAGACTTCAGTGTTATAGAGAGCAGTGTGTGACTGTATTCTGTCTTGTCTAGTATGTCACCTGAGTGAGTGACTAGAAAAAATCCTTACTTCAATTTGTACGTAGTACTGCATCATGAGAACAATCAGATGAGGCTTCAAAACTTTCCTGACATTCTGGGGGAACGGTCTGAAATAACAGAATGCAGTTTAACAAAGCAAAGTGCAGATTGCCACATTAATACACCCAATCTAAACCAACAATCCTAAACTCTTAGTGAGGTCAATGAAGAAATCAGGTGCATCTTCTAGGAAGGTTAGCTCCTTCAAATTAGTTCATGTAATGTCTATTTAATATACCCATGTCCACAAAACCCTACGCTCAGATTCCTCTCCTGGCTTTTAGAGAAATGTTTTTTAAAAATTGGATAATTTACAATCAGGTAGCAAATAGAAAAGTCTGGATTTGTAGTCTAGTGGCTGGTGGCTTGCAAGTAATAGAAATATAGAGAGTGCTTAATTCTGGTCTGCCATAATTTCTTTTTTTCTGTTGGCTGAAATATTCCTCTAAACAAAACCACTGAGGACAGCACTGCTCTCTCTTTCCTTCTACTTCCCCATTAGTACTGTGCTTAGAAGGAGTGCAGACATTTTAATTCCATTTCATTGGTCTTTTACCTGCCACTGTTCTGTATTTTTCATAGTGCAGAATTTTCCATAGTGCTTGCATATCCCAGGCACAGGCATATATAGGTGATATTTTTCTATGCCAGTGTTCTGGCCATGTGAAGTAGCAGGAGCCAGTAGCAGGCATGCTTTCTACATGGGACAGCCTTGCATGAATCGCATGCTGAATATTAGCAGTTGCAGACATAAATTGCTATGTTAGTTACATGGAAAATGCACATTTTTATTTTGATACTGCTCCTGTTTTTAGAATATGCCAAGACATAATGATACAAAGACAACACAGGACTAGTTATGATAAACTATTAGTGGAAGAAGGATTCTTGTATCCTGTAAAGAACAGCTAGTACCCTGTATGCTCTCAGTTTAAATTGTGTTATCCAAGCTGGTTTAACTATTTTTAGTATACTGGAAATTTTTTCTCTGTTTTTCTTAAAATCAAACATACTCTGAAAACAAACCCTGTCTGATCTTAAAATACCTCTACAGTCATGAACCAGTGACCAGCATTTTGGATTAGTTTGCAGAGACAAATCTGAAGACTCCTAAGGTTCAATTTCAGGCACCCCTATACACAGGAAATTAAGCACAACTATGTCATTTCATTTGCAATGTTTTGCTCTGAGGACATATAAAAATACATTTAAAAAAAAGAAGCTCAGAGAATGAATTCTAGGGATTCTTATGGTAAAAACAAACCTTTAATGGTATGAAAAGTGACATATCTTGCATTGCAGCAATTTAATACATGCCCAGACTACTTTTCAGAAAAAGCATGAAACAGATTATAAGCCAAGTAAAGTTCTGGTAAAAAACTGCTACACTATTTAAAAGTAAATTACATTTATTACTATTTTTGCTATTGTACTGTGCAATAAATAGTGTTCTTTCTAGATCCATGCCTTCAGTGTCAGTGAGCACAGTTGGGGAAGACAGCAAGGCTAAGTGTCACACCATCTGGAACTTGAAAGTGATTTTGGCTACAAATTCAGACTTTTGTATCTTGTGTTCAAAAATCAAAATCTGAGCAATCTTTGCGCTTCTATTACTTTGATTTTATCAATTCCCGCAAAGACAATCCAATTTAGGCACTAAAAAATGCAAACTAAGTGAAAATTGAGATGTCCACTTTGCATAAGTATATTATATGTAGATAATACGTACTATAAGCAGCATTTGATTTGATAGTATGGGGGGCAACCACTGATTTTTTTCATGCTGGTATAAATGAATTCAATTGAATGACTGTCGTCATTGTAATTGACAATCAGTGCTGATTTATAGCAATTTATTGACCTGGGCATTTTATGCTAACACTGACAGGCTTCCAATACAAATCAGAGAAAGTCAGTCATGCGTTTCATTATAAACTTATTCATTACTTCACACTACACTGAAGTCTACTAATAGATTAAAATATTGGAGAAAGATTCTAATGAAAAAATTTTCTAGAAATGGAAAGCTGTTGTTTTATGCTCAGAGCCTTAGGGTTCTTAGGTTTGTAATTTACCCAAAAAGAACAGAGTGCTCAAATGAAGGGCTCGACTTCACCTACAGGTTTTTTCTTTGTTTATTTTTTCCAGGACAAAATAACTCTCTTGAAATACTATGCTATGAGTGGTGCACATTTCACTGTCCTACTGAAAAAAAAAAAAAAAACCCATGAAAAATTAGATCATTAGCTCATTTTAGTTCTTTCCAAGATGGCTCGGTGCTATATAGAAAAGTATATTATAGTAAATAAAGGAGTGCATTCAGTAAGTCTCAAAAATACCACTGTAAAGCCAGCACAAGTAAAATTTGCACATCTCCAGCTCTCCTTACAACTTTACTTACTTATCTGAATGAGACCTAAGAGAGGTTTCTGTTTTAAACCAAACAGGAAGATTTACATAATTGCTCATAAAATTTGCCTCACCTTTTGTTCACCTCCAACACATTCACTTTTCTGCAGCTATTCCCATGGTCCCTCAGTGACTTCAGGAGGGGCCTTCTATCCAGCATTAGCCAGTGCTAATGTAGCTGGAAACCTCCAAACTCAAAATCCTGTTCTGCTGTCAACTCCCTTAACTCTTGTGGGGGAATCCCTTGGGGTATGCCTCCAACATACGGTCAAGTACTGCGTGGAGATTGGAAACTGAAGTGTTCACACGGCATTGCTTAGTGAGGAGGAGAATCATGAGATCTGAAAGCAGTCTGACCACATTTGACATTGCTACGCCAGACTCATAAGTTCAGTCTTTCATCACAGCAGTGTATTTGTTCAGAGGCTGTGCTGAAACTATACTGCTTCTGCTTTGGAAGCAGCCTTGAGCATTGCTGTCTCAAGGAGGTATGCTTTACACTTCACTGCATTGTGCAGACATGCCAACAGTCTGCCTGAACCTTGAAATCCTACCTGTAAAACAGGGACAATGGTTTGACCTATAAAACATACGGATACAGTAAGTAATACATTTTGACAGTATTGTAAAGTTTCCCTAGAGCTCAGTGTAGTGATGAGGACCAGATGAATAATGCAGATGTTTGAGCACTCATGCAAAACTGCACAATCCTTATATTTGTTTCCTCAGAGTTAGTGGATATTTTTGAAAGTATCACTGATTTTTCCCTTGTTCTAAGGTGAGGTGAGGTCAGCAAAGGTGTCACATCCCCGAGGGCACTCAAAAGTCTAACATCTATGAACAGTGTCACCTAGGACCGCTATCCACCCTCCTTTGCTGTTGTCAGTACCAAGGGCTCTGTTTCAAGTCAGGACTTCCCCTCCTTGGGTTGTGCTGTGGAGGTGCTTGTTTCCAGTTCTGCCTGTATCACTCAGCCTCAGAGTGCAGCTGTCTCCTGCAGATTTGCCAGCACTGCCTAGAGGAAACAAAGTCTTTCCATGCCTGGGGCTGTTGCGGGGCCCTATCTGTGCCTGACTCAGCCCCCGCAGGACAGTACCAGCTGGTGAGCACACAATCTGTGCAGGGCTCCCCTTGGCTCCTGCCCTGACCCCCTAATCACAGGCAGCTAGCTCTTGCTGCCCCCTGGCAAGTACTAGACTGGAGAAACCCTGGCCCTCCTGCTGTTCTTTTGGGACCAGGACAGGACATACCCTCCTCTGGTGCCAAGCACAGCTCTGCTGCATTGTTCGCAATTGGCTGCTTCTGCCCAGTTTTGACCAGCAGCCTTGTGCTGCCACTCTGGAACCCTGAATAGCTGAGAAAGGAGTTAACATGAATGACAGTGGGAGGTTGGATCTGAGTCATTTTTACTCCCAGACCCTGATGTCACTGAATTAGAAGTTAATGCCCTTATTAATATTCTCAGTTTTCTGAAAAGCCAGAATTATTCCTTTATGTAGTCAGAAATGTGGGGCATTTGAGAGACTGATGATGTGGTGAGGAAGACAGCAACAGCCTCCTGACTTTAGAGACAAGTAGAGATTTCACCAAAAGTAGTAGACATTGAATTATGAGGCTACTGGAGGACAGGGGCATTAGCCTGCTCAGACGGTATGGAGATAAGGTACTTGCCATCTCTGTTTCAGCAGCTGACTTTCAATGATACTTTTGAATACTTAACTGGGCTGATTTTGCTGTGTGCTAAATACTTAGCACTTGTGCTGAGTTTTACATCTTCAGTGTGCTTTTTGGATACAAATTAACTGGTATGATTTTGATAGCAAGAAAGATGAAGAGAGAAGGATTAGAAAGATCAGAGTTATATCAGCAGCAGTGTATGACGATACCACATGCTTTTCTGATTTAGTCTCAAAGACCAGGTACAACATAACACTGATAGGAAAAGTCTGTCAGTTTTTCAGGTTAGTTCTTACTGATAGGATCTGAAGAAATAAAGGTGAGAAGGAAATATAATAGAATTTCTACCATGCTCGAATAGAGTACTTTTGAAAAAGATGCCAAAGGACTTAGGATATTCATAAAAGTGATGGGAATTTTATTCTTGGTGACTGAAGACCCCAAATTACCCACAGAAGAATATGGTATAAAATCACATTGTACATTAATAACAATTAGTTTTCCTTTGTGTATTTTTCTTAGAAGTCACATATATTCCTTTATTCATTTTTTGTTTCTTCTGAAACTACCAATGACAGTGGCTTGGGATTAGACTGAGACTGCCTACTCTGCATGGTTCATCAAGGTAACATCTGCTTCATCTGGGCTGAATCTCAAATCAATAATCAGGAGGTAAAATTTTGTGTCCATCTATTTCTGCTGTCCTGTATTGTTACAAGTGGGAGAAGATAAGTGTTATTGGGGAAGATTTGCTTGCTAGCTGTTTACCCATGTGTATGACTTCTCTTAGTGACTATTCCTTCTGTTTTAAGGCAATTACATGTATTGTATTTGCATGCACCCATAAACTTTTCAATAAGATAAATTTGATGTCAAAAGCAGAGATTTACAGCTCTGGATGAAGAAACTCTTAACAGGTTTTCTATCGTCTTATAGGTCAACTGAATCCATACTAATTGCACCAGTGATTTTCAGTGGAGCACATGCTGCTGGTGCAAACACTGTCACAATCTGATGCAGAACCATTGCCAGAAACTCCTAGGGTTCCTACTGTCATATCTTTCTCTGCCCTGACTCTCATCTGCTATATCACTAAAACCATACACTTACTGCATACAGCTACTGCAACGTTAACTCTTCCCAGTTAGACTGAGGTTCAGTTTCCCCATCTCGTATTTTATGTCAATTAACAAGTTAGAACATGAGTTAAAGGCATAGAAATAATAATTACATCATATTTTCCCTCTCCCTGGAACAGCTCGATTAATTTGTCATGAAAGTGCATACACTTTAAAAGTGCTTTGATCATGTTAGATATGTGATCCTTCCAGCATCTCTACAAGGTACTGATTTCACTTTGTTTACTCATTTTGTACATTAAGAGACTGACAAAATTGGATGCCTTTCCCATGGCCTCACACAAGAAAAGGGTATGTATTGGGGGCCATGCTAAAATGAATACTTAAGTTTCCAGAGCCAGTGACATTATAATGTAAGTCTGACTCAAAAATAAGTAATTTTTTCCCCTTAAAAAAAGTTTTGCACTGTTTCTCTGTAAAGCTGCTTATGGGGTATGTAGTTTCTCCTTTCCTAGTCTTTGGCTATTCTAGCATTTCTTCTGTTAAAACTCCTGGATTTCTTTGAAATGGAAATGTTCAAACTGTGGTAAATTCAAAAATATTCTCTCTCTTGTCTTCGTTGTAACTTCGTTAAACTCACTTTGTTTAAATTAAATCTCATTCAAAGGCAGAAATCTCATCCACTAAATTTGGAGGACACTTATCTGAAGGTCTGTAGGGTACATATTCTTTGAATGAAGATATAGATGAGTTATTTGGAAGATAATCCAGGAGGACAGGATGTGTACTCACTGTTTCACAGGAGAATCTCAAACTTTGTTTCTTTTCTTCCTTTAAACAATCCGTGCTAAGATTCCAACTCCAGACAACAAAACAACTTCCCCTCTTTCCTTTAAGAAGCTATGGCCAGTGACTCACCATAAGAAAGATCTCCTTTCAACCTTCTCTGTAGGGATCCAGTCCTTGTCATTGTCTGGCTTCTCTGTCAGAGAGATGTAGTGCAACAAACTTACAGTTCTTTGACAAAAGACTAGGCATAAACCTTCTAGTTTGTGGCATGAAAGAATTACTCTGTTGTAAATGAGCTATGAATAAATGTGCTAAGGGAAAGCATCACTTTTTGTGGGTTCATATAGTATACAGTAAAAACATATAGTTCCCCAGTTATAAAATCTATTGAAGTTTTTCAACAGTGCCATATTTTTAACATGTCTCCTCAACTGCGAGCAGCTGCCTCTACATATGTTCCTTGATTTTTATGCCCACATTACAATGGCATTGGAGCACTCCTGGCTGTGCAGGCGCATTTTTTATCCACCTCCAGCCTTCTGTTGCTGGGAAGGTAAATGAATTTGATAGAAGAGGAATGGGGGCATGAGGATAATATAGAATATGTGGCACAAAGTCTCTGATGGAGGTAAGGAGGATTAAAACCTGGATGTTTCCTAGCTGAACTATGGCACGTATGAAGCATTCACTCAAATATATTCAATCTGTCAGGCCTGCTTTACAAGAAGGCTCCTTTATACTTCATGATAGGGCCACAATTTTATATAGAGGCTTTGATATGGAATTCTCAAAATAACTAAATAGATTTTCTATAAATGGATGCTGCTTCTGTCATGGCTGGAGCATAGTGAGAAAAGAACTCTGCTTTGTAGTGGAGTATGTAGGGATACAGGGGTATCCTCTTTTCTGGGGGCACCAATGGTGCACTTCAAAGGGTACTCCTCACTGTAAGTGCCATTAGAGTGAAAATAGTATTTTTCAGGTCTCATTCACACATCTTTTTAGTAAATTGACTTGGTATTGACTGGAGTGGTTTTTTCAGATTATTGTGTAAACAACAAAAGTTGCAGCAGTTTAGGACTGGAAGTGAAGGCATACAGTCAGCTGCAGGAGCAAATGGGCAAAATGTAATTAGTTAATGAAATTTGATTTGCAGAGTTTTCTAACAGTCTTCTTTTTCTTTTTAAAGGAGAAGTATAGAGTAGCCTGCATAGTTTCTCAGGCAATGTTGACATAATATGAAAATACATTTCTAAATTATTTTTTCAGTCTTCCTAATGTTTTCAAGTTTCCTATTAACTGGTCCTACATAATTTGTAAACTTTGATCTTTTAAGAGAATGGAGTCAGCATGCCATACTGTGTCTGAGAGTAATACCTGAAAAAAGGCTTCATTTAAGAAAATAATCAGTGTAATGATTTATGGTGTTGTACAAAACCTGGCTACAATTCAAATACAATTTCAGTTACTTCTTCATGTTTCTCTAGACTCTGCAAAAAAAAAAAAAAAAAAAGCTGATTAATACTTCTGAACCTCTATAAACACTAAACACACTTGGTCCCTCATGACTTAACCATGCCAGTAAGAGCTAAGGAACTTTTCCTGGTGCTGTCTTCCATGAAGGCAAATTCAGGGCTTTGCCTAGTCTATTTTTAAACAACTGTTTAAAGAAAAGAGGTTTCACCCATTTCTTCTGTAAGACAATCAGAACCTAATAAATATCTCTGATAGGAAGTACCTCTTAGTCCAGCCCCAAACTGTATAGCTACCATCTGCTTAGACAAAGAGAGAAAAAGAGGAGTGGAGTGCTTTTATCTGTCTCTCTGAGCATCAGATAAGTAGACATGCTTTCTTGCACTCTTAAAGTTACCACGTCTTGCAATGTGTCAGGAGAAAGCAGCATTTTCTCCTGAAGCAGAATAGGCCCCCAACATTTCTTATGGTGAGCATACAACCATTCTCTTTCAGCAAACAGACAACTTTTGGTAAGCTTATTCAGAGGCAGGGAAAAGTTAATTTGGCCACATCGTGTCTGTCACTGGATTGCATATGATACAGGGAGTAAGAACTCTTGGTGAGTTTATATTCCCAAATCAGAACAGCACGTTTTCTGACACGTTTTATTGCTCCGCTGAATGTGCTCCCATGTGAATTCTGCATTAACAACATTTTGAGCTAAGAGTGAGGAACCTCAGCATTTCTCTCCTGTGCTGCTTTTCTTTGCTTAATCTTATCTATGTGTGAAACATCAAAAGCTCATCTGAATTTCAGGTTGATGACGTCTACTAGACTGAAATTACATCTTGTCATTGAGTAGGGATGGATAGAGACACAGCGGGTGGTACAAAGCATATACAGCACTAGGAGCTGCTATTAGTCTAAGAAATTTTCTGCTTGAGTTCTGTGGCTGAGTGCCTGCCTCTTTATGCTTGTGAAATAATAGAAAACAGCCACAGACCAGCACAGATCCATTATGGTAGTCTCTTGTGGGAGCAGACTTTTTTGTCTAGTAACAGAGTTCATTCCTTCTTAGAGAGCCCTATGCAAGGTTTTAATCATGAAAACACATCTAGATGTCTTTGCCAATCTTTGCTGTGTGTTTATCTTAAAAGGAGTTAAGAATAAAATGAATTAAGGGAAGGAAAAAAATTGATAGCACAAGAATCCCATTTAAGTTACTGCTATTGAATCTCATCTAAGCTAAATAGTGCAGTAATTAAAGCAGTATTTACAATGCTATAAAGACAAAGCTAATTACTGGGAAATATGAGATGGATGATGCTTTTTCTTAGGGAAACTAGTGAAGAATCAGGCTAGAGCAATAAATCCTTCAACAACCTCATTTGTTAATTATGTTCATAATCCTCTTGCTTGCAATGATGATTTAATTTATTACTGCCAAACAGGAAAGTAATGTGAAGTGGAACAACTGAAGCAGTCAAGTGAGTCAAGTTTGTAAGACTGACTAACTCTTCGTGCTATGTGCAGGAACCAGGGCTGTGGAACAGTGATTTTGTATATTGACTTGTACCAAGACAGTTGAGACTGAAGCAGAATCTGTCAGAAGGCAGAGGCTTCATTTAGATAAAGCTGTGAGCTGCTGCTACACAGCAGATATTCATGGGGATCTTCTCAGAAAACCTTCCTACCACAACTTAAAATCATGGCTTTCCTAGCTATTCTGAGTTTAAGGCTTTCAGAGAGGAAAATAAACCAGATTATTCTATGAAGCAAACTGCAAGAAACTATTTTAAGTACATAACTAGCCCTTAATTAAATATGGTACATTGCTTTTCAAAAAACACACCAAATGAACTCAGAGCTTACATACTGGTCTCCAGTCTCTGAAGGAGTCACTTGGCAGTGGGTGTGAAAGAATAATTTGGGAAACTGATTTTCTGGTATACCTGTTTTTCCAAAGTAAGTGAACAAGTTCCTTTTTTCATGGGTTTTTAACCAGGCAGGTAGAAGCAAAGGTCACCATAGAGTTAATTAACTAGTTCAAATATAAAAAAATTGGAAGGAATGGTCAGTGTTGGTAGTAGAATGAGGTTACCCAATAGGTCTTTCTATGTCTTGTGCCCTTTGGCAATTAAAACACAAGAGAAAAGGCAGATTTTCCCTCAGAGAGCTTGCAAGTCTGATGTTGAGCCTTTATCGTCCAAGACAGAGTTTCCTGACCTGACTGTTAAGTGAATTGAACTGCAGGTGGAGACTATTACAATCCCATACAGGTGTTATCTTAAATCCCAAAAGCAATTTTGCTGCATCAGTGTGACTTTGCATGTAGACCATTGTCTACACTGTCCTGCTCATTGGCTGAAATTCATTTATGAAGGTGCAATGCCATGGTGGCATGGTGGCATGGTTATGGAGCATTTGATGGTGATCCGTGGCAGCATAGGACCCCTGTACCAATTCCCACTACGCTTAAATCAGACAGATCTTGAGAGAACAGAAGGCAGAGATGCCCATGTCTGGGAACCAGTGTGACCACCTGAGAACCACTAGTATATATTTAAATCTCAGTAAAAATCTAAAATGTAAAAGGAAACATAGGGCAAACTAGGAGGACAACTATGAAGAAACCAAAAAATGTCTCCAGAAAGATGGTATGGAGTCATGCTTTTGAAACTCCTGAACAAAACACAGAGTTGGTTTGTTATCAGTCGCTGTCCCTGAGCCCCAAGTTCTCCAGGTACATGTTATAGCTCTCAGCCACATTACTGAGGAAAGCTTGCAGCCAGTGAGAGTTGCCTGCAAATGTGAGGCTGAGTAGGACCTGCTGGTCACAGAGAGCATCTGGAACAGTGCTAGGAGAACAGGTAAGGGTGGGAACAAATAGAAACAGAATTAAAATAATTTTTACAGGTCTGAGAGCTGAATGACTGATTCTTTCCCTGAGCTGTGCAGACATACCAGAGTAATAAAATATATTTTCTAGACATGACATGCCAGCAGTGAATCACTGATGGTGACAACTGTTTTATTCTTTCTGCTTCCTAAGCCCCACAACGTTATTACCCTTTTGCACTGTCAGATATTAAAATCATATTAACAATCAGGAACTGTATTAAACTGTCTGAAAATGAAATAATATGGTAGCACATTTGAAGGTTAGAGAGAGCCCTTGGGTGTAATTCACTAAACTGTAATCTACCTGCCTGCTACTCTGCAGATGAAGCAGGAAGCATTGTTTGTGGGAAAATAATTACCACCAAGATATACACTCCCCTACCTCCAGACATGCACACAAACACTACTCTGTGTATCTCAAGCTGCTGTTGAAGCTGGGCACCTGAAAAAGAATAGTCATGTGTGCACAAACAGCATAAGAGACAACTTCTTCATTGCAGTCTTCTGTAGCACGGCCATGAAGAGAAACATTTTGCTCCACTTACAGGCAAAGGTATGTGGGAGAGAGAAGAAAACCCATTGTCTAATGATCAGAGAAAGAATTAGAGATACAGTCCATTGCCACAGCAAAATAGACAGTCACCAGGAGCAGTTTAGGAGCTCTTTGAGAGGTGACTGAAATCCCCTAGAAGGAAGTAGTTTAGTGAAGGTAACTCACTAAATTCTCTGAAGGTAACTCAGCCAATTCTGAGTATTGGTGTCTGTAAAAAGAGATGTCTGTGCCCCTGCCCTTACATTAATGAAGCAAATTTAATTACTGTTTAAACTGACTCTTCTCTATAACACAGGTGAGCCATTAATCCAGATTCTAAAGAAAATATAAATCAATCAGTCCCTTATGGAAGGGTTGTACTGTGATAGATGTGCCATAAATCATGTAGAAAGGTGATGCCCAAACCCTTTCTGAATTTCTATAATCTAATTTTATCCTCTCCAAAATTAAGAATGTCTTATCCGGCAGACAATAAAATGGAGACAACTTTATTAATAATGTTGATAACACAACTGAAATGAAAGTGTTTCTCTAGTATTTAAGTTTGTTCTAAAAGGGTGAAATAATTTTTTTATTTGATTTTGAGGACACAGTAGAGGGAAAAAGCAGGGAAGGGAGAAAACCATTGGAATATTTTCCCCCATATCTTGAGGGATTTTTTAAGCGCCTGCTTCTTCATGATTCTGTAAAACTGAGTGACAAAATCGGTAAGAATGAAAAATTTTGTAAATAAGAGTATTTTACAAAAAGATTTGTGCTATCCACAGACTCTTATTTGGTCTCATTGCCGAACAAGATCACAAGTCCTACAGATGCTATGTGTCAATGAGCTCGCTACTGCCTTACTGATCTGGAAGCAACTAAGTGGTGCTTTCTCAGTGACAGTTAAAATGACAGGAATATTCATTATCATCTTATTTTTCTAATGTGGAAATAGGAAGGTTTGAAATACTTTGCTCTGCAATGAAATCTACAATAAACTTCAGGTGTCCTGCCCTTTCTCTGTAGTTACATCTGAGGTTTATTGTAGAATTCACAGGCAAAAGAGGCAAACTTGTTGAGGGAGTAGTGAGAGGGACCCTCCCTATACTGCATATATATAAACTGACAGGAATGACTTCTATGTGTTATTTGATGCAAATAATCTAGACAAAGAACATCATCAACTGTCAGGATTACTTCCAGTTGTAGAGTCAATGCAAGTAACACATGAATGTTTGTGATTAAAACTCAGAGCACAGTACTTCAGTAAAATGATTTGCTAGGTAATTGTGACAATTCTTTGTGTGTCAGAACAGCATTTTAATTTCACTTTTCTCTGTCCATCCGAGTGCTAGCCAGACATGATGTTCTTCTACTAGTGCACTCAGGTACTCATGGATAAATGCTACAATAGACCATGATGCACGGGTCTCTGCACTTGCGTTAGTCTGCTTGGCATTACTGGTATCTCTTTGGTATTAGTTACTGAGAAAATGTATATTTTTCTGAGTGAAAGATATTGAGAAATAGCTTTTTCAGGCTCAGTTGCTACCACCTTGTATTGTTTAATATGCCTGTCAAATCTATCAAATCCTCAATGCTCATATCTTCTCTGTTTCTCCACTACAGTTGGCTCACAATGGCAAGCAAAAAAATGCAGAAAATTCTAGCAGCACTCTCAGTTAATTACTGTGTAATTACTCAGTTGATCATTGTGTAGCTGCTATGGTGGATGCCACAACCCACACATCTAGCCTTCTTTCTTTCCTAGAAAAAAAGCATTTATCTACTATTTCCACCTCTTGAACCATGGGCAGCTTCTGCAAATCTGGAGGTATTAAATGACAGTTACATTTTCCCTGCTAATAGAAGATTGTGGTATTATGGTCATGCTAAACAGAGGTTGAGTGAAATGTCTTAAAAAATTGAAGTATATCACTTTTTAATGAGGAAGCACAAGTCATTATATACTGCAAGTGAGAGTCACCTGCAGCTAATAAAATGCAAGGTTTATGTGCACTGAGACAAGGATATACATTGTTCTGTTCTCTACAGAAAGTTTTGTTTTGTGAAATCTCTCTGAGATGGCATACACTGCTTAGTGGATGTCATATATTTTTGTTTTCAGTAACCACAAAATACATTCAAACACTTAAAAAAAAAAAGTTCTCCTGAGAGGTAAAATTTGTATTTCCTAGTTGAAAATGATAATTTTAAGTCCAGCTTCATGTAAATCCAATGAGAAAAGAATTACAGTGCTTTTCTTTTTCATGCAGATCATTGAACTAAATACTGAAGTACTGCTTCAGATATTGTTTGGGTGTTAATTGGGCTAAGCTTTGGCTGAGGCCTCTGGGAGATTAAAATCCCAGTTCTCAAAATATAATCTAATTGCAAGTATACAGCAAATGGATAGTCTCAAAAGTATTTGTAAGATAGGTGCCAGAGAATCAGCTTATGTGTTTGATTTCTGCTTCATTTCCTGCTGTTCAATGTCATGCTCCAGTTAACTATGGAAAGATTATTAATATATGAAAACAGTTTTTAGTTAGAGTGATATTGATAAGTCTTTCCAATTCATGAAGGATCATTTGTGATACAACAGCATTTGCGTATTAGGTTCAGCAACCTAAAATGCCTCACATGATCTCCAGGACTGAGGCAAATAAACTCACATTTTGGCAAAACCCTGACATTTGGTATATGCTTTCTAGTCAGAATTAGGGTCCTGGGAGAGACTTGCTTACACCATATGAGAGCGTCTCTGGCCAGCGGGGTCTTAGGCAGCAGTGAAAAGGTCTCGGGGACATTTATTTTCCTACTTTGCCACCCAACAGACCCAACAGTCAGGAGGTTGGTGGAATAAAACTGCAATGCATGTAGAGAAAAACCCCATCATTTATTAGATCAAAGACCCATTCTAACTAATAGCAGCCTGGCATCCTTTTGGATGAGACATATCTCTTCTGCCTTTGAAATCATAGTGTGATGCTGTTTTCTGCAATCACCAGAGTAATCACACTATTTGACATAAACTCTCCCAATATTTCTGCTGCATTCAGGATTCTGTTTTTTCCCCTTTTCAGAATGGTTGATTGGCAGACACAGCTCAATAGCTGCTGCACTGCACTCTGTAGTAGCTGCTTTTCAACAGTGTCTGTTCAGTAGTTACTTCAGACATATATACATCATTTACTTTATTGTGAGCAATTGGTATCTTTTGGAATGATGGTGACATGATAAATCTGAGTTTCACTACAGGGATATTTGAGTGAGAGCTGTCCTGCCTTTTGAACATTTCATTTTATGCTGCTTCTCTTATAATTATCAACCAATACTTTTCTAATTACATTTTGCTTTTAACAAAAATGACTATAAAATAGATAGAAATTATCCATGCCAAATGACTGTTTTTCCTGCATGCTAAACCTCTTCATAATTGCTTCCTCTGTGGGAACATAACTTGGAGGATTTTTATGTTGCTTTGAAATTCTAGGTCTTTCTGATTTGAAATTAAAAAATGGAGAGCTCCCCTTCCTGTTTAGTTCAATTTTGAGACAGGCTCAAGGCTCTGTTGAGCTATTCAGCATTCAGCCTCAGCATTCAGAAGGTTGGGGCTTTGGTGTAAAAGCTCCTCCAAACATAAATGTCACTCCATCTCCCCGAAATCATACTTGTAATCTATGAGTTATGTCAAATACCTAATACTATGTCTCCCTTGCGAGTCAGTGTTAATGGAGCATGGTTCCAAAAAAAGAAATCATTTTTCTGTCAGATGCTTAGGACAAAAAGAAAAACCTCATAGAGGAAGGCCTAAATAGAGTCCTGTTTGCCTGCTGTCCAGAATCTGTTGTGTTTACCAGCTGCCAAAGAAGCAATAATGAAAAATAGTTACTGACTGTTCCTCTGAGTCAGGAAGTTTATAGTTCATCCCAGCAGGAGATTGAACCTCATGGGTTTTGCAGGTAATATCTGCAAATGAAACCAGACATGCTGCAAACTCCCCTTCACCCCTGCGTTTGAAAGAGATTCTGGAAGGCATTCACAGCCCAGTTGGCCATTCTGTACCAGCACTGTCATGCTGGTGCCACGTGACCTGTAACATCTGTTCCTTCACCAATTAGACCACTTCTAAAGGATAAATTAAAAACAATTCTAATTAAACACTATAATGGAACTATCAATCTATGTTACTGAGGCAGAACAAGGATGTAATTAGTTATTGATACAAAAAGATTTGTTTAAACTGGTTTGGTTTGCTGTCAGCCACCATAGGCTTTTAGCAAGCTTATACAGAACTTGAAAATAGCCACCACTGTATCTTTCTTTTAATCAAAACATACACACAGGAGCAGATTCTTGTAAACTACTCTGTCATTCCATGTTCCTCACTAATTTAGGCAAGAGATTTGCACATTTACTTTAATACTATCTCTTTTGACTGGCAATGCACTGCTTCCACTATTCAGATGATCTATTTAACATATATTGTATTCGGAGTATAAGCAGCCTTTTCTGTAAATATCTGAAAACCTGGAGAATAATTCTTTACATTTCAACATTTACCAACCATTGCTACCTCTGTTACCAGGCAAAATGGTGTTTTAAACTCAGAAAAAATCCTGCACAGTCAGATTTAAAAGGAGAGTGTGGAGAAAACATGATTACTGCCTATGAAATGCAAGAGGATGTGGGAAGTTTTATCTCAATAGGAAATGAATGTGAATGTCTCTTCTATGTAACACAGAAATTTAGTGTGGTTTTTTTGTGGGGGTGAACTGTGATGAATGCACAAAGTGTAAGCTTACTACAAGATTGCATTGATCAAAATCAGATATTTTAATAAAAAGAAATATGGAAATAGTTGGAAGTGAGCTGGCTTTAGTAAACTAATGTTGCATTTTATTCCATTTTCTTTTAATGGTTTTAATTGTTTTTCCTTCACTATTTGCTCTATAGCTGTCCATGATCTTATGGTAAGAGTAGTCCCTATGATTACCCACATCATATTGTTTGGACTCTGTCTTAAACAGAATGAATTGTGCCTATTCCTCAGGTATTGTACCAATTCTGTTATCATAGATATTTATAAAGCTGTCACATGTGCACCATTTTGAAATGTGTGCCTTCTTCATACATTTAGAGCTCTCACAAAAGTCTGGACTGTTCATCAAGGAAAGAAGTAGAGAAATTCTTCAAGGAGTCTACTGGAAGTAGTTTGTAATCTCTGCTGTAATTTGCATCTTCTCATTCACTTCTGCATCCCAGGCAACAGAAGTGAGTTCTAGTGGAACAAAGATGTGGATATTACAGTAGAGTAGCAACTTCATTTGAATTCTTCTAAACTGTGAACAGTACCTTTTCCCCAAATTAATTTTATTAGAGGATTAAATAAAAGGACAGTGTAATCTGATAGTAGTTTGTTTCTCAGTAAATACAAAAATCTAGTAAAAAATATTTTTAAAAGTATAATAGCTTTGTGTTTTGGTGTAGATTTTATTCAACCTTCAATTTGCCAGGTTATAAGAAGAATAATATAAGGCTTCTTATTAGGGCTTCTTTTATAAGAAGCTTAATAAAAATTTGGATATTTAGAAAATAAAAATATAAAATTCTTTTTGAATAGCTGGGGGAAATGGTTTGTGAAATGGAGGCACATGGGGTTATTTTGTTCCAATATAAGTACACCTCTACTGAGATGAACACTGTACTCAGTCATGTCCTTAACAGAAAGCAAAGACAGCACCAGGTCTCTACAGCATAGAATTTTTCATCTGCTACCAGAACACAATTAACTCTTTGTACAGCATGGAGGCTTATTAAAAAACACTGTTCCATCAGCCTGGATTTATTCTATTAAATAAAGACCAAACTCTTTTCCTCATACTTACCTCTGTCAATCTGAAGGAGAATTGCAACTAATATAAGAGAGCATTTAATTTCCAATCATAATTTAGGCACAGAGTCTTAGTTATAATCCACATATAAGGAGCCAGTGAATGACAGATTCATCATATTAAATTTGTGGCATGGTCATATCACCAGCCTTGTTTGCTGGTGTTCATCTATAAAACAGATTGTGACCACTCTGGCTACAGACAGCTTAGGCCTGATTCAAAAAAAAAGAAAATCTACTGAGTAAAAGGCTGTTGTTACATTTTTTAAGTCAATTCCACTGCTCAATATATTGTTTAACCCACACGTGTTCTAGTCTGTGGGAAAAATAGCATTTGCTAACACATTAAAAGAGCAGCATGTCTCTGTTGCAAGGTTAACAAAGACCCTGCTCTGCTGTATTTTTCATTTTGTTTTGCACTCCCTTCAGTGAGGCTTAACTCAACCTGTGTATAAAAACTGATGTAAAAAACCATCTATATATGGTTCAGATCAGAACAAAGATTTATGGCCTTATCATCGCTTTTTATAATCTAATTCTCTGAAGTTCATTCTTGCCTCTTTCGGCCTCCTTTTTTAAGGAGTAAAAGGAAAATACGGTAATTTTATTCTATCAGACTTAAGGCTATGATGAGAAGTGCTAAAGAATAACCAACCAGCAAATGCATCTGAGATATCATTTGTTTTATTCATACTAATGCATTTGTGCAATAAAAACTGTGCTTTTCTCTGCCTATTAGAGAATAGTTGGTAGAGCACAATAGTCTCTCAAATTAACTGTGAAAACAGAATTTAAGTTCCTTTCTTTTTATTCAGTTTCTGGGTATAATCTGCTGTAAGATTACTTTCAAATTTATAATTGCACTTGGAGACAAGAAAATAAGGAATCATGTTGCAAATTACTACAGAGGGAGGTGCTTGATGGGAGTAAGCTACAAAGCTTACACTTGTAGCTTCTTTGTGCCATTTGCATTGCATTTTAAGGCCCAGAATCACCAACCACCAGTTCTAGTGAGTAGCAAGCACTGCTTTACATGAGCGTAGACCAATTTTTAAGCTTTGGGAGAACAGGACACCACGTACACAACGCCACATACATTACACCACATTTGTCACAACATACAAGAAAACCAGGCCAGAACATATCACTAGAAGCAAGTTAGACATGCAAGTGATGTAGGCATAGCTGCATGGCTAATTAGCAGTGTCTTCATAGTGCCTAGGAAGCTAAGATGAATCATTGTCCAAAATAAATGTGAGTTAACTCAGCTGCTCTCTGTTGGCATAGATTATATCTTAAACCCATCACCATTCAAATTACATTTCACTAGCAAAAATTTTCATCCATCCAGAAAGCATTAGGATTTTGTAAGCAATTTCTCCCAGGTTTTGTGCCATTGCATGCCATTCATTATGAGTTTCACCAAAATCTACAAAAAGTGAATATTTTGTGAAGGGAAATGTTTCTGAGCAGATGTGCAATTCACAGGGGTAAGTATTTTGGTGAATGTTTGAATATAGTGAAAGCAGCAACAGAAATTTTTATTAAATTATAAATAGAATTTCCCTCACCACCAAGAAAAAACATGTTTTGATTCAATAGCTAATTTGTCACAAAATAAAATTAGATCAATTCAATTATTAGACCAGAAACACCATGTACAGTGATGTTTCTAACTTAACTACAAACATTTTAGGGAAGGGCTCATTTTCTGTAAAGTAAATATCCCTTTGTGTTGATGGTGGCCTTTGATTGAAAAAAATCCTGTCTATTCTGGGACCAAGTATAGGGTTTCTATGTTTGGAAACACTGAGGATATACACTCTAGGAAAACAGTCATCCCTTGTTAGAATAGAAAATAAGCTTCAAGTTCTGTTCCTCTACTAACTTGGAGAACTGTAGATTGTAGCAGATGGGACCATGGGACCCACTGGGGACTTTGCTAGTGTTGACAACCAGCTTCCACTATCACATTCTCTTCTAGTTTTGCCACTACTGCAGACTAATTCAACAAAAGCTAATATTTTAGAAAGGTGCTATTGCTAAATGTCCTGGGTCTTTTGTAAATGAAAAAATGAAAACAGTTCTCCTTGGATAAATAAAGGTGGTTTTNTTTTTTTTTTTTTTTTTTTTTTTTTTTTTTTTTTTTTTTTTTTTTTTTTTTTTTTTTTTTTTTTTTTTTTTTTTTTTTTTTTTTTTTTTTTTTTTTTTTTTTTTTTGTTTTTTTTTTTAAATTTTGGTGGGTTTTTTTGGTACTGGAATGTCTTCATTAACTTCTATGTGACTGACAGATAATTTCAGAGTATAATCTATGAAATGCCCTGGTGACTTTCATAAGCCATAGAAAACGGCACCATTTTTCCAGGGGCCTGGTAAAGATTGTACAGTGAATAAGGGCATATAGCAGTCCCATGAGTTCTGCTCTTGCAACTATTATTTACTGCAAATCAATAACATGGTTGGAACATTAAAGGACATAGATGAAGTGATAGCACTTGCTACAATAAGGTTAGAGCTGAAAAGCCAGCTGATTATGTTGCAGAACCACAGTGTAGAGGGTAACCAGAAGAGAAACTTAGTGCAGATTGGTACCATTCATTTTCTTGAGATAGTGTCACATTAGTAATTAGCTGCCTAGATTAGCTAGATAGATAGAACTTAATTATTTGGCTGTTAAGAGGACTGTACATAGCAGAATTTTAAATAGGAGTTCAAATTCTGTATTAAAGGCACATCTTTTAATAATTACTTAACAATTAATAAACTATTAATAGATACCAAAACCAAGTATGGACAGGAATATTGGGGCTCTAGATTTCCAGTTGGAAACAAACCAGATTATCGAAAG
Organism: Ploceus nigricollis; assembly: GCA_013399945.1. NCBI lineage: Eukaryota > Metazoa > Chordata > Aves > Passeriformes > Ploceidae > Ploceus > Ploceus nigricollis. The sequence goes on along the minus strand of VXBC01008946.1, from coordinate 87,724 downwards.
CCATAGTTCCAAGCTGTGAGTTCACTCCCTGGCTTTGGATCAACTGAATAAGCATCCTGTTTGCTAACACACTGCAGTTTTGCTTTGGTAACTTTCTATATACTTTGTAATGACTTACAAGGGAAAGATAATACATTTCGGTCCATAAACCTGAGTGAGAATAGAGTGAAGTGGTGTTCAGAGACTTTTTTTATTAAGGATCATTTACCAAGAACTGCAGGTGTAGCCTCTATACTATTGTCTCCCCTGGAAAGAGCACCCAGAGATGCAAACACCAGAGCAAAGCTTGGCTGCAGAGCTACCCAGAGTAATGCATGATGAGTTATGATTCCCTTATGATATTCCTCTGTCGTCCTTTCCTGTAGAATAAATGGGAATTTATGTCATAAATCCATGGCAATTTGGCATTCAATGCTCATTCATGGTTCAGAAGTCTATTCTGGGAAGGTGATTTGCTGTCATAAGGCAAAGTGTGCAGTGGAGTTCCGTACAACCTACTCCTACCTACTTAAAGCATTATCTAAACGTCAGGGAAGTGATTGGATATATTTACACTATATTAAAAAAATAAATTGGATGAGGTCCTCGTGTTACTGTAAATTTCAGTATATGAACAGACTGGTAAGACTGTGATTTAATTTCTCTTTAATTAGTGAAGTCCTTTTGTTAACACATGTATCTCTCCCTTGACAGAGCAATGAGGAAGGCATGAATTCTGTACTTGAGCTCTCTGTGAAGGATCAGGCCTCTTAGCGCTTAGACTGGAAATGACCTGGAAGATCATGTTTCCAAGTACTTTGGTGTTTCATTAACATTTTGGCTTATAGTCAGGAGATTTTCAAGAGCATCAGCCTGCTTCTATTATGTAGTGCCTTTGTTACATAATGATATGTGGTTAAAATGGAGCTCCTGTAAAATATAGCATATAATTTAATGAACAGGAAGTTGCTTTACATTTTTTCACTTTTTTTACAATTCTGAAAGAGAATGTGTCTTGATTTGGGCTGGAACTGCAATTTTCAGCCTGCAAAATGGGGACAGTTGGCCAGGAGGTATCAACCACTGTTTGGGGTTGGGCTGGGCATTGGTCAGTGGTTGGTGAGCAGTTGTCTTGTGCTTCACTCATTTTATTTGTGTTTTATTCCTCTTTCCCTTTTTTCCTTTTCATCATTATTATTATTAAATTTTAATTTATTTCAGTTCCTAGACTGTTCTTATCTCAGCCCGTGGATTTTACCTTTTTCTGGTTCTCTTTGCCATCCCACTGGGCATGGGGATGTGAAAGAGTAGCTGTGTGGTACTTAGTTGCCAGTTGAGGTTAAACCATGACAGAATGTTATAACTTTACTGCTATTTATTGTGACTCTCAGAGTGTCTTAGATGCTTCACCTCAGATCTAGACCCCATTGCTTTATGCAGTGTACAAGGGCTGAGTATTATTTTGCACTCCTTATCTTGACATCTGTGTTCACCATTTAATTTCCTCCATATACCATACTTGAAATGGCTGTTTCCTGATAATTTTTAAAGTAACTTCTCAATGTATAATTTGAAAGTGCTTTGGAAACCTGCATGAATTAATTGTATAAATAGCACTGTATAAACGGCAAAGGATAAATACCATATAATTTATTGATTTTTGAGATACTTTCCAGATTATTTATAAAATAAAGGTGCAAAGTCGGTTTAATTGCAACATTGGGTTCTAGCTGGTGTCCCTATCCGTTCACAGTATGGAAGTAAGTTAATTTTAATCTAGTATGCAGCTTTTAAAAAAAGAACAAAACCAGAATGCACATCACATTGAAGCACATACCAGCTCTTCCGAGAAAGAAAAACAAATCTCTGTTTCTTTCAGTCTGATTACTTCTGACTGTCTCTGCAGTAATTGCAGATCAGATCCTCTAGTTGCAGAAGATAGGGCACTACATTTCCTTTAATTCTTATTTTAAAAGGAAATCTTCTGCAAAAAATATTACTTGCCCTCAAATGCATGGAAAGTAAAAGGCTGAATTTCTTTTTGAAAAATGCTTCTCTTTCTTTACCATCACATTTCTGATATGTAAAATATATCCCTGCAGGGCACAGAACAGAAGAGCCTGCAAAGTACTCTGCAGGAGATTCTGTGCCAAGGGTTTGGGGGTTTTTGTGCAGACTGTGGTAAAATCTGGGCAGATAAATCTAAGTGGGAGTTATGGGACATAACTGAGTTAGCAAACATATGGGTTTTGCAAAGAAAAACAGGTTACTTAATTATAGGGGAGAGAGGGTTTATCACTAAGGGTTAGCATAAAGGTTCTCACAAAAAAAAAAGGCTTTGGTCAAAGATTTATTGCTTGAATTATTTAACTGCTTTCAATGAACATGTGATAGTGCATTGGAAATGAGCTGGGTATCTCCTCAAATTTCTGAATGGCCTAATTCTCACCTCAGCTAGCTGAGGAACCTTTATTGCTACCTGGATGTTCCCAAAAGAAAGGCCCTGTTATCCCTTATTTATTAAAACTCTCTAATTCAAAAGAACAGAAGAAATTTATTCAATATAAATAGTTTAGTGTAAATGTTTCTGTATCATCTGGAAATGAGAGGAAAAGCTAATTATATTTAATGTGAAACTTCCAAGCAGAGCACTCTATCTCATTTTTTAAAATTATATTAATACCAAAATCCTACACAAACCAAGAATATAAATCTAAGCAATAATATGGTGTATTAAAATCGATATTGATAATTTGGAGTAAAAGTGCTTTATGAGAAAAAATAACAACCCCTTTAGGATCCCTAAGGAAAAAACCATTGTAATAAAACTAGAATAAATTACTACAATCTAATCACCTTTTAAATAACTAAAATTCTTTAGTGGAATTTATGATGTCAGAAGAGCTGTTGCTTTTAAGCACAGAGCAAACAGCTGCTGCTGCTGCATGCAGTTAGAGCATGCAGGAGCATTGTCGACAATCTGCCCTCCTAATTAACTGTTCATTGACCCATTAGTTCTCTCTCTGAACCATTTTTTCACACTTTTGCTTTATCTTGTGCCTTCTACCTCTGTCTGTCCAATGCAAGATTGCCTCTAAGGGCCTGAGGAGAGTGGGGAAATTCATGTGGATCAGCTGCCCTAGAAGTGGCCTTTGATCTCACTCGTGCTAATAAATGAGGAGGATTAGACAATACATTGCCCTTTACAATATGTATCTTGTAGTCTTGCCCTTCTTCTGTTGAAGGAAGCCCAGAATGTCTTATTTTGAATGGTGTATTACTTTTCTTCAATATCTGTTAGAAAAGACAAATACTTTAGAAAATACAAACTTAATAATTAAACCTTGCATTTTGGCTGGGAAAAATGAGATTTTTGATGGCCATTTGCTGCTGTGAGAATTCAATGACAACTTTACACTAACTTCCAAGGCAATTTCATCTGCACACATCAACTTTCCTATCACTGAGAACGGTTCAAAGTCCAAACTGTCATTCCTGCTCAAACTTCAGGTATGCCAGGTCCAGACAATTGAATGGTTCTAGGGGAAAGTGTGACTTTGAACTCAATTCAGTATTTCATAGTAAGAAATTTTAGTGAACAGAGGATAAACTTGATGTGCTTTCAGTAGCCAGTGTTGCTAGGGAGACGTGTTATACAGTGTTAGGAATCCAAGTGCACAAAGGCATTGTGCCTTGGTCATCCTGTCATGCAATGAAGACATGAGAAAGGTATAAACATGAAAATCCCATTTCTCACCCATTCTAATGTGACTATTTGATATCTGTTTAGTAGATATGAGCCCTTTTGTTCCAGAGACCTCTCATTAGTTGCTAATTAAAAGTTGCTCCAAAACAACTTTTTCAAAATCAAGTATGAATTATTTTGTTCCCTCTGGTACTTGTAACAGCTGAGAGATAAGAGCTGGCTACTGTAGAATGTTATGGCAGAGGAAGAGGCTGTCCCTGAATAAGTTCATCTGAAATGAAAGCTGGCAGTAAAGCACTTGAGTTACTTAATGCCACCTCGCCCATCTTCACTGTAACCACTGAGGCCTAAAGAAAAAGCTGTGGAGAGTGTCAATGTGACATGAAATACTGATATTGCAGGGCATTTTGCCTTACATACTTCTGACAGCCTTGCTGAAGTGATGAAATTCTGAAAGAGTAATCTGTATTATTTATAGCAAGAGGGATCTTTGTTATTTTTACTGACATGTTATGGGACAAACTGAATATTCAGTAAAACTGGTGTTTACCTTCAGTTACAGTCTCTGCTGACAGGACCAAATACTTATCTGTGGCTGCAAAAATGATGCACTTCTAGTTTGTTTCCTGGCTATACTCTTTGTACATATGCATGCTTAGGTACACCAGAGAAAGGTGGGAGAACTGAAGAGGTGTGCCCTGTTGCACATTAATATCAGGAACTACTGACTGGCTCTGGAAGTCTCATCTAACCATATCCCAGTCTGGTGAGGTGCCATAGGGGAGTGTGTCCACAGCATTAAAACAACGCTGGAGCATCATCTGCTCAGCAGGCTAAAGACTCATCAGTTAGCACTGGGACTACACTCAGCCTGGTGTTGGACATTTACAATTTGTTTTATGACAGTCATAGCTCAACAAAATGAACATCTTAAGGAATAGAAGAAAATTTCCTGGTTTTGAAGAGTCTTGCATTTTTCAGAAATATGATTGAGTCCAATTACATAAGAACAGATTAAAACCACACCAGCTTGAGGAGAATTTGACAGGGAAGATTCCTGTGTAGGTAATATTTATGTTCTACATATACTTCCCTCAGGTTTGTTTTGTCCCTTAACAAAGTGAATCCAAATAGGCTGCATCACAGCATCCCAATCTGTAATTCCCAGATAATAATCCAGCCTTGAAAAGAACAGGAAATATTCTTTACCACTGTCTTAAATTCATCAATTTACTTGAGCAGGGGGTCACAGACACCTCTCAGATGTTGTAATGCAGATTCAGTGATGCAGTGAAGTTTGGAGATAGATCCACAAGTAGCCCCCTGATATCACTATATGCAGACTGTTTATGTTTCAGGCTGCAGTCAAAATGACACCACTGCATGGCATTGCCAAAATTGGATCCATGACCAGCAGATGCTTTGAGCAAATTAGTGACATCTTGAGTTGGTTCAGATGTCATTGTTTTGCATTAAATACATATGATTTCATGCTTACATGTTTTGGATATTATTGCTTTAATGAACCAACAATTTAAATGGTAGGTAATAATCCACACTGGATCTGAAAGATTATTAAAGATCTGTGTAATTTTGGTGCTCAGTTTGGGTTCACTGAGTTTGTAATTGGGAACCCCCTGTATTTTTCCAACAGTTGAAGACTGAAGACATATCATATCCTGGAAGACTAATGAGACTATTATTTTACATTTGATTTCTCTATAACTATGAAGTATTTAACTTAGGTCAACACTCTTAGCAGCAGAATTACCCCCTTACTACTCTTTTTTTCTATTCTTATCTCTGCTAATTTGTCTATTATTTAGATAAATAATTAAATATGTCATATTAAATATACCAGTCCACTCCATTTGAATATGTGGAGATCAGGCTCATCTCTGCACCTGATATAGCAAGCTTCTCCTCATGGACTTTTTTCTACCTTCCCTGACAGTATGGGATACATGGTCATTGTCCCTGAAGGTCTGCATTCATTCATTCACTCATTCATTCACTCATTCATTCATTCATTCATCATAATGCTGTGCATTTCTGAACTACATATTTATTTTGATGCATATGATACACTCAGACTCTTCTATGTTTTATGAAAAGCAGGGGCTAAAAAGAATTTTTAAAAAAAACCCAGCAAGATGGGTCAATGCATTGTAATTTTTTTTATATTCCAAATCATATTTCCTTTTTTCTAGAAGAAAAAGATGTTAGAAGAACCTGCACTGGAACATTTTACCCATTACAAAAGTGTCACCACTGTCTGGTTGCATAGAACAAAACTCAAATCAAGGTATTTGACTTGGACAAAGTGTTGTTGGACATAAATGAGATTACATGAACATCATGTTCCATGGTTCTATAAAAATTCTATTTCTGGGCAATCAATTTGCTCTTGGAAGCTCCCAGGTCTATTTTGAGCAAGAACTGAGTCTCATTTTGCTAACTTTTCTTCTTCTTGTGACAAAGATAGCAAAAGGGAAAATTAGTACCTTGAAGATACAATGACCTTCACACTAAAGATTACTCATAATAGAATTTAAATTGTTGATGACTTTCATAATTCTTTTTGATTTTATATAATTTTCAATTCCTTTACTATAAAACATTATTCCCTTCCTCACCTTAGATGCTTCATTACGCATAATATTGCACATTAACTCTCAAATACTACATTATTTCTGTGTAATTTTGGTGCTCAGTTTGGGTTCACTGAGTTTGTAATTGGGAACCCCCTGTATTTTTCCAACAGTTGAAGACTGAAGACATATCATATCCTGGAAGACTAATGAGACTATTATTTTACATTTGATTTCTCTATAACTATGAAGTATTTAACTTAGGTCAACACTCTTAGCAGCAGAATTACCCCCTTACTACTCTTTTTTTCTATTCTTATCTCTGCTAATTGAAAGATAATTTCCATTTGAAAACTGTTCCATATCATGTCTAAGAAGAATTGAAAACTCAGTCTGTGAAGTGTGCACTAGTTTATTAAAACAGTGTTTACAGTATCACTTTATGATTTCAACATGACAAATCCATCTCCAAATACGTGGAAAAGTAGAATGAGAATTTATAGCATGATTTTTGTAAAAGAAAATCCCACTGACCCGTCTTTGCTATGACTTCTTTATTTTGCCCTTGTCTTCAGTGTTCATCGGAGGACATTTTGATGCTATCCACCTCTCAGAATTGATGCTTGATTTTGCAGCCTGGATTTTCAAGTTAAATTACATTGATCCTTTCTTTGACTCCAGTGTTAAAAATGATCCTGAGTGGTTTTAGCATAGTGACCCAGGAAGGTTTAAATTTAAAATGAATGACCAAGGGTTCTGCTTTAGTCCCTGTCAAATTAGGAATTATACGGAAAAATCTTCAACACTGGCCCTGTGTGCTGGAAAAATCTTCTGGATGACACCTTGTCAAAATCCTCCCTTTATTCTTGCTAGTTTTATGTTAAATTGCTGTCTGCTGGAAACAAGTTTAATCACAGCTGGAGTTCAAGCCAAGGTATATTTCAGAACGCCCAAGCAACCCTTCAGAGCTGTCACACTTACAGAAATGGGTGTTCTTCTGCCTCTGCCCCTCATGGGCAGGGGACAAGCTCCAGGTCCTGCTGATGACAGATGCTGCAATACAGCCTGCATGGGCTGCTGCAGTCAGGGACATAGACTGGCTTAGTGACAGTAGCATGTGACTGACAGTCACATCAGCCAGCCTGCAGAGATCGTGGCTTGCCCAGGTGAGTTCAGAATGCCCTTCTGGAGTGCACACACCAACAGTCTGAGCCAGGAGAAGTCCTGGGGTCATGGAGACCAATTTCACCTGGCCACTCAGAAGACATTGGGGATGCAGGAGCTGTAAGGGCAAAGGGATGCTCTTAATTCTTCTTTTAATGTGAGTAGCTAGGGGTTTACTTCTGTGGTGAAGTCTAACCACGTTCTCTCTTCCCAGTCTAAGATCAGGTTGCTCAGAGCCCCATCCAACTTGACCTTAAACGTTCCCAGGGATGGGGCATCTACCACCTCTCTGGGCAACCTGTCTCAGTGCTCCACCACCCTCACTGTAAAAAAATTCCTCCTTTTATCAAGGAAGATCCTTCCTTAGATTTAGTTCCTAAGATTACAAACTTATCAGTTCTATGAATGATAAACCAGGTTTCACCATTTCTACTCTCAATGTACGTAATGGAATCTGAACTTCTCTCTTTCTTTTTCTACTTCTTTTATTCCCAGTCCATTGTCCAAAACTTAATTGAAAACTTTCTTCACTACATATGCTTCTAAAGGTCTTCCAATACCAACTTCCCAGAGAAGCAAGAAAAATTATCTAGAATAAATACCAAGTCTTGTAGTTGACACAAAAATATCCATGCCTGCTTTGCTTCAGGAGGCATTTTTCTCATGTGAGGTAAATGTGTCTTTTCTGCTGTATTTTTGACATTTGTAATATGCCAAGCCAGTATCTGTAGTATTATTGTTATTCTTCATTAAAAGTTTTTACCATTTTGTTTTAGTTTTTTAGTCCCTTAATGACCTACAAGATCCTTTTTCATTAGTTTGCTTCAGAAAGTAGTGTAGCATGATAAAAGTAATGTATCATATAGGGATGGAACTTTGACTTCAGAAAGGGCCAACCAATTTGTGCTAAGAGCTTACATTATCTCCTGAAGGTTTTCAACCTGACCTGTTGTTTTTGAGTCACAGTTCAAACTGGCATCTTTCCATGTGGTTATTTTCAGTTAAGTATGAATTTTTCATCTCTGTTTCTTTTTCTTGTTTGTGAGGATGGTATTGATGATGACTCCAGAATTATTAGGATTTGTCTGTAATTAGCTGTCTGCATTAATATTTGTCTGATATTAGCTCTCTGCATTAACTCCAGGGTATACTTTTCCCTACACTTTCCTCTGGTTTGGTGTTGTTTGGGTTTTTTTAATCTTTAACCCAACATCTCTTCCTCTCCCTCAAGACTTGCCAGGATTCTCTAGATGCTGGCTTTATCCCTGATAAAAATATCACTAAATCTTATTAATCTCAATAACATAAAAATATTTTATATTCTACAGAAAAAGCTCACATTCCAAAGCAAATCAGAATAACGCTCTTCACTAAGCTCCTAAAGGAGTATTAACTATTCTGAACATGCATGCTGATGGTATAAGGTCAGAGGTTTATGTGTCTTTTATAGTTAGCTGTTTGGCATCAGCCATATGGTCTAAATTTTATTCCTTGGTTGGTTGTTGAAACATGTTTTCTCTCTTACATCTTTATTCAGTACTTTTGGGTCTCTGTGCGATCAGAGCATTCTGTTAGTTTCTTCCTTGGCATTAATAATTTCTCTGCTGGTTTGTCCATTTCCAAGTCAAGAAACTTCTTTAGTTTCTCTCAGCCCTCAACTGAGGTTGGTATATTGGGTATATTGGGTGAAATGGTATATTGGGTATGTTGGCTGAAATGGTATATTGGATGTGCTTTTCTGGCTTTACTCTGTTACATTATTAAGAGCATTCCTATTCTTTGGAAGCCAACCTCGAGCTCATCTGCAATTGCATGCAGCTAAACTCTACACTGTGCTTATTGCATAACAGGGGTAGGCTGGCCCCTGTATGACCTAAGTTTTTACTTTTATTTTCCTACTGCTGGGTTCTTTCAGCACCATCTTGTTTCTGGCCACATAGTGTGCATATCTTTAGGGTCAAAACCTCCTAAAGACTTAATTTTGTGACGTTTCTCCCTGGTATCCAGTGATAGGATGTGCATGAATGGTTCAAAGCTACACCATGGTTATTAGCAAGCACGGTTATTAGTACCATGGTTATTAGGTATTAGCAAGCATTTTTTTTACTGAGAGGGTGGTCAAACACTAGAACAGACTTCCCAGAGAGGTGAGCAGTGCCCCAAGCCTGTTAGTGTTTGGAAAATGTCTTTAACAATATTTAACTTTTGGCCAGGCTGTTGGACTAAATAATCTTTGTTGGTCCCTTGCAACTGAATCTATTCTATTCTATTCTATTCTATTCTATTCTATTCTATTCTATTCATTTCATTTCATTTCATTTCATTTCATTTCATTTCATTTCATTCTAAATAAAGAAGTAAATAAATACTTGTTGCTTTTATAATGAAATAAATACTCATCATGAGAAGAGCTTCTTCTCTGGAGCAACAAGAAAAAGTTTCACACACTAAGTGAACTAGTTAGTGACAGAAATCATACAATCCATTAAAGGTCTTCTACAAACCCATTGCTTATTGATACAGGTTCAAGGCTCTTGTCACTATATTCCAGACAAATTCACCTCTAAAAATTCCAATAGCTCTGTGTTTCTACTCAGTATAATTCTCTTTACAATTTCTTTTCTTCAGACACAATGCAGTATTTAGGATAAACTAGCCCAAAAATTACAAATTTAACTGTTTTTACATAGCAGTACTTGAGTTCCTGCAGTCATTCTCCAAATATTGGTAGTTGGGGCTATACAATTTATGCATATTATTCACAATATTATACAAATTATGGTGTTGTGCTGGTAGGGAGAAGTGCACAGAAGATGTTCTTCTAAAGAAAAATAAAGGATTAGAGACTTTTATGATGCAGCGTTGTTATGCTCCTCAAAGCTCTCAAAATTAAATTAGAATTTAGAAGAAAAATATTAGAAGCTATTTCCCAGTGTTCACGTATTTCAAGATGTTCTTTTCCTTTCACCTTTTTTATTCTTCATCTTCTCCTACAGTTGCTAAATGACTTCCTGATCTCTGATTTTGACCCTACTCTGAAGTGCATGCTCCTAATTCTGTACTATTATACTTGGATGATTAACTGGCTTGTCAAATAAATCACTATGAGCACTCAGCTACCATTATTAATCTATTAATCACTTTAGCAAAGAAGATGTTAATGCTATTCTGTCACCTTCAGACAATTCTAGAACTGAAACAGGTTGTGGACTTGAGCTTGCATTCCAAAGTGACTCTGCACATGCACACCAGCAGCAATACAAAACACAGATTGTTGATAATTCAGCATTTTTGTAGCAAGATAGACTGGAATCAGGCCACCAATAGTACATGACATTAAGATCTATTTTACAATATTAAGATCTATTTTACAAAAAAGGCACTATTGCATGCTTGTCTGCCTGGAGTTGACCAATGATATCATCATCAGAACTCATGGTGAGAAATGGGGGTCATGGTGGCGCTTGATGCCTCCAGGATGAGCTAAGTCTAAGAGCAATGGCCATTGTCACTCCCACAATATCATTACATCAGAGGGATGGCTCTGAAAGGGACCTGTTTCACCTTTCTGAGATAGGTCATCTTGTCTTGTATCTTTCAGCTCTGGGTGCCTCAGGATGCCTACCCAAAGCTTCTTTCTGTTGTTTTCCTCAAGTTTCTTCCTTGTTCTAATCTCTGCTTAAGTCCTGCTTTTGCCTTGATGCCTTATTTAAGATCTGCATCAACCCTTGGCTTTTCTACTCTTCATACTCCCAATCCATCCCCATTAAGGCTTATTCACAATTAGAATGTTACAAATATTAATGAAGTACTTCTACTTTACCTTAAAACTAACCAAAATGCTCAGAAATAGATTCACCTCCTCTTCCCCAAAAGAATTTAGGCTATATTGTTATGTTAAATGTATCCAGAGATAAGGAAGGGAAATCACATGTTGCACTATATTCACAGGAAATCCATTGACTTAATGGCACTGAGAGGGATTTACCTTGTAGAGAGATGGAGAATTTTAAACTACAGACTTTGTTTTCATTCAACGTCTTCTCTCAATTCCACTATCTGAGTCTGAGGATTTTGAATGACAAAATGGCTACACAGATTTAGACAGGTTTAACAGGCATCAGGTTTAGGATCTTTGTTTCTTTTGTCTATCTAACAAATTTCACTTTTACAAGGAAGATTGCACTTTTGGTCTATTTGCTGTAGGAACAAAAGACATATTGCTTTGATTCATTTTTATAACCCTTCCTAAGAACAATACATATTTCTTTTTTTATACTTAGGCTGACTTTTTACAGATCTCAAGAGAGTGTGAGAAGTTCCAGAAGAGAGATGTTGAGAAAGACATTTCTGAAGGACTGCATCTTTTTCCACTGAACAGCATTAACTTTGTTATTGCATAAGAAAAAGTAGTTCTATTGATTCTCAGTAACTTTTTCACCCTCTGTGAATAAAAACATAACTAACTAAAACAAAAGCCATATTTTACGACTGGTAATGAATGGGTCGTTTTACTTGACTTCACTCTTTAGTGAATGAAGTACCAGGAACCGACAAACTGAAATTGAATTAATAGTAGGACCACATTATATTTGGATTATTCAGTCCCTGGTCTGGGTCTTCTAAGGTTAGAACTATAGGACAAGTTCAAGAGATTGAATACAGCATTCCTTTTATTTAAAAGCTGAGACACTCAACTTCTCTAATAATTAAGGCTGGGACAAAATATGTTGCATATGCAGTTTCAGGCTTTGCCTTTTTTGTGTATTTGTTTCTACCAAAAACTTGTGTCCAACCCAAAGCACCAGCAGGACAGCATTAGAAATGCATAGGATTTGCTGAGGCAATTTTATTAGCAGGCATTGAAAGAAGAGAATTGCTGGGAGTCAGCAGAAGGCCTCAGAAGGTCCTCTCTAGGAGCTCTTCTAACCACTTCTTGGGTCATGGCAGATAGTTTCCTTTGCCTACAGAGCACATAATATGCTAGGAATCCCTCAGCTTTTGAGATGCAGAACTTGGTTCACTGAGCTCCCTCATGTATGGCAGACCAAGTGCAAGGAACTTTCTGGCCATTCAGAAACAGTAATCACAAAAATAAAAAGTCTCCTTCAAATCAAATAAACCATAAATAAGCTCCAAGGACAAAGGTCTATTTGGAAGACTGATAGCAGAATCCTATTGGCATCCTATTGGGAGGGAGATGCTAAGAGTTGTGCATATTTTTCTTTTCTAGCAATGTCTTCAAAACAATTTGTTTGGGCTAATAACATGAAGCAAAGCAATGCTTGATGGCAAACTAGTACTTGATTTGCTTGGGGACAGGTAACTTGAACTTTCCTTTGTCTTATGCATTTTATCAGAAGATTTGATACACATTTTTTTTTATGTAGGCCCTTTGACTCATTCAATATCCAGAATGAGTGCAGAACTTTACAGATTCAGCATTACATATGCTTCTGAGGTTTTCTTCCATAAAAATTCTTGATTTATCTACTGGAATAACATGTTCCTCTTGTAATTTTTCTGCATTTCATATTAGATAAACGAGATACCTGTCCAGTTACTGGGGTGTCTACTGGAGTATCTCCCACACTCCAAGGCTTTCAGCCATGTGCTGACCTCAGGCTGTGGGGCACGAAACAATATCTTGAATCCTCTAGACCCTTCTCTTCTCTCACATAGCCAGCAAATTTCTGAGGATTTCTTCTATCAAGGGCACATATTATACATGCTGAGGACTGTATGCATTCTGTGCTAAGAGCTGAGAGTCCACACAGAGCAAATCACCTCAGAAGTCATCGCCAAAGTATTTAGTGCCCTGGGTTTTTCAGTTGCTAACAAGGTAAACATATTTTCATATAAGAAAGCTGCCACCTTAAGTGTCAGCTGGGTCACTGTCCAACAGAACTTGTAAAAGCCACAATTTAATAACTTTTTTTAAAAAGTGAACATTCTAGAAATAAAGTCATAATAGTATAATAACAAAGTAAGAAGATTAGTTGAGAATAGAAACAATGAAAAGAAAAACAAGCCTGTCCATTAGGAATGATAAAATATCCTGAGTAGAGATCCCTTAGAATATATACAGAAGAGACTTTGTGGGAAACTCCAGCTTTTTTTTTAAGTGGATCCATTCCTTTTTTCCTACTTTCCTACTTTTTCAAAAAAGTTTTTTATTAGCACTATTGGTAAGAAATGCATTACAAGCAATGATTGCTGGTGGTTTAGATGAAGCAATTTTGCACTTATCATTGTAAACCCAACATGTTAAAAATGGTAAATCAGGCTACATAAATCATTGCTATGGAAAATGAGGCTAGAGATGGTCATTACATGACCTCATTACAATTCCACATCTTAAAGAAGAATCAATGAGAGCTTAAACAATCCGGGGTAGCAACCTGTCCAGTTTGCTCTTAAAAACCTTCACTGGTGGAAAATCACAAGCTCTCTAGAAAAATTGTCCTACTACTTAACTATCTTTACAGCAGAAGGGTTCCTTAATGTTTAACCTCAATCTCCCCAGCTGCAATTTTAATCCCATAAAACTAGTTTAAAAATCATGAGATTTAAAAAGTAATATCCCTTGGGATCTTTATATTATTTGCCTTCTAGTGTTTGATCCTTTCAGATTAACCTTTCCAAATGTCTCCTAGCAGCCATGAGAACTTGAAGCTTATTTTCTGAAAAGAAAAATGAAAGTTGGATTTCTTGTAAAATAATATAACTTTGTAAACTGGGATTTCAAGGGGAAAAAATCCCACCCAAAATTGCAGGGCTTGTAATAAATGTACAAGAGCAAAAAACTGTCTGTGAGACATACATGAGTGGTATGCCATATTCTGTTAGTCTACGTCATAATTAGGTATGCATTTATACAAATTAATACAAATTTAAGGCCTGTTTCAGAACTCCCTTAGACTGGTGAAAATAAGGAGAAACATTGTTAAAGTCAGTGAAATGTAATCTGATGTAAAGTAAGAGTAGATCTCATCCTTAAAAATGCAAAGTTGTGGGGTTTCTTTTGTAAAAGAATAACTTTATGAAATGATTTCTGTGAACTGTTTCCACTAAAAGAAATGCTGGACAGAAATAAGCATACTGTGCATATTTAAGTATTATAGACTGTGTCAGTTGGAACAAGCACATTTGGAGCTAGATTCATTTTTGAAAGCATTTCTAATGTTAACTAATGTGTGTTCCTGAAACTTATTTATTAGACAGCATTAATGCAAAGAGGTAATATAGCTTGGCTACATCTCTGGGAAGTTAGACATTTAAGTTTGTTCTCAGTGCAACTAATTGCAACTTTAATTTTTATAAGTAAGGGAGAAAAAAATCAAAAAATCAGGCTTAGCACTTGTTATATGAAATTTTAAACCTAATTAGAGAGCAGCATCTCTCAATCCTGCGTTCATTGTATTGTTAGGGAAAAAATGAACAATGTAGTTGTGCATTTCTTTGCTTTTAGCAATCCTTCAGATCATCAGTGTAGTGCTCTATATTTTCTTTATCTGACGTAGGACTGAAGATGAAAGGCTGTAAGACTTTTAGACGTGCTTATACGTTCCTATGCCAAAATTACTTTCTTTTGTATTTTGCAGATGCGAGTACACTGCTCGCGAGCTACTACCCATGCCTGACTTGGGAATTGGATTAGTGCACTACGCTGTGCATGGAAATACAGTATAAATCATGTTAGAAGGAGAGCTGATGCAGGAGACAGTGAGCTGAAGCATGGGTGCTGTTTGTCAAATGCAAATACAAATGATTGGCTCTGACCTATAAAAACTCTTGTGACTTCAAATCTGAAGACCAACAGGGCTTTGCAATAATGTCACAGGTGCAATCTGTGACCATGTTAAAGTACCCTGGTTTTAAAGGATTTCCCATCAATGAGTCCTCAGGGATTCATCCTGACTATCAGCTACCAATCCACTTATCTTCAGGATAAACTGCAAGCCACTTTTTTTGCCATACAACAGTTGTCACTAGGGTATAGCAAATGGAGGAGCTAAAAAAAAGTAATAGACTAGAAAGTGGAAGTGTTTGTCTAGTTCTGCCACTGACATATTTGGAAACACTACTTTCCTTCCTTGTGCCTCTATTTTCCTTCTATAATTTATCTGTGCAGCTAAAACATAACATGCGAACATCTACAGCTATTTTTTTTACTTTTAGATTGGCTACAACAAAAAGAGCTAGAGGGAAACATATATAGACAATCCTTAGAGTTATCATTCATTGCATGAACCTTGATGATCTTTTGCCCCAGTATCTTTTCCTTAAAATACATCCTCCTCCAAATATAAAGCTAATACAGCAAGAAGGAAACTGGGTTACAGACTGACTTTATAAACTTTGATATCCATTTTGGACTATTCCAAGGAACAGCTGGTCCCACGCTCTTTCCATGATACATCCTCCCAGCTTTTGACAGTCAATAATCCAAATAATCATAGAATGGGTTGGGTTGGAAGGGACCTTAAAGATCATGTCGTTCCAAACTCCCTGCCATGGGCAGGGATGACACCCCCTAGTCCAGGTTGCTCAAAGCCCCATTGAACCTGACATTAAACGCTTCCAGGGATGGAGCACCAAGTTTTCCAGACAATCTGTTCCAGTGCCTCACCATCCTCACAGTGAAGAATTTCTTTCAAATATTTAATTTAAACTTTTCCTCTTTCAATTTAAAGCCATTTCCCCTTGTTCTATCCCATAATATGCCCCTCTTTGACTTTCTTGTAGGATTTTTTTAGATACTGGAAGGCTGCTCTATGGTCTCCCCAGAGCCTTTTCTTCTCCAGGTTGAACCTGAACTCACTCAGCCTGTCTTGACAGGGGAGGTGTCCCAGCCCTCTGGTCATTGCTGTGGCTCTCTTCTGGTCTTACTCCAACAAGTCTACCTCCTTCTTGTGCTGGGGGCCCAAAAGGTGGATGCAGTACTTCAGGTGAGGTGCAGTGGAGGGGTAGAATCTTCTCCCAAAGACTCCAAGTGCCAGAGCCTGTACCTAAGTGGTTCTGCATTTTTTGCTCTTTGACTTACCCTCATCACAGTTCTGTGATCCTGTTTTGGAAGCATTCCTGCTTTTGGCTCCCACTATGCTCTCAGAAAGAAAATCACAATAGATATTGGTATCTCCTTGTGCTGCTTGTGGCTGGGGAAGAATTAATTGTTTTCACAGTGCCTGGTAAGGGGTTGTATTTTGGACTTCTTCAGGTCTCATTTTGTGTTATAATAATCACTCATTTCTCATGAAGACATACACCTCTGCCAAAGGTCCAACACAGAGAGTATGTAAAGTGAACATCTGTGTTCTTTATCAGATGCCTAGCACAGGAATATGCTGGAAAGCAGATTTGATTACTACTATGGTGCTCTGTCTCTCACATCTACTCAGTACCTTATTTGAAAGTAATGGCTTAAAGGAATAAAGACAGTGCCTGTCTCCCTGTGTGTCTGACCCTTCCTTAGTTGTGAATCAAAGAATCACCAGGAAAACATAACCCAAACAAAAGCACATGCTCAAAGAGGAAGATTTTGATTGATTTTAATGAAAAGTTCTAAATATTTCCCTTCTGTTGTAGCATGCCTCTGACCTATACCACATAGTAAAAAAAGAAAAATCTCAGGCATCACAGGCCACTAAAACAGAAGTCTTGTTATGATGAATTTATTAATCAACCAAGCTACATTAATTCTCATTTTGCTGGACATATCAATTTAAAATCAGACATTAATATATTGCAGAACAGTATGATATTATAATTATATTAATGATATGATATGATATGATATGATATGATATGATATGATATTATTTATTATAATAGTAATAAAGAACTATCAAGCTGGAATGTCTCCCAGGAATTGTGATCTGATTTTGTATTACAATAAATAAACCCAGATAGTCTTACAAAAATATTTCTTGTTTACCTTGTGAAGCAATGCAAAAATGACCAGGACTTACACTTTGCCTCTCATAAAAATATGGGAGAGACAAACTTCTGTGACACTAAAAAAACAGAAAAACATTAGTCTGGAAAAACCCCCAACAGAGAAGTGGAACCCATTCTCTGCTGAAGCTATTAAAAATACTGAGGCAAAACCTGATGTGGATTAACCTCCTTCTGTACAGACACACTCCATTTGTAATGAGAAATAGCCCAATTATGCTCCATTTCAGCATGCAGAAAAATGATCCAACCAGGTAACCATAGATAATAAATCCAACATGAATGAATGGTCCCAGTGCCATTGGTTGCTAGACCAAGGGAACTCAGCCCAAAAGAAAACTGATAGTTTTAGCACTCACTGAGGAGAGATCCAAGACATTGGTGTAGTGTGATTATGTCCCAGTTCAAACCCCGTTACTGAGAGGAACAAAAGAAAAATAATTAAATTTCTTGGTAAATATGTAACACAAACAGAAAAGTTCCTATGTAGCATAGGTAGACAGGAGACAATCCCCTAATCTATTTGTTGACATAGCCTTCAGAGCTCAAAATCACAGCTGGGCAATGGGGTCAAAGTAAAGCCCCCTGAAAGGGCTTCCAGTTCTCACTTTTCCCAAGTATCTGTATGTGACTAGCAGAAAGGTAGGCTGATAATCTGAGGTAATAAAACAATTCACATCCTAACACACACACGGCAGCTGCATTTCTGTAAGTAGAAGCTACACTTTCAGTTATTGATCTCAACAATCATCCAGCTCTCTTCCACCAGCTAGGAGTTGAAGTGTGAGCTGGCTTCTCTTCAAGGATAAAAACTTCCTAAAATGAATGGCAAAATGAAGGATGCTAGAGTTTTTATGATATGATGGAAGAAAGGCTATTCAGTATATTTCTAGCTTTCTTATACAGTTTGTCAGTCACGGGTGTGAGGGATTCTCTTACTATTTTGAAGATGCTTTCCTGCCTAAAGATTCTTTTCTGAAAAGGAAACAATATGGAGTTTGAATCTGAAAATGCTTCATAGTCATATACCTTGTGATTTAAGATTGCCTCCACTTAATGGAGAAGAAAGGAAAAGCCTGAAGAAATAATAAATGCTGTAGTGCAGAGCAGTATTGAATTAGACCCTGTAATTCCCAGTCCTGCAGCAAACCATGCTCAGCAGAGGCACATTGGAGACAGCATAACAAATGCTGAAGAGATTAGAGTTTTGTTAAAGGAGCAGACATAATTCTTTTTGAAGCCCCAGAATTTACATAAAGAACAGTCACCAGGTGATAGATTCTGGAAAACACAGGACAAGTAAGAAAATTCTCAAGGCTTCTCCTGTCTGATACGGGTCTTGCTGCTGAGTGATAGGAGATGACCTAATGTATTGATGGTTGTGGACCTTTTGCTGTATATCTGAGAAAGACAGAAATAGAATGAGACAGAAAAAAAGCCTGTCTGCTGCATGTTGATCAGGTAGACAGAGGAGATCTGATGTTTCTCTTTAAGCCTAGTATTTCTGAAGCGACACATTTCAGATCTGCTATGACCCCCTGGAGGCACACTGGCATTTCTGGTTACGCACTCATCATTACACTTTTTAGTTTCTGGCTTAGCATAGCAATTACTGTAGTTCACCAAATGTTACCCAGAACTTTATCAGTGTTTGAAAATGTAAAAACTTTACCACGTATGCCAGTAGTACCAGCAGTGGACATGCACGTGTATGGGGAACTGGAATGTCATAGAACCAGGTGTGCTGGAGTTGTTTATTTGGGCATAATTTTGCCCCTGAGCATTTAGTAAGAAATTCTAGTTCTCTTTTGCTGTAAAGTGAAACAAACTGCAATCCAGGCTATTGTACAGACTTTTGAAATGTGCTATATGTAATAGAAAGGCTACATTGCTGATGACCTCTCTCTGTAGCATTTCTACTGAAGGCAGGACAAAGTGCAGTTCCCTTTTCTTTCAACTTTATTTAAAACTGACACTAGAGATTTTATTTTGCAAACTGCAATAAAATGCCTCTTGATTATTCCATCATTGTGCTATTCTCGTGGATGTAGTAGAAAATAATAACTTCTAAATTACTAAGTGTCTTAGCTCATAAAATTTCACCATATAAATATACTGTTTTCCATGCTACTCCTGTTGGGAACCATATAGATTATTCTGATAAACTAGGTGGATGTCCTTCTATATACTACGATAACATATTGCATCACTGTCACACCGTGGCTACAGTTCTTCTCTACCTATTTGGACTTTCAGCTTCCTAAAAGGAATCACAGCTAGGTTTCTCTTCCTTCAGGAGTGGAAAAGCTCATTAGCCAGAGGAAAGGCACCAACAGTTAAGACAGTACAGGCCATATTTCAGGTGGAGATCCCAACAAGGACGATTTGTCTGGTAAAAAAAAGGAATGCTCCTCAAGCAGAGGAGTATTTTTGCAGAATCCAGATAAACAACTTTCTTTCACCTTTGACATTTCACATTCAGGGATCCACTCTTTTGTCATTTGTTTTTGCTGTGCTGCTGCTTTGGCCCTTATCACGTTAGTTATATCACACATTTGACAATTTATGTGGAGCTACTCAGTAAAAAACCAAACATACCACAGACTGTGATGAATTCTCTAAGGTTATCTACATAATGTTGTGTTGTTTTGCTGTTCTACATAGTAAAAAATTTTGGTAATGAGAAATATTTTTAAGGTTTTCAGAAATATTATCATTTCAAGCAGATTTTAAAAAATTATTTAATAAAAAGACACATATTGTTCTGCAGATATTTATCCTCTGGGTTCAGATCTTTTCTCGCTACTTGCTTTGGATAAACTTCGAAGTTCTTATCTTTGCAAAATGCACTTTTCTATTTCACAGAAAATGTATTTTTACTGGAATAAAACAATGTTCCACACATATTTTTAAAATACCCAGACCAAAAAAATCTTCTTTTCCATTTGAATCTACCACAAAAAAGTCTACAGTTTTTCTATTGACTGACAGCCAGAATATTTGAAAAGAATCAAAAGTAGGCTGAATACCTTTAAAATTAAATATATTGTATTTTCTAGTCATATGTTGTGATTTTTGGGAGACTTTCAAATACCACCCTCATGCCACTGTGTATGTCTCTCTCAGTGGCACAGTTTGACTCAATTATCCTAACTCCAAAATCTTTTGATATGAGCTGTGATAATTGGAGTTGTTTATGCTGCATTAATCTAGGAGGCTACAGATCAAAACTGCCAGAGTGTGAGATCGAGCTGACTTGGAAGAAATGAATTCTACAAGACCAGCCGCCAAAATTGCTGTAGAAATATTAAGAACAGAGGCTATGAATATGCCCCGTCTTTTTTTCTCATGAGGCAGAAACTCATGTCACAGAGTTAGTCATGTTGATTCATGTCTAACCACTTCAGTGTTCTTTTTTCTCATTGTGTTTTGTTTACAAACTGACTGAGGTGCTTATGGTGCAGACTAGGACTAGAGGCTCTGAAAGGCACTGCTGTGGGGTGTGGCATTCACATTCTCTGGACAGAGAGACATAATTCTGTCTCTCAGGATTTCTCCTGGAAGAGCACAGAGAGAAGAGAAAACAATTCTTATCTCTGCTCCTGTGTTTTCCCCATGTGGAATGTGGTATGGAGATTGTTCACCTGAGGTGATTCCTTGATTGGATTCTGATGGTGGTGTTTGGATTCATGGACCAATGGGATCCAGCTGTGTTTGGGACTCTCAGCAGAGAGCCACGGGTTTTTTTAGTTACACATAGTTAGTTAGTGATACTAAGTAAGTAAGTAAGTATGATATAGTAAGTATCTCTTTAAAATAGTATATTAATGTAATATAGTATAGTTTTAATAAAGCAATCCTTCAGCCTTCTGATCTGGAGCCAGAGAAATATTTTTTTCCTACATCAGGGATCGCCTTTGTTCTGACAGTGGGGTTTGATAGAACCTGGTTCTTGGTGAGGTAAAAAGCCTTTGACATCCTCCCTAGAGTCCAGGTAACACTTGGAGCTAAGGGATATTATTGTCAGCTGGGCTGCAAAGCTGAGTTTTTCCCTCTCTATGAAACCAATAGTGTCTGGCATCACAATGCCGGAGGGAAGGAGTATCCATCTTCATCCCAGTGCTTACTGCACCTAATGATAAGAGATCCCCAAGATGTGGGTGGCTTTTGGACAACTTCTGCACTTGCAAAGGTTGCGGCTGCAGTTAACTGGATTCCAGGGTTCCTACAGAAACACACGAAATGTTGCAAACAGCTGAATCTCTGTAACAAAATTACTCCCTTTGGTTGTTAAAAATTAGGAAATTGTACCTTTGGTCGACCTGTTAAGCACATTTACCTGAATTTCATGGAAAACTGAAATATTTGAGTATATTTGGATTTGAGCTTCCAAAGCATTAGGAAAGAAAACCCAGCTCTTTTGGGTAGTGGAAGAAAAGAGGAAGGGCATTATTGTCTTAGATGACAGAAATCAGCATTTCGTTAAGTGTCCCCTTCACAGAATCAACAACCACTAAAAACCTCTGGAACCTCCCCTTTTTTCCCCCCATATGGATTAATATGTAAGCATTCTACCTTTAAAAATTGCTACAAGAGGTCTCTCTTTGTGCTTTGCATTGCCTAAAATTTTTGGTCCCTTTTTATTTTCCTTCCTTCACTTTCAGGTAGTGTGAAGCTGTTGGATTGAATACCTGGAAACAGTAAGACACATGCAGGCAAAACCGAAAAGGCTTTTCTGACAAGGCAAGTCAATGAGTAACTTTATGGTTGGAATGTTTACATATGAACATCTATTCTTGGGAAAATACTGGTTGGCTTAGACTGCCAAATCATACTTTAATTGAATGCACTCTTATTTTTTACAACAGCGTTAGACATGATATAGCACATGAAGAGTGGTTAGGCGAAGCTCTGTTAAAATTATTCCATTGGGGAAGTCAAGTGGGAGAGCAGTGATATCTTAAAAAACGCAACTCATTTGTAGTCAGCGGGGTCCTACCAACTCAACATCAGCTGGGGCTGTAAGAGTTTTGGATGAATACTTAAGATCAAATGTTAATAAATCCAAACAAGGGCATTATACTATCTTTGATGAAGTAAATCCCCATATATAATAGAATTCAGAAATTTCACTCATGAACGCACATAAAACAGATAAATCCTCACTGTGCTAGTATAGGAATGGAGCCCAGAGAGAGTAATTTTGTTAATATCCTGGGCTGGAAAAAGTTTAAACTCACACTAAATTTTATTAGCCTAGGATACAAAAGAGTCTATGAGTCATTAGAATTTCAGCTGTTTGAACATGTAATCAATTTATCCTTAATTTTTTAAAAATTATTTAGTGCCACTACCAAGTGTATCTTCCTAGTTTTCTCACTTTTTCGTTGTTTTTTTTCCCTTTCATTGGTCCTCTACATTCCTCCTCAATTTTAAAAATAATAAAATCAGAACATTTGTAGTTAAGCAACATAAATTGGGGAAAACCCTCATGACAGAATTAAAATCAAGGAAACAAAATAATTTTTTGTGAGGAAGATGGATTGTAAAAGAATTTTCATGTAAAAAATATAGAGTAAAAATTAAAATATGAAAGAGAATGACCGAGGGGCAGGTGAGCTGAGGGAGCCTACAGGAGATGTGGAGCTGGCTGCCTCTGTGAAAAGAGCCCCTTCACCATAAAAATATTTCAGTGATATTTTTTGCAAATTACCCTAGTGACAATTCTCCAGTGTATATCCAGAATTCCCAGAGAGATTAAATATGGCTTCATTTGGCCTAGAATATACTCCCTATCAGTTTTTGCTAGCTCTAGGGCCTTTTCCCCAGAGATAATGTGTTTTCTTATACAACTGAGCTCATGTGGATAGCTACTGCAGGTCAGAAGAGAGATTTAAACAAGCCATTTCAAAAGGCAAAACCTTATAAAGTAGTCAGGTCTAATGTAGGACTTTTAATAACATTGATAGGACAGTACTGCCTGAAGTCTGAGAAAGGAAAAAACAGGTACATTTCAGTTGAATTTTTTACATTTTTGGGACCTGGCCTTCCTGTGGATAAAAGATTTAATATTGTTAATGCTACACATTTTTGTGTTCTGGTCTACTCCTTGACAATACAAAAGTCTAATTTTCTTTTCTCTCTTTTCATATGGGCATAATTAAATCTGTTTCCCCAGGAGACTGAAGTGCACAACTTACTCTTTTTCTCAAAAGTGAAACTTGAAGGATTCATCAAACTGCATCTGGGCCTGTGTTTCTTGACCAGCCCCAAAATCTTTTTCTCTGTCTGGAAACAACACTGTTTATTTCTGCATAACTATGTTTATCTAGCTGTATAATGGTGTGCAAGAATGAATTCAGAAATGTGCATTCCAGACTGAACAGAAAGCAGTGAATGAACTTTGCAAACAGGCTTTTTGAAAAGAGGAGAAAGCACTTGCCTGCATTTACACTCAGCTAAAGTATTGCTTTAGTGTGATTTAACATTCTATTAACCAGACAGTAATTTGTACAAGAAGTCCTCTTCATCCTTTGACCTTTGGATTATTTGGTATTGCTCTGACAAAACAGCCATTTGAAGTGAGCTCTTCTGGGTCCCTCATTGTACATCTTCTGGATAAACCTCTAGTTCAGTGTGGTAATTAAAAGGTTAATGCAGGATGATTCAGAAGGGTTTCGCTGGAACAGAACACTTAGAGCACCTCTCCTTTTTTAGTATTGCCTTGTCTGCAAATGTCCAGCCTGCTCAGCTTCTCTTTCATTACACAGCCTTGACCTGGCAACCTGTCATGACAGTAAACTTGGGCTGAAAGGGCAAAGGATGTGTTTGGGTTGTAACTTCTGCAGTGTTTGGCTAATGGGGTGCCACATATGTGTTCAGATCTGGGACCATCTCACATCGGTAATATCCAGCCTCTTCAAATCTGGAACTTAAGGCAATAGATGGCAGTGTTGGACTAAAAACTTTGGCTGGCAAGGAAGGTGACTTCAGGATCCTGCTGATGGCACCCTCTATCCCTGCTGCAAGAAAAGTGAACCTCTTCTCTGTTGCGTGCACATCCCTGCTGTGGTCCCCCTCTGCCAGGGCTGGGAGGCTGCTTTGCAGCCCTCCCGGGGTTCAGTGCCCACCTCAGAGCTGCATCTATGGAGAAATAGGCTCATCACTTCTCCTCTCTCCTTTTGATCTTTTGTTTGTAATCTGATGATTAATAGCTCCAGGTGAGTAATAACAAAAGAGAAAAGTTACTTGTATGTGCTGCTGTTATTGAATAGCAGACAGATTAAATGCTGCATGATGCTGAGTTTTCTAAATGAGAGTATTTACTTGAGTTTGCTTCCCTCTCTTGTGCGTGTATTTTTTTTGTGCTGATAGAGAGACTTCATTAATCAATAGGTTTTACAAGGGACTATGTATTTTAGCAGCAAATTGTCAGTTACAATTCTTTGCTGCTTAGTTTGTCCTCCAGCACTGTTTACTTCATTGTTCCCTATTAATCAAAGCAGCAGAGGTGAGGACAGCTAGGAAAACTTGTGCTGGATGTTTCTGTTCATTCATTTATTCTGTGATTTGTTATTCTGCCCATCTCTCAGAATCTTCCTGCGCTTACTCAAGTGGATCTATGTCATCATCCCCAGGGTTACAAGAAGAAAGCGCTGATTTTTAATTTCTACTGAGCTGAAGTCTCAATTTTTAAGCTACAACAATGAAAGCCTCTATTTTGCAGTTTTGAGTGGTTCTGCACCAAGACGTTAAAAATTGAAGCTCACAGCCCCCTCAAAGGCAGGTCAGCCTTGCCTAATTTGGCAGTTGAAGCAGTAAGTCATGGATTTTAAATATCTTGTCCAAGGTCATGCTGCTGCTCAGTAGCGGAACAGGGACTAGGACACAGAATCATCACCTCTCAATTTTGTTTCTACTCCTCTTTACCCAGATTTAGCCACTAGAAAAACTGATTATCCACTACAATTAAATCTTAAAAACTGCAGGCAGAATTCTGTTTCAAATCCCACTGATAAAAACACTCCTTTAGCAATGCTGATCAACTACATTTCCCAGATGGAAAGACTGTATTTCCCTCATCAAAATTTCTCCCTGTACAAGGAAGTCTATTTGTAGACCTCAATGATTTCTTTACATTCTTACTGCCTTTCCAGATACTTTATTTCAATTTCAAATGTTTCTTTCACTTCCAAA
The DNA here is from genome assembly GCA_013399945.1 of Ploceus nigricollis. Classification (NCBI taxonomy): domain Eukaryota; kingdom Metazoa; phylum Chordata; class Aves; order Passeriformes; family Ploceidae; genus Ploceus; species Ploceus nigricollis. The sequence goes on along the minus strand of VXBC01008946.1, from coordinate 62,131 downwards.
TAACAGTGCTGTAGATGGAGAGGCTTCATTTATGTAATATGGAGGTAGTTCAGATTCTTGAAACAGGACAGTCATACCAAAACTTCCAAGGCTTTAGGCTCTCAGTATTTTGGAAACCTGGCAAAATGCAAAAGTTTTTATCAAGAAGAAATTGGTAAAATATCTTTCAGTTTATCAAGAATGCAATAATTGTACAGCAGTAATTTTGCTGCCATTGTTTTTTCTTTCTTGAATTTTGCAATGGTCTCACTCCTGGAGAACAGAGGAAATATAACAGCATATTGTAACAGTCCATTTGGAAATTGCTTTGATATGTGGCCTGTGAAAAATGTTGTCTGAGCTCCTGAGATGTTATTGCTCTCCAAATCAACTAGAAATAGATTGAACAGGGAGAACTGGTAGAAAGATTCAAATGCATGACTGTGGAGAGAGACTTATGGCATCACAAGAAAGTGTTGCGATGAAAGCTACCATAGGCTAAAGTTCCGATTAAGGTGGGTGTGGAAGGATTAGAGTGACTGAGAGAAATACATATATATACCTGTGAATTTACTGAGATTTGAAAATTAATATTTTCACTCATACTTTAGTCCACTTTTTCTGCATCTAAGACCTCTATTTTTGCCACATAAAATTATGTGAAACAATCACTGCTCCATGACGTTTTTCAATTTGTCACAAAATAGGCAGCATAAAAATTTGTGATCAAGCAGAGACTAACAAAATTTAAATGATATCAAAATGTTCTACTATTTAACAAATTCAGATCAAGATCTTCTGGTACGCAATCCCTGACAAGGGGAAGAAAAATCTCTGTTTGAGTGTATTAGTTATTGAAAATTACTTGCGCAGCTCTTAATCCTGAGATGAAGATCTACCAACATGGCTTGATAAAGGAATGACTGCAAATGTTTGGGAAAGGGGAAAAAAGAGGTAAAGGAGGCAATTGTGGATTCAGTCAGCTTGTTGGGAAAAGCAGATCAAAGGATAATGACCAAAATGTTCTCTCTCTGTAGAAGTTAGGGTTTTTGGCAAATATGTTAGGAAAGAAAAGAAGAAGATGAATGAAAATAAAAAATATTCAAAAAAAGGATCAAATTAGTAAGGTGTGTCTAATGTGTCTGATCTACTGAGCTGCCTTTAGAAATTATATTTAATGATGCACCAGAGAAAATGAAAGATGAAATCGCAATCTGAAATTAAATGTTTGAGGGTTCTTTAGGAAAACTAGGAAATATTTCTTTTCCCATTTCCCTAAAACAGCTGTCCATCTAAGTCCTGTGGGGAAGTGGGTCTCTCTGAAAAAACTTTTGCCTTTCTTCATGGTCAGAGTGGTCATTTAGATTTGGACAGTAAAACCTACCCAAAATATCCTTTACCATTGAAGTCAGCAGAAGCACAGGAGCTGCAATACTTGTTTCAGTGTCACACCAGTTTTTCTGTCTCCTTTTCAGCAATGATAAGTAATGGATGCACCAGAGACACAGAATCATAGAATGGTTTAGATTGGAAGGGACCTTAAAAATCGTCTTGTTCCAATCCCACTGCAATGGGCAGGGGCACCTGGTTGCTCAAAGTCCCATCCATCCTGGCCTTAAACACTTCCAGGGATGGGACATCCACAACTTCTCTGGACAACCTGTTCTGGTTCCTCAACATTCTCATAGTGAAGGATACTCGTTCAGTCAGTACACAATATAGTACATGTATATAGTGCAAAATTCTGCTCTATTCTGGGTCTAGATAAAAATAGGATTATGTCCTAAAATGTGCAGCTTGAAATTTATAAAGTTAATTGAAGCACTAAGATATTAATCCATTTTTACCCCAATTTTTTGAAATGTAACGTTAAATATGCCCTGATTGTCTATACTTACTGTGGGGCTACTTATTAAAAAATAGTCAAATGTGTGTGTTTGTAGGCCGGGCCTGAGGTCTTTGAGAGTTCAGAACTTCGTAAAGCTTTCTGCCATAACTGAATTAGAGGATAAGAATAATAAAATGGATATAAAGTTGCAGAGTGGCAAAGAAACCAAGAAGAAAAACAGGATTTTGCACAGTCTAGATTCTGGCAGGACCAGGCAGCCTGAGCATGACTGTAACAGTATATTAAATTTCATAGTAACTTCGGGAATATTGTTTTCTGTGTTATCTTGTATCAGGAACTCTCTCAGTTTCCCCAACACTGAAATGTTGTTCAATTAGTGAATTGCTTTTTGTGAAGAGTTCTGGTGAATGGGAAGAGCTTCATATTGGCAGTCAAGGCTACAGAATAATCATCTAGGAGATTTTTCTGAAGGTCACATTGATTTAGTCATTTGCAGCCAAATTGGACAAAGCAGAGGAGATTGTTTTGTCAGCAACAGTCCTGCACTAGGATGAAATTCAGCCATACACAGAAGATCAGAACAAAATTGAAGCAATCAAATCTTGTTTGGAGATGCTAAAGGGAATCTAAGTGAGGCACAAGGATTGAGTGAAACTTACATGATATTCACAAATGTTGTAGGGGAACATAGCCAACACCTAAACAGGAACTACTGACCATTTTCTTTCTTTATCTATATTAATTATGGTAATATTAGAGGGTACAGTTATTGCAGTTACTGCAGGAAGATAAAAGAAGCCTAAAATCACTATTGAGCAGAAAATAAACTTTTGCATTCAATCTTACAATGTAATCAGTTGATGCCTCCACTGAAAAAATGCCTGGTTCTGTTGTGTGTTCTATATTGTATTCCATTGTGTCTAGTCTTATATTACTCCACTGTCTGTCTCTTTGTGGACAGGTGTTGTGAGGTGAAAGGTGAGAGCAGATATACTAAGGGAACAATGATTCAGGTTTGCAAGTGTAATTTCTGGCTTGATCCCAATCTCTGTGGGTAAATTATATGATTTGTGATTCTACCTTACACCCACTGAATGAGATGTGCTTTTTCCAAAGTTTATTTCCTTCTAGTCAGTACTTAGATATGCTAGAGCAGACTTTGTTTGTCACTGGTCTGTACATGTGCTAGTAGCTTGAACTCCCAGTGTGAATGCTGAGTGATTCAATTCATAAAGCAGAATAAAGAAAAGCCCTTTAACATTGTTTAGGGGCAATTTTTGGCCTGAAATAAGTAATCATAAGAAGTGCATCAGAAAGTATTGCATATTACCAATGATAATGTATTTTCCCAGTAAAGAGAATGAGGACACTGCCTCTTTAAAAATGAAGCTAATTCTGTGGAAGATCCAGCATTTTATCCAAAAATAAAGAATAAGACAGAAGTTGAAATGGTCAGAAATCTTAGTAAAGAAGAAATCAACATCTATGAAATCAGCAGTTTTTAAAATAATGATACTTTTTTTCTTGTTTTGAAAAGAATCGCTTTGAAAACATTAATGGTCAGTAAACTCCTATTTGATTTAGTATGATAGTTCTGATTTTACAAACAAAGAAACAAAAACCTTGACTTTCACTGAAATCACAGGACAATGCTACTTTTTATGTGAAGAACAGCCCATAACTCTGCTGCTTGACTCCAAAAAAAGTCTCAGTGGCACAGAGATCCCTATGTGAGAAAAGAAAATTGTGGGATTTATATTTCATGAAATTAACCTAACTATAACTTCTGACTTTGGGGCCAATCAGCTGCCAGCAATATTTCATAATTCCAATGCCTCTTTGGTTGTAGAGCTCACCTTTGACAGCAATTTTGCCAACAGAAATACCAAGAGAGACTAAAACTGGGCCTGAAGCACCCCAGAAGTTTCTGCTTTCTTAGTGAATTTAGAGGATTCTGTGTCATAAGCTGAGCCAGTGAGGTTTTGAAGATTGAGTAATCCTTCTTAGCCTTGTATCCTGCAGGGAAAGGGGCTTGGAACAACATCTAACAGTTCACACAAATGAAAAGACTCACTCAAAGGCAAAGCTGTTCACTCAAGTAGTTGTTTTTCCCTGAAGTTCTACACTGGCTCTTAGGACTTTACTGTTAGAAGAACAGAAATGGTTATATTAGGGTATCTAAATCACATTCCTCATGCTGGTCCTCTTTAAATTGCATAGAAATCCTTGAAAGAGGAATGTATCCTAATGAAATATATAGTATTATAATGCACTGTAATCCAAGAAAATAAAAGTAATACATCACAAATGTGGCTGGAGAAGAACACAAAATGAAAATTTGAGCTAATATTATTATATTTTACAGCTCAGATTCAAAATCTGCAGATTTCTGCAGATGAGATGAACAATCCCGACGTGCTCTTGAGATGCATTGGGTGTGTACATGCTTATGTTTCTCTCTTCCTCTCCATGATTTCTTGTCTTAATTACATACAGGGTTTTCCTTTTTGACATATGTAAGGATAGAAAAAGTTCTGTCTCAGGAGCCCCTAGTTTTTATTGGTGTTGTACTTCAGGTTCGGGGATGGTTCTGAGAAGAAGTAAGAACAGCCATGACATTCCTGATTGAAGAAAATTTTCAGAGTTTCAGAGGTAAGACAAAAATTTAGGTTCTTTCTATTTTCACACAATTTCCCATAAAGGTGTGGGGAATTCTTCTTCAGGAGGCTTATTATGGGTTGTTAGTGCTCTGGTATAACAACAGGACACAATGAAGGCCTGCTTTCAGGCCTTGTGTTTTTGAAAGAACATAGTCATATTTTGCTCTCAAAAATGCAATTTATCAACAGAGTGCTCATTAAAGTAGCACATGAGCAAGTTAAAGATTTGCTGGTAAAACTTTTAGTTTAAAAATTGTGATTTTTAATGATATGTACCTCAGATTTTCATTTAAAAAAAAAAAAAGTTAAAAAATCCAAACCCAAACATCCAACTCCAAAACCGTCTGTTTTAATGTCTAAACTATTTTTATTTTACAGTAATTTTCAACTGAATGTTAGTCTGACTGTTGTATTTTGCTTCCAGAAAGCTAGCAAAAAAAATTTCAGAATACATGAAAGGAAATAGTTTCCAATTATCTCCTCATAAAGAAGAGGAAATTGCACCATATCAACGCTCCTTATAAAGAGCTGTTCAGCCCTCTAAAATATTTAACATTATTATTAATATTAGTGGTCATAAGCCAGACTTTTATTAATTTTAAAATGAGGAGAATTTTAAATTTTTGACAATTGCTGAAAGCAGCTAAACAAACAACCTAACTTAGCCTAGCAAAAGAAACGTGACTGTGGTAAATATAGAGGTATCTGAAAATGTATCAAACCAGAATTGCAAGAGAAAACACCAATAATGAGAAAGAAGTAGAAGCCTAACAGTTTGGAAAATATTCAGTGTGTGTTTCTTAATATTAAAAGATTTAAGAGCAATCCTTTTTTTTTTCCTTGTGTTGTATTTGTGTATTTAGGACTTTTCATCATGTTAGAAATTTCCCTACTTTGCATCAAAAAAAGGCCTAATTGTCTCTTCTGTATAAAAAATAGTGCAGCACTCTGATGAGTTTTTGTGATTTTGTGAGGAAAAATTTTTAGAACAGAATTCGAGGGCAGCTGAAACTGAAATCCAAATGCTGTGAGCTTTGTCTCAGATATGTTAAAAAGTTCCTCTGGGTACTGGGACAAACAGTACTGTGTTTGTCCTTGAAGCATCATGTCTGGCTGTGTTCTTACAGACTCTCTAAACACAGGAGGAGAATACTGTGGTGGCCAGCCAAAAATGGCCCTTGGTGCAAGAGGGAAATTGAACAGCGCAGGAAAACACTTCATGCTGAATCAAATAATAAAAAAATAGTGTAGAGAGTAGAAATATTTGCAGAAAAGAATATCTACCAAATAAAGCAGACAGCTTTCTTCAGATCACATTTCTGCCATTTTTCTTATCCAATATGAATTAGCTTGCAATTTTGAAAATTCTTTTTGCTATCAAAGAATTGTTGAGAAGTTTTGTTGTCAAATGGCCATCAAAGCATTTCAGCCATCTAGAACAAAATTAATATTTCCATCTTTTTAATATAATTTCCCCTTCTATTGGAGCTGAATATATTCGCAGAGTTTTGCTTGAATTCTGCAGTTTCTGGGAGACTGGGATTTCATTTTACTGTTTGTAAAAAAATGTCGTCAAACCCTGGTCTTTAGCCTTGGTAAAGGCTAAAGTTTTTAAAAAGTAGATGCAGTTTGTCTTCTGCCAGCAAACCCTGATACGGAGTCTCATATCAAAGCAAAGGAAAGCAAAAATTACTGAATTTGCCACTTACAACTTTCTAAGTATCAAGAAAGGCTATTTACTACAAACAAGAACAAAACATATTCAGGAATAAATAAATGAACAATGTTTGTCTTAATTTGTAAGATGAAACTTAAAGGGACTGACTACTCCACTGTATGCTTCTGAGGTCAAATGTCATTGCTTCTGTTGCAGTTTTCTTAGCATTTTCTTCAGTTTAATGTCTGTAAGTACAATGAATGTTCAATTACCTGTAGAGGCTGACCATCCCTGGCAATCAACCAGCGCAATATCATTGGCTGATTTTTTTCTTCCACATTGAAAATGCATCAGTATTTCAATTAAATCTACTGGGAAAAGAACTGTCAGGTAAGTGTTTGCAAATATGTTCTTGTTTTTTACATTCTGTTCTAGTAAATAAATGGTATGAAACCCTGCCTGCTAATCCTCAGTCCTTCTCCTTACAATCACAAGGTCACATTTCTTCCTGAATTTAGGCCTTTCTGAAGCCTCATAAAAGTGTCCATGTCAAACTCGCAGCCTGTGCTTGCAGGTGTAAGACCAAACTTCCACCAAATCTTGTAGAAAATGTTGGTAAAAATACCGCACCTTTAATAGCAAAATTGGCAATTGCTAGCAGCTAAATTTCTTTGCCAAAAATTAACTGCAATATAACTTTAAAAAGTGGCATATATTCACAACAATATATTGTAATTGGAAATACATGCTGAGGAAGGAATATCTAGATTATGTTGAAAATCCCCACATTTCTGCACAGTCGTTGTAATTGTCATGCTCCTATTACCCTGAATGTACCTGACTGCTGCATTTCCATTAAATCAGGCATTAAAAAAAATCTCATTTAATAGCAGAAACATGTCTTGAAATTTAAATAGAATATCTTGATGCTCATTTGCAAGTAAACTTTGTTAGATAATTTGTTAGCAACAACACATAAGGTCTGTATATAAGAATAACATAACTATATTTGTCTGCACATTCTACAAGGAGCTGGATATTCATATTTAAATTTTAAAATTAATTAGAAATCAGATGTAGTACATCACGTCTTCTTCAAATGTAGAAGTTTACAACAGTCAATAAGGGCATTAAGTATTTATATACATAATTTTATAGAATGAGCCAACAAGGCCAAAGGAATCCTGCTATAAACATAACTTCTGATGAACTCTGGGCTCTCACATCAATTTCTTCTCTTTTTGTGCTTGACCCCAGTGACTATATTTTGATTGGCAAGATGAGTTTTTTGAATGAAATATCAAGTTACAGCTAGTATGTGTGAGGCAGGGGTTGAAGTTCAGTTCTCCTAATGGCTCATTCCAAGGAAAATCCTGTCATTCAGCATAGAAAGTTTAAAATCTCTGTGTTTTCCTGTAATAAAGAATGCACAGTTTTTACTAAGCAGGAGAAAGGGATTTATGAACATCTGATGAAGAAAAGACATTCTGACCATTATTAATATCCCCAGAAACATGCTACTGTGCCCAAGGGAACTACAAAAAATGTGTGCCTCACTTAATAAAGCTCCTGATTAAGTACTGTGAATAAAATTAAGTATGCATACAGTTTCTCTTTTATCTGTTTTTGAAAATCCATGAGATTTCCTACCAATGGCCAGAGGAAGTTTACACTGTGTATGTTTTAGATAAAGAAGCTCTGATTTTAGACGTATATACAACATTGTTTGTGTCTGTTTTAAAAAGAAATGTATTTGGGAAGAAGGCTGAATCATGGCACAAAGATGAATAATTACTGTTGGTTTTATACTGCCTCTTACAAGTGACATCACCCTCTTCCACTGAGCCTGCAGAAAGCATAATTCTCCTTCCACTGTGAAAATGAAAGTGGTGTCTCAGACACCAGAGAAACCTGTTCTAAATATATCTTGTCAGAACAGTGCATATTAGTTTTAGATGTGGGTGCACGTGTTTCTTTTCCTCTTAACACTCTTTGTAGTTTTTCTACAAGTATGATTGTAGAAACTCCTACTAAGTATTTACTTAGCACTTTATTTTATGACTTTATTTTATGGCTTTATTTTATGGCAATATTTTTAAACTGGGATCTTTCTATACCTAATTACTTAATGACTAAGAAAAGAAACATTTCCACAGACCAACAAGTAAGAAGTACTTTGGATAGAGCTACAAGTAAAAAGTAAGTAGGTCTACTCTTGATGTATGTTTGCAGCAGAGCAGTCACTGAGATCCATTTGATCTTGTGAAATTTTGAAACCAGTAGCTACTAAGATGAACTTGGTACAGCAGACGTCTCTGTCTAAACGTTCTCTGCAAGAAAAGCTTAATGATTTGACCAAGTTAATCTAAAAGCTCTCTGGCAGCAAACTTTGATTTTTCCATGTCAAGTTTGGCTTCTTGAAGCACAAGAGAGTACTCCATTTGTAAGTAGCACAAGTGTAAATTTTACCCAGAAATGAGCAATTCAGAATTATTCGTTTACCTAATAAACACTTTTCTGAGCGGTGGTGGTGTTGAGGGAGGAAGAAGAGAGATAGGGAGTAAGACAGGAAATCAAATTGTTAATTAGATTAACATTCTTGCAGATAGCTAGAAACTGGAAGAAAACAACAGCCTTAAGTGTGACTACTTTGACATCATTTACTTGTTTTTAGTGTATTCATTAAAGGTTGCAGGAACCTCCAGGGCACAGCTTTTCTCTCTTTTTTTTTATTTTTAAAGATGAGCTCAGTTTAGGGAATTAGCTATATGAGAAGACTTGATCTGTTTGTCTTCTTCATAAACTGAGTACCATTGCTTTCTGTGAGCAGTGTCAATGATGCATGGTGCTTGAACTAAATGTCACTTTGGCTGAGGCCATATGTCTCAGACTAGACATTTAGAGATAGAACTCTCCAATTCGCTTGTACAGTAAAAAAAAAGAATATAGCTACATAGACATAAATGACAGATTAATGTTAAAATGTGAGTGCTGATTATCCTGGTCATTATTGTCAAATTCGTAACTTGTATGGTGAGAGCAAAGATGTTAGACTCAATTCCAAACTTTTATACCAGTAAAGCCTGTTTGTGGAATTTCAGCTTTCTGAACTTAGTGAAAGAACTATCTCTGTGTACACTTTAGTTGTTTAGTATTTACTTCTATCAAGACTATGTTCTCAAATACATCACTGATTTCATGTAGATTTTCAACGAGATTAAAGGTTTTCTCTTCACTTCAGTACTTTAAGGAGTGAAGAGGTTAATTTGTTCCTTCCTGAGAAAGAATGTCCTGCATGATTTAAGACACAGATCCCTAGGAGATATACCCCTTGGATTCAGAGGCATATCTTTCTTCCTTTTGTCAGGAGAAGGCTCAAACATGCTTATTTAGCTCTGCAGTATTTTCTTACCTAAAATTGCTTTCCCAGAAGTCTGTGAGTCTCTGGGGAAAGAAGAGGTGGAACTCTCTGAAGCCTGAGGAGAAGATGCTCAAAATTCCCACTCTCCAAGAATGCCATCTATAGTAGACCTGGCTCTGCAGCCCAGGTTTGCATGACCTTTCAGTTGTGACTTCTGTCGCTGGGGACATGAAAGCACCTTTAAATCATCCTGGAATTCAGATTATGCTTACAGAGTTGAACAGACCCCAAAGGAGGCCTTTGAAAACTCTCTACGCCATCCTTTTTTATCCCTTTTAACTGGGTGAAATGAGAAAATATTAATTTATCCTTGATTTGTAGCCCTTGGATAATCCTCTGGCAAATGATACAATTTTAAAGTTGTACTGATGACTACACCCACAAACGCTAGGTACTGCACCAGCATAAGAATGAAAGCCTTTCACACCTTCTCACTGCAAATGAAAGCAAACTTGAATAAAAGACTAGGGGTTATTTGCCCTAGTTTGTCTTGGTCTACCACTAAATTTACATAAAACACATTCCCTGAAAATCCATGTATTCACTGGACTGTTCAATTTTAGCTTTCTTATTTACATCACATTTCAGAAAGGGAGAGAATTATTTCCACATGATACACTGGCACAGCCCCTCTGTGTAAATACAGAGCCTTCACCTGAGCTTGCATAAATGTGTTCACTTGTGGTTGCTGTCACTCTGCAGCACTGTGGGAAAGTGTGTACAAGCACTTAGTGACCACTGTGACCACTAATCATCTCCACTGATTTGTGGAGATGTTTAGAGTCAGGAGGTAGTATTTTAATCTGATGACAAATGATAGCCCAGTGAGAAAAGGCAGAGACATTTCTGCTTGAGCACAAGGGCTGACGTACTATCCACAAATCCTATTGTGTTTTGTTCCCAATGACACCTGCCCACCACCATCAATATTAACCTTGTTCCCATTTTACATTAATATATCTCAGGGATTGTAGGGGTGCTCAGGTACAGCTGTACAGCTTGAGACATATAATGAAATGCTATTTTTTTATTTTTGAGTAATTTAAGACAAAGAGAACAGCATAGTTTTGGTGGCTTTGTTCAAACAACCACAGGAGAGGTACAAAGAAAGGGTGATCCCTGATTATAAAAAGCTTTGGAAAACTTTAAATCATCTTCCTCTGATTCATCTAATCATTATTGTAAAAAGGGACTGCAGAGTTACTGTTTCTATAACAATGTTATGTCAGTATGAGTCACAAAGAGTAAGAGTCAGGAGGAAGAAGGTTCTGAATGTGCAACAATTGCAGCCTTGCCTTGAATGATGTAGAATGGCATATATAAATACATACATACAAATAAGTTAAGATACTATAACACTCACAGCCTTTCATTCCAAAATTAAACAATCCAAAACACGTGAGAGGTTCTCAAGACAAATGCTTCTCTTCTAATTTTCCTATTTCTTATCTTCCTTAGCTAGTCAGGGATGAAGACAACAGGACATGAGAATAGGAAAGAACAGTAGACTCTATTTATGTATTGCAGAAAACTTTCACATATAAAAATAAACAACAAAATTAATAAACTCGTCAAAGCTTTGTGAAAAACCACAAATCAGGAAAAGACAATATGCTGTGGCACTACCCTTTTAAACCTGTGTGAAGTTCCCTCTGAAACCATGAGAATTTTCAATTTCTCATCATAATGATACTTCATTGCCTGGGACTTGCAATAAGGACTTTGTGTCCACTACTGGCTATTGATAACGTACAGTCTGTGCCCAAAATCACAGGTGGACATAAATGACCAGTGTAAAACCCTGTTACTATTCCTCTGAAAGAAATGAATTCATTTTTCTGTCATCATTCATCAACCCTGCAACAAAAATTGAATGCAAGTCTTAATGTTGTGATTCATTTTTCCAGTCAGATCAAGAAAGAAATAAACCTGCAACTAAAAGTGTGAAAATACTGAGTTGTGTTCCTTGGAGCAATTAGACTTCTTCTGAAGGAACTGCTAGAAGAAAAAATTTCTATCTTACATCAAGGTCTGGCTGAATAAAAATAGTTGTTTTCTATTTAAAAATCAGGATCTTTCTGTGGGTGATTGAATATATGTATGGAAAGGAAAATATATGGACAAGTGTTTGAGAAATTTTCGAACTCTACTTTTTAAATTTATTTCTTTGGGAAAGACTTTAGTGCTCAAAGTTTCTTAGCCATTTGGAAGTTGATTCTGAAGCATTTTATTCTTTTCTTATTTGTATATGTTAGCAGTGCCACTGCTGTCGATTGGTACTAGGTATGTGGTGTAAGATGCATTTCCAGCTCTGTTCAGCATGCTACAAAGGTTATTGTTAAAAATCCAACATTGATCTGATGTAATTGAATCTCAGATAATATAGCCACTGGATCAGTGGTTGACATTTTAGTGACAGCCATAAAACTCTAGCACAGAGAAATATGTTGCAAAGCCCTGTTCTCTAAGTGTATCTCATACACTACAGTACTTACCTTCAGATAACAAAGATTTTTATTTCATTCAATTATGTACAGACCTTTAGAAGTATTAATGCTACATGCAAGAGTGACACACAGTTTTCCACTGCTCAGAACATCTGATGTCCACCTAACTATGTTACTCAGAAATATTTTTGGAAAGAAAACAATTTCATGGTTTTAAGGGTGTTTATGGATGTTGGTTGACAGCTGGCTGAACATGAGCCAGCAGTGCCCAAGGTGGCCAAGAAAGCCAATGGCAGCCTGGCCTGGATCAGCAATAGTGTGGCCAGCAGGACCAGGGCAGGCATTGTTCCCCTGTACTCAGCACTGGTGAGGCCACTCCTCGAGTGCTGTGCCCACTTTTGGGCTCCTCACAACAAGAAGGACACTGAGGGGCTGGAGCACATCCAGAGAAGGGCAACAGAGCTGGTGAAGGGTCTGGAGCACAAGTGTTATGAGGAGCAACTGAGGGAGCTGAAGTTGGAGAAAAGGAGGCTCAGGGGAGACATTATCTCTCTCTACAACTACCTGCTTCAAATCCTTCAATTCTTCTGCTCTGGTTATATTTTAGAGGGTACTCACTGATTTCACAGACATTAATAATTCTGTAATTTATAACCAGAACACCTAAAACAGGTGATAAAATCTCATGTATCAGTGTATATTTACAGATGAAGTGTGGTCAGTTGAAGAAAAATGACCTTTCATTAGAACATAAGATAGAAACTATTGCCAGTGGCAATGAAAGAAACCTAAGATTTGATAGTTCAGTAACAGGATAACGGACAAGAACTTATATATTCCAAGTCTTTATTAAAGAACTTACTTCTAATAAAATGTCAGTCTTAGCCAATGTTATGTTCTAGTGACTGGGAAAATGAAGAAGCAAATCAGGAGCTTTAGTTATCTACTCAGTTCTACCTGCAAAATGTTTAGTTTAATTTGTACTATCGCTTTATCACAACAAACATGGAAAAAATGGGCAAAAAAAGCCAACAAGGACCATCAAATAATAGGGGTAATGGGGGTAATACCCTGTAAGTATGTGATGTTTGTGATTGTGCTACTCCTTCCAGTTAAACCACCTGTCTTAAAATACTGAAGCACTGCAGAGTAGAGGAATTCTGGCACTAAAGAGTTCCAGTGACTATTTTTCCTATTTCCTGTGGATGAATTTTCAGTTCTGGTAATTGAAATAATGATACTGTTGTTATGATCCCCCAGTTAACAGACCTCACAAGACATGGGAGTTTTTATGGTCATCTGTCTTGTTTTGTCAGAATGGATTGCAGAATATTCTCCAAGGCTTGTGGAGTAGACAGCAGAATGCAAAACATTTGCATCTTTTTAGATATCACTTAGATAACACTTGCACCCACTGAGAGGCAGAACTAAAAACTAAAATAAAGACTTAAAATGTAACATCTCTCTCCCTCTACTTCTGAAACTGCACCATCTATGAGATATGACACCAATGTCTGCTAATATTGACTGAGGAGCAATTTCCAGTAACAGTAATAGATTCATCTTGACAACATGTTATTCAATGCCAAAAAGATGCCCTTGGCTCTGTCTGGAGGGATTTTTCTGCTGTTTTGGGAAAACAGCACCAGAGAGAGAGAGAGAGTCAGAGTTAAAGTGGGTGCAAATGTGTTTAGCAGGCTGATGTGGATGTTCTGCCTTGTTAATTCTCACATTACTTCAACAGACTGGAAAAGTTAGTCTCATGTGATGTGGAAAATCCTGTGCACACAACATCCATTAAATATAGAGAAAAACTGGACATAGTAATACAAGTGTGTTCCTACATGTGCTGAATAGAAGGGAATAATCCCTCCCCTCAAACTACAGTCTTGCTAAACCCGCTTGGAATGTGGCTGGCCTTCTTTGTCTAAGTCACTCCTAACTCAAACTCAGCCTGTTCTTCATGAGCAACCCTCTGCACATTTCTGCACAGCTGCTGTATAGCAACTTGCCTGTTGCTTTTTGCCTGTTGCTTACACCTCATGTACCAGACTCTGCATTTGCTTTTTATGGACTTTATGTGGCTCCTGTCAGCCCATGACTCCGGTCTGTTGAGGTCTCCAAGTAGATGCTGTACACTCCAGTGCATTAACAACTGCCCACAATTCATGGACATGCTGATGGTACATCCATCTCATCACCAAGATGAGTAAAAAAGATGATAAACACTCTCAGTTCCAGTACTGACCCCCGAGCAATGCCAATAGTAATGAGCTACCAGCTGGTAGGGGAAGTAGCTGGCACAACAAGCGGAGAATCAATCCATAATTCCTTATAAAACAGGGATTGTGCCAATAGAAATCTTAAAGTTCAAGAAGGAAAAGTGGAAAATTATGTGTTCAGGGTAACCCTCTGCAACACTGTGGTCTGAGAACCAACTGGCTGAGTATCAGCCTTGCTGTAAAAGAATGTGGGGCTGATGGTGGACGTAGGGTTAAATATCAATCAACACAGCAGTGTTGTGCGAGTAAAGCAAACCACACACTAGACTATGAGACAACTTTATGTGATATGGGGATTATGGGCATTATGGGGACGTTAGGGGATTGTATGGAACTCCTATGGACTATATGCCTGTAACACATAGGGACAGCATAGCAAGCAGACTAGAGGAAAATATCAGCTTTCTCCACTCAGCATCGCTGATGCCATACCTGAAATACTGTGGCTGCTTTTGGCTCTCCACCTCAGGAGGGATGTGGAGATACGGAGGGATTAGTTCCAAAGACAATGAAGCCCAACTCTTCTCACTAAAACCAGTATAAAGAGGTGCAAAAGCCACTTACCATTTATGTGTGATTAGAATAGATGCTGGGGGAAAAGAAGTAATCAGGAAGCTGGATTGCAAGGGGAGAAACTACCTAGAAGGGATGCGTAATTTCCATCCTTGAGATTTTCAAGGCCCTGCTGAACAAGGTCATTGCTAACCTGATCTAGAGCTTTACATGAGTAGTCAGAATATAAAACCTCTCAGAGGTCACTTTGAAACAGAATTTCTGCAAGTATTTAATTTTCATAATTAAGGAATTATGAAAATATACTTTCCTTCTTAGTGTTCATTACCATAAACTCAGCAAATCGTTGAGTTCTAATGGGACTTTCTCGATCTCATACTAGTCTTGCAGTTTTGTAGGGCATTGTGGTTTAACTTCAGATGGCAGCTAAGTGGCTAAGACACAGCCACTCTCACTAATAGACACACATACCCTGGTGGGAAGGGGAGGATGATCAGAAAGAAGTTAAAACCTGTGGGGTTTGATAAGAACTGTTTAATAAAATAGAATATATACATAATGAGCCCACCTGGATGATGGCTGAAATCTTTTTGAGTTGTACTCACTCAGGGATAGAGATCAAGTGGCTACCTCTTATTATGCCTCATCCTCCTTTTCTACTAGTGGTCCTGCTTCATCCACATCTACTAAACAAGCTGGCTTTCATTGTCATTTTTTCTTGTGTACCAGGGCAATTGATACTGGAACGGGCTGGTTCTCTGGTTCAGTGCAGTGCCTGTCGCCAGGGCTGGAGTAGCCACAGTGTCTGCCACAGGACATGCAGTAGCTGCAGTGTCTGTCACTGTGTTTTCAGATACAGAGACCTTTTTTTCCCCTTGACGATACTGGATAGTATTAAAGTAGTCTTGATGGGCATAGGTCAGGTTCCAGCACCTTGGAGTGATTTGTGTCTCTCTGAAATTGCCAGAGTGACAGCATATTTTTTCCAAATATTTTACTAGTTTTTTTTCAGATTCTGGACTTTTTCAGGGGTAGAGTTCAAAAAAATTGAAGGCATCCAGCCCTAGGCATGTGCCTGTTCTATCTCTTGTACACTACCACTCATAGTTACCCAAATTAGGGCAGATTGCTAGGTGATATTCTTAAACTGTTGTTAAATCTTAGAAAAGCTCTGGAACGCATTCAGCAAAACATCTTAGTTCCTAGCAATAGGTTCATGTTGGTTTCAATAACTCAATGATATTAAGAAATATCCAAGTTCTCAAATGGTGCTTCCCCTTTCCCACTAAACCTGTGGGAATGTCTTCTCCATAGGCTGAGCCTCTAAGGAGAAAAATTTAAAAGTGTAATTATTAATAGTTGCAGATTGATGTCCCCCAATGCTGGGTACAAATACCAGACTGGTTTCATTACTGGCAGTTCTATCATATCATAAGCCAGTGTTACAAAGTACAGCAACATGATAACCTTAGCCCTGTTCCCACCGGTGGTAAATTCCAACAGGGAACATACACTGCAAAAAAGAAATAAGAAAATTAATAAGAAAATTAACTCTATCCCAGCCTAAACTAGGACAAGACTGCATCAACCTTCAAAGAATCCTCAAAATGGTTGAGGCAATATCTGCTTCTTATGAACATAAGAAAAAGGCAGACTTTGCTCATTTCATCTAATCCTTGTTAACATAGGCAACCATGTAATGACTATAACTGGCAGATTTGCTGCCTTTATGAAGATACTACACTGAAATTCTCACAGGTGCAATATTGAGGTCTTCAGGATCACTGAGGCAGGAGCACAGTTCACAGAAAGTAATATTCTGCTCTTAAGATTCTACCTGCCCCCTAAATCTGATGGATTTGCTTTTTATTCCTACTCAGATAGAAAACATTCTAATTAAAGACTTTTGGGATAGTTTTATTTGGTTAATTCATTGTGGGTTTTGTTTCAAACAAAGGTTTCCCCAGGAAAATAGATTCCTTTTGCAATTATACAGTGACTACTTGCTCCTTTGCTTTCCAAGGAGATGTTTCAATAACTTGTAAAGCCATCAATCCTTCCAACATTTTCAGGCATCTCTAAAAGCAAAGTCTCATAAGTGAATGTCTTCTGCTAGAGCTGAATATGAGCAATATACCTAGATTAAAAAAATCTCAGAATTTAGAATCCAGAACTTAGTCCTGATTTGACCTTCACAAATGACTTTTTCATTTTAGTATTCAACAACAACAGAGTCCCTGTGCTGAATACTGTGTACTTGGAGACCATTTAAGTAGTATATTTTTTATCTGAGGTTCAGTGTTTTGATATCTCATTTTACATGAAAGTCCAATGACTTAGTTAAGTGACTGAGTGCTACAAAGTAGTTCAATGTAAAAAGTTCATCTGTATACAAATGTAACAATGTTTTTACTGCAGGAATCAAAATGTATATGCTATTTACCATGCAGCAAACCAACAATTCCAGTTCCTCATTTATATGAAAACAGAAATACAACATAAAATTTGAGTTTTGTATGCCACTTAGGTTTTCCAGTGAAAGATAAAATGGGAAAACAGAAAGACAAAAAAGATTCTTCTGCTAATAATTTCACATCAAGTTTTGCCATAGGAATGCTAGGTTTACATATTTGATTTAAGCTCAAAACAAAACAGGAAGAGAGGGAAGGATTTTTTTGCAAAATAAAATAAAAATAATATGCAGTTTTCTCTCTAATCTCTTGATGTTCACTCACTCCCCCAAACTGTGAAAATACCTGAGAAAAAAAAAAATCTATCAAAATATAGGTAAAGAATCTCAAGAGAGTGGCTAGTCACCTCTGCTGTGCCCTTCAGATACCTGCTACAGATAGGTGATTAGCAAGTAGAATACAAGGCTAATAAAACCTGTGTTATTTATTCTGCAGTGCAGTTCTTTCTGGGGCATGTTTTCTTAGAAGATTGATTAGTCTATTCATTGTGCAAACTTGAAAAATGCAAAATGATTAGGCACAGCAATTTTTTAAAATCCCGCTCTTTACATCAACAGTGCCGTGGTCCTTCTGGTATTGCGTGTGCTAGTGTGAATGTTGAAGTTCAGCCACCAGCATGGAAAAATATCTTGAAAGGCAATTTGACTGCATTATAATGAGGGCTGGGAAAAAAATAAAGCTTTCTGCCTTCACAGTGACTCACTAAGTTTACAAGGAAAGTTTTACATGAGGGGAAGGAAGACTGCTTAATGCACAGAATATTGGTATGTAGATCAACTACAACCCCCTTTGCTCCCCAACCTGCTCAAACTGAAGAGAGTGACAAAACTCTCTATCTGTATCTGTAAACTCTATCTAAGAATGGAATTTCTCTGAAGTAATTACTTAAAATAGTGGGGACTGCCTTAAATTTTACCCATTTTGATTTTCACAGGTGCAGGAGTACTTATGTTGACATAATCTGGAGCTCTGTTTTCCCTTCACACCTAAGGGTCAGCTGGCTATACTGGGTTTTGACTCCCAAGAGCTTTTTTTAAAAAATAGGACTCCTGTATGACCATGTTTGTGACAGCAGCTAGCAAAGATCTGATTACAGCTGTTCTGTATCCAGATGAATGAAACAAACAAATGCACTCCTACCTGGAAACTAGATTAAAATTCTTATCAATTGCCTCGGAAATCCTACTAATACTGGTGATTCAGGATCAGCAGTTGGTCAACAGAGAGATGAATAAGGTGCTTTTCACCCCTTTTGTTTCTTTTTTGGGCTACCTGGGAGATGAATTCTTAAAAATGCCATAAGGACAGTCTGCCTTCCAGACCTGTCACTATTCTCAAGACAGAAATATATTAACAATACCTCCAAAGCAGAGTCGAGAAGCAAACCATAGGGAAAATGTACTACTTGTACTTTCACTGGTATGTTTTCTACCTAAAACCTAAGTATGGAGGAAATAAGAAATTAATTCTTTGCTCATTCCTGGAAGACAGAGGAGTTGTAACCTGAAATGTGCCTTAAAAATTATTACAATTGTTATGTCTAAGCACCCAAGATTTAGTGAAATGATTTAATGAAAGAGAAATACTGGGCCCTGTACAACATCCAGCTTTTCAGAGGACTTGTGTGTGTCTATATCAGGACTGAAAGGGCACAGGCTAGAAGACTCCTTTCACAGTTTTCTCAATAAAAGGCTGTTGAAAGGTGTACAAGCTTATTACATCTATTCTGCTCCATCATCTCTGAGGACAGAGAGGTGAATCTTTCACATGTATTTCTAGAAATAAGTGTAGCAGAGTCGACTAGATCTTGGAGTATTAATTTTGATCTAAAGGCATGAAGATGTCTTACAGTAAGCAATAGCATAGTCTGGCACTCTCCAGCACCTCTTTCCAGCTCCATTTAGTTTAATGGGCCCTGCTGATGAAATTATTTCCATAATAATACAGAGAGAGAAAGATGAGGAAATGCCAAGACATGAATGAATTGATCCCACATGAAGACAGACCAAGGCTGTAAGCACACAAATGAAGCTTTAGTAATTTCTGATGGCTCAAGGCTGGGAGTTGACCTCACTTAACAATGGTGAAGTTAACAGGACCAAAGTCCTGTGTGCTGTCCCATACAGCACCAGAATAGAAATTCATTGGCATTGCAATGCAATGCCTGTTCAGGGGACCCAAACATTTGACATCCAATTCTGTGAGAATTTTAAAGGGCAGGAGCACACACTACTACTTAGTGCACAAGTAGGATAACGAGCTCCATGGTGGTTTCAGCTGTGCCAGTCCCTTTTTGCATTCTCTGACCTTAGACAAATAATTTTAACTTTCTCCATTGATACTCAGCTTTTCACAGGTACAGTGAGAACCTTGTAAGAGAATAGCTACAGTCAAGCGTACAGCATTTTACTCATGAAGAAAAGATTCAAATCTTCCTTTCAGAGATGGATAATAAAGAAAATTTCTGTCAGTAAACCAAGCAAAATCTCTTGAAAATACAGTTTGATAGGAATTTACATCTTGCTTGATGATTCATTTGAGAGATGAAAGCTTTTTTTATTATAGGAAAAAATGAACTTAAAACTACTGAAAAATAAACTCTAAAAGCCTCAGTACACGCTTTCCTCTTCTTGAGCTCTAGAAAATAAATATTCTGAACACTCATTTTATCAGGGCCTCTTAAATGGAATAATTTAAGGGAAAAACAAACAGCAATTGTATGATTGTAAAGAGAAATTAGCATTTTGCTCAAAAGGAATAGCAATTAGCAATGATGACATTGTGATTTATACTAATTGAGATTAAGTCAGACAAAATGGCAACATTAGTAATCATTTGAAGTACTGTATTACTCATTATACTGTGCTTTGTAAACATCTCTCTTGAAATTAAAAAGTAATTAGTAGCATTTTAGTAATTTAATTCACTGTAATTAGGATTTAAGGGAAACTACAGCACTGCTGCTGGAAGCCTTTAAGGTTTTGAATTGAAGGAATGGTGGGGTTTCTTCAATCAGCTTTTAGTGGTGGCTCATTTTCTGGGGTCCACAGAGGGAAATGATATTATTGCAAGTAATATGAAGGCATTCATCAGAGAGGGCTTGGAATGGACATATTTATCAATCTTAATCCAGTGCTGTGAACTCACTGGCTTAGAGAGGTGTTAGTAGGGTTACAGGGCCACATCTAGATCTCTATTTAAAGTCAGTCTTGACAATGAATAAGTAAAATTGTTACTTTCAAGGGGACCTATCTATGTCCAGTGCAAAACAAGTTGTCATCTAAGCACAACATGTGGCATGAAATTGTCCTTCTTATATAGGATCCAGTAAAAGGAGATGCTTGGGCCATATATCCATCAAATGCTTTAAACCAGCAAGCATTCATCTCTGAAGGTAAGGTGTGTTTGGAGAATTACCCTTCTAAATGATAAAAGGACGTATTTGTAGAAAATGTAGCTTATTTGACACCCTCTAGTGTGAGTAGCCAGCTGGCTCAAGGAGGGTGTGAAGCCCTTACCCTACTAATGTATCCTGTGAACCTTCATAGGACTTCCTGTAGGATGTGCTTAAAGACAGTCTATTAAGGGGCTGAGAAAACAAATTGTGTAATTCCAACACACAAAATCAACCTCATCTATACACAAAGAAAGTGGGAAAACACAGAAAGACTGGTTACCAACAATGGCTGCAGCAGTATAGGAATCCTGCTTGAGGAATCCAAAGCAGGAGATGAAATTCCAGTGCTGCACATCCAGCTCAGACATTTGGTTTAAGGAGACAAATGTTTTGTTTTTCTCACTCTTGCCTGATGGGGCTATTTCAGTGGTGCTAAATAATTTAGCACTGGGATACAAAACTGACTCACTCCTCTGAGTCATACACAAGAGGGAATGTGAGTTCGGGATTCAAAAACTGAGATTTTAACAGGTCTCATTATTGTGACTGAATACTTGAACAACCAAGAAGTTGTTTAACAGAGTTGGCCTTCTTTCTGTCCCACTAAATATTATATAAGAAGCTCTAAATCAGTTTCTCTTAAAATAACAAAATATATAATCTGAGCCAAAACTGTAACCAAATATACTAAGAGTATACTGTCATCTCAATGTATATTAAATNATATTTATATTTATATTTACTTAGTGAAGCACTGTAATTTCTCATACCAAAAAAGCCACATCATGGTAAATGTCTCTGACATAAGTAAAAGACAAATTATCCCCCCAAAAAAAGGATTTGTTTTTCTTACAGATGTGTTGCAGTAAAAGAATGGCGGAACAGCACAAGACAGGGTGGAGGAAGAAGGCGAGTGCCTGTCAAGCTGAAGTGTGTTTATTTTAACATGACTTCTAAATGTAAAAAATGGATTTTATGAGAAGATTCTTATAATATTTGAAGCTGTACAACCAAAGTAGTTGCAAGCTCAGAAAATAATTTATTCTAAGAACTGATATTCATTTTTTCTTTACCAACTAGGTTGTTTTAATTTTCGAAAAGTCATCTGCAAGTGTTACTACTAGTGATCTACTTTTCATAACCCTTTTATAGGCTTTAGTTCATTTCCTTTGATCAAATCTTCCTGGATTTGTTCCATCTCTCAGACTCCATGCCCCCTTTATGCAATCCTTGCCTCATTTTCCTTCTTAGACATTTCTTCAGTGTATCTTTAGGCAGGGGACAGAATGGAAGGAAAAGAGTCTAANTAAAGACAGTCTATTAAGGGGCTGAGAAAACAAATTGTGTAATTCCAACACACAAAATCAACCTCATCTATACACAAAGAAAGTGGGAAAACACAGAAAGACTGGTTACCAACAATGGCTGCAGCAGTATAGGAATCCTGCTTGAGGAATCCAAAGCAGGAGATGAAATTCCAGTGCTGCACATCCAGCTCAGACATTTGGTTTAAGGAGACAAATGTTTTGTTTTTCTCACTCTTGCCTGATGGGGCTATTTCAGTGGTGCTAAATAATTTAGCACTGGGATACAAAACTGACTCACTCCTCTGAGTCATACACAAGAGGGAATGTGAGTTCGGGATTCAAAAACTGAGATTTTAACAGGTCTCATTATTGTGACTGAATACTTGAACAACCAAGAAGTTGTTTAACAGAGTTGGCCTTCTTTCTGTCCCACTAAATATTATATAAGAAGCTCTAAATCAGTTTCTCTTAAAATAACAAAATATATAATCTGAGCCAAAACTGTAACCAAATATACTAAGAGTATACTGTCATCTCAATGTATATTAAATTGTATTATGAAAATTAAAACTGCTTATAGGATTGTGGAAAGACAAAAGTGCTGAAAATCTAGTTCTGGCCGTCCTCACAGGAGTGTTCAAAATGGCTCAAAATTAAGATTCAGTTCCGCTGTATTCATTACAAAATAATCACAATAAGGAAACTGCAGTGATTACTGTTTTCTGGTTTTAAATTAAAAAGTTAAAATAGTGCTTGAGACACCANGCCTCATTTTCCTTCTTAGACATTTCTTCAGTGTATCTTTAGGCAGGGGACAGAATGGAAGGAAAAGAGTCTAATCTGTGGAGCTCCCACTGCCATCACAACCTTGTGCTGTTCTCATTTTAGATGTGAGCCCTTTTTACACTTAATATCTCTTTATTGTTTATTTGCAGTATTTTATATTTTTTAATCTCCCTAATGTTGTAGTTTGGTTTCACAGTTTGAAATCTGCTCTTGGATGTCATCCATTTAAAATGTCATTTGGGCAGAATCAGGTTCTTAAATAATAGTTGGTCCAACATTTTAGTTATACCAAAAGGAAAGTGAAGAAAGAATCAGTACTCTGACATCTATTTTTCTGCCTGAATTGTGTCTGATCCCTGCAGAAGCCGTATGACCTGGCATATGTTAACAACGATAGGTTTCCCTGCCATCTTCTGGGATTATTTTGGTTATTTTAGCTTTAAGGCATGAAAGAATGTCCTTCCATCAAGGGATGTTCTTCCATTTATGGCAGATGCCTACCTGATTTTCCTGCTGTCACTGGAAGAGGGATGAGAAGTTGACCTAGAGTGTTTTATACATGCCTGCAGGATTCTGTAGGAAGCAGGAAGACTGCGTTGCAGCTCAGGGTACTGTAAATGAGCATATTTAAACAGGTTTCTGAACTAATTTACTGTTAGAGGCTCCTTCTATCACTGCATTCTCCCAGAGAAAAAGGACTATTAGAAATTTTTTTATCCCCGCAGACAAGATAGAGCTTGAGTGGGCTGACTATATATCAAACTTACATAAACAGTTTTGTCCTGATTTTAATACTGTTGTATTACACCTAAAAATGGAGACTGATTTATCCACACCATCCACTCTATTTATTATTTAGACTTCTTTTCTGTGTTATCAAATTAATTTTTGACCTACCTTAGATGTTTAATTTTTACCTTTTCATTTTCTCCACTGTGTTCAGTTCCCATCCATCACCTAAGTCTACTAGATGGAACACAAACTTTACAATTTGAAATCAAGCTACCCCATCCACCATGTTTATGTACTTTCAGAATCAGATAAAATTAATCGATCTGTCTTCTCAGTGTAAAAGAACTGTTTATATTCTTCTTGATTCTCCTGAAAGATTGTTGTTCCCAAAGAGTTACAAAATCTGTAGACCTTGCTCTTATGAATAGTAAACAAACAATACCACACCACACAGTTGCAACCAGCTTTGGAAAGGCAATTCACTCAGTGACAGCTGAAATCTCTCTCTTTGTGAATGTGCGCCTTACCCATCTGTGAGAATGTGCAGATCTGTAGCTGGAGGGTTTTGTATAGAAACATAATGCCCGGGAGACAAAAGCTTTATGCTCCATCAGGGTCATTCCACAGGATAAAGAATTTGATAGTTAGCATATTGATAGTACATTGGAATTAATGAAGGCTAACATGCCACTTGAATTGACATAATTTGTTCCTATAATCACTAGTGATTCTACTGTCCAGATTGCTCTACTACTTCCTCAAGCTCCATTAACAAACTTCCTTTCTTCTGCACAGGTGGTTTCTTTTCTCTTTTTCATTCCTCTGCTAAAGACAATAATCATTGCCAACTTACTATCTAAATAATGAATATAGAGGAGGATGGGCCCCAGCTCGATCAAGGCTTTAATTGTCTTTAAATCAACTGTCTGTTTCCTCCACAAGAACAGCACTTTTATAATTGTCACAATGCCAATTAACCGAGGGTTCAACTCTCCTCTGGTGCTTGTGGGTAAAAGTGCCAAACCCATTTAGCAGCTGCCAAATATGCACAAACACACAGAGAACTAATAAATACTCCAGTCAATGATACTGGAATACTGGGAATTCACTTAAGAAGATGCAGATCAATGGCATAATATGAGGGTCTGGCAGTTTGGGAATCTCTCTTTAACAAGATGATGTTTCTGTTATTTTTAAAAAGAAATTAATAGCTGATAGATGTTGATAGTTTTGTGAGGGATATTAATGTCCCCATTGCATTCCACTACTTTTATACATATTTCCTCTTCCTTAGGGAAAGTTCTTTATATTAAATCTGCCTCCCTTTAAGTAAGAAGAGCTGGATACATCTCCTAAGTCAGGAAAATTTCTAGGTCAGCTTTGCTTTACTTCTGTCAAGGAAAACATTGTGCCATCTGTATTTAATTCTGTACACTTGTCTCATTTGTTTTGACATGAACAAGGCTCCCCTGACAACTACTGCTAGAAAGAGATTGGGTGGGATTCTTCCCATGTCACCTTCCAAGAGACACCCCAAAAAAAGTCAACTCTATCTTGAAAAAGGAGCTCTAAATACTCCTTGAGAAAGATATATGTGTGACAGATCTTTAAGCAAAAATAAGGGAGTGGGCTGGATTTGAGAAATACTCCATCCCAAGACCTAAACTACTATTCTAAGATTGTAGTTATTTCTTTAGAACAGCCAACTTCATGAGACTTCCATTATACTAAACTTTTTTGTTGTTACCTTTAAAATTTATTGTTAGTCTACTGAATATAGCATAATTACTCTGCAATTAAAGTGATAAAAATTGTAAACCAGGCAATTAACCTTATGACTACAGAAGTGTATGTTCAGTACAAGTAGCAAAACATGTTAGTTCAGAATAATGACACTGCCATGTACTGAGTGTGACACTCATGAGATGATGATGAATTCACTTCTGTAGTTAACCTCCCAGTTACATGAATTGGCTGCAATTGCCAATATAAAATCATCTATTATATAATTGCATTGCAGTTCAAGAAAAAGAATATCTCATATCAGGGACACACTCTTGCATGTTGATTTATCTAGTAAAGCCAAATAATCTCATTCTATAGGCAACAGAAAAAGAATCCCCTTTCTGGGAACATTTTTAAGACCTTGCCACAGTTCTGAAGATTACATGTCTATGTTTATGCCCTAAAATTTCAATACACACAAATAAGTAGACAATGTGTACTATCTCCATAGTAAGACCATCAGCCCAGATCTCAGTGTGAAGGACAGGTAGCTTAGTCAAAGCTCTGCCTTGGTTTAGGTGCCTGATATGGAAACATCTCAGGAAAATGAATGAATTTTCTCTTCTTCCATTCAGAAAAATTCAAAGCAGAAAGAATGGATGTGTGTTGAAATTCCAGATGAATAGTAGTACAAGAAGAGTCAGCTACTGAACCCTGGCTAAACTATGTGCTTCAGGAGATAATTTTATTATTTCTGTATTAATTTCCTCTATTGTTTTTTGCTAAAAAGCACCATGGAAAACCTGAAAGAATTTCTCCTGTGTCACAGAAATTAGATCTTGAAGCTTACAGTTGGATATGAGCCCTCTTGTACAGTGCAAGGCTGAAGAAATAACAGTACAAAAGTGTCAAGAGGTTCTGCAAGAAATCTGGCCTACCATTGTAGAGTAATGTTCTGTTATTATCTGTAAACCCTATGTGATTTTTAGCTTAAAAAAAATCTCTCTCCGTTGCTTGAATAGAACTACCAATACAAATACACCACAACTGCAGCTGTTGGCATTTCTCCCCCTGTTCCCAAATCAAATATCATGTATTAGGGAGCTGGGTTTGATTTGTTAGTCATAATGAGAAACATAGAACGAAAACGTGTAATTCTCTTTTGTCTCTAAGATCCCTCAGTAGTTTTATTTTCTCAGTTCCTAGACTGAAGTGCTCATGAAGTTACTACATGCTGTTGCACAGTTTCATCCTTCACTATTAGCAGCTCTTTTCTAGTCATGAGAAAAGCTCTATTTTATTCTTTTAAAATGAAACACAACACCAAGTAATCTTAGCTGGTAGAACACAAACTATTTTCCAAAAGAACTGTCCTGTTTTTCCCTTGAGGAAATAGAGACACAGACTTGTGAAATAAATTTCCAAGATTTTCAGGAATGTTAATACTATTAAGGAAGAGAAGTCCTCTCTCTTGAGCTGAAGGGCAATGCTTATTTTAGTGTTCTTCATAAAGGTATAATATAAAATACTATGTTCAAAAGCAGGAACACATGTATACAATTTAGTCAAGATAAAATATTTTAAAAAAATAGAACCTTGCCAAGTCCCGAATCCTCCCTCTCTAGCCCATGGTCAATGATTGTAGCAACATGCAAAGACAGTTACTCATTTTGCATCAAGTACTCTGTGCTTTTGACAGTGAAATTTATTTCAAAGAGGTTCAATCCCTTAATAATCTAAGAACCTGAAGGAAATGAATGATTAATGTAGTTTCTTTTATTCAAATCACAGCAGGAAGAATCTATTGTTTCTCACAGACAACTCCTCAATCCTGTAATTAAACTTTTTCTACTAATCTGTACAATCACAAAATAGGTCACTGAAAACAACCTTTAACTGAGGTATTTAGTCCCTTCATGTTATAGGTCCACCAGGTCTTTTAAAATATGTAAATAAAAATACATATCGTACAATAAATAACTGGTAATGGCAGAAAGCCTATGAGGGTTAAGCACAGATAAAATCAATAAGTGGTAAATTTGAAAATATAACTGTTGTCATGAGATGTACATAGTTCCCTGGAGATTCAAGTTAATAGGGAAAAAAAAGTAGGAATTTTAGATGGGGAATTACGAGACAGAAGGTAAAAGGGAAAAGTAGGTCACAAACTTTTAAGCTGCATAGGTGATTAAAATAATACTGTGGGAATTATGTCAGAAGGAGCACAGCTCCAGAAACAAACTGCTAAGAAGTAGTAAGAAACTACTGCATTGGAAGACAAAGATTTAAAAGAATAAATGCAAAGAGGAAACCCTGTCAGGACGGATTCTGCGGATTTCAGTTGAATGCAAAGTCAGAAAATTACTTTCTCTACCTATTTACCTCTTCTCCAGTTTTCCCAGGAATTAAAAAGGCAACTTCAGACAGTCCTCTGGTGGACAACTCCTTAGAATTCCAGTCGGAGGCAGAGGAAAAGGTTAGAATAAGATAAGAAGTCATTTTCATGTCTTTATTAATGTGCTATGATAAAAAGACGCAGACACTGAATAGAAGCTCTTCAAAGAATGAATTGAAAGACTATCAAACAAGTAAATCAGAGGGAAAAAAATTCAAACTATTCATCAAGAAACTATTTTCTTGAGAAAATATGACAACTGGAAAGCACCAAATCTTCTTGCAATCTTCTCCTTAACACTGTAGAAGTGTAGAAGTGTAGAAGAAATCTTCTTGCAATCTTCTCCTTAAAATTGTATAACTTTCTTAAGTCTAAATTTAGTTGTTTGGAAGCTGTTTTTTTCCAACCAGCTAGAAGAGACTACCTACCTTACCCTTCTCCCTGGAGTCCCACTTGTTCACTTTTACTTTGTCACCTTTGATTTATCACCTGCTAAAATGGAGGAAGAATGGAATGCAGCTCTTGAGGCCAGAATCAATACATGTTTCATGCTGAGAGGCAATAGAGGAAAACTTTGGGGAACTAATGTCATTTGTGTTGGAAATGTTTGCATATTGCAAAGCACATTTGCATTGTGACAATGGTGTTTTCTAAATGCGTTTAAAACTGTAGTAAAAGTTTGTAAAATACAGCAAAACAATTCATAAAATCAGGGAGATTTTACAAAATCTATAACATAGAAGGAAGATATTGTGCGGGTATTTTTAGAAAACATTTTCTAGTGCTTTATTTGTATCTGCAGTTAACCTATGAGAACCATAGATGTCTTTTTTGATGAAAGCTTTATAGGACTTACTGTGCTAAAAGAACAGCGAAAGCTTAAAACCTCTCTTCACTGATTTTCCTCCCATCACTTGCAATGCAATGCCTTTTTTAGGTCAACACTTCCATGGACTCTCCATTAGTAGCAACATCAAGATTTAGTGTCCCTACCTCTACTATGCATTCTACTCCAATTAAGTCTTCTCACATCTTTATTCTTCAAAAAATAGAAGACAATATATAATTTAATCTTTTTTCTTCAATGACAGTTCTTTCATGCAATTTCATCTACAGAGTTCCCATGTTTCCCTAGGCTTTCCCTCACCTTTTACACTTGGAAAACACTTTGTAAAATCTATCACCTTCAATCATGTAGGAATCAGACTGGGGAATGGTTTCAGTTTGTCTGTCAGCTACATGGACTCTTTATTAGTAAATTTTCATTTCCAACCAATTCTTTACATTCAAAATGTAATAAAGCCATTCCAGTTTTGTCCTCTTTATTCTCTTTTTCTGTATGTTACCTCCCGAGCAATTATTTCCAGATCACAAGAATTTCAGAAGAGTGGTCTCTATATCTTTGCCAGTAGTTCTGGGCATACTAGAAGGGCTTATACATTAATAAAAAGGAAATAGAACTCCAATCTTCTTACAAAACTGAGAATATATATATGTTTTAATCCCTTCTCCAGAGAGATAGGAAGAAACTAGGATTGAACTAAGTGTCATTAAAGTCTCAGGGGATTTATTTGCCAGAATGTATCCATGTTTGGGTGCATATATACACATAAGGATGACTCCCATACATTTCTACACAGATGTGGTTTTTGAAGTGTAACAGAAATCTATATGGTAGTGGCTGAAGCACAAGAGACTTCACAGACAAATTGTTATTTTAAGTCCTGATGGAGGGGAAGGACTATGATGTACATGCACAGAAGAACTCAAGAGGAGCTACAGTAACAGTTTGTATTAGCTTTTCTGTGTGATATCCTATGGCATTTGACAGGAACAAAGAGAGATCAAGACATTGCAAGGTTTGAGGACTAAATGTAGCAGGGAACAAAATGAAGTTGCAAAGTATCTTTTTAGCCCTGAAACTTTATTTCTAGTTTTGAACAGAAAAGCTTCTTAGTGGGCTGAATATTGTCTCTGTCAGAAAATCTGTGATACTTGCACTCTCATCCACTGCATGGATGAAAAAAACGAAAGAAAAAAAAGAAAGTCTTTAAATACAAGCAGCATAAAGCATAAGCATTTTAAATTCTAGAATAGAACTTACAAAAAATTTTAACAAAAGAAGCTATAAAAGGTACTATCTCTATTATTCAAAAGCTCTATGCTAAGAAACTTCCTTAACATTGAAGACTATTAATAAGAAAGACCTTTGTTTTGAAGTGCTCAGACAGCCATCCTACAGCTCAGCGTGTTACAAGAGATATTTTCGTCTGCTAATATAGTCATACTTCAAGGGCCATGCCACAATACTAGTTCTCAATCAACTGGATGTACTGTCTGCTGTAGACCAGAGGACAGTTTTAAAGTCTACAATAAACTAATGGTAGAAATCTAATCTTAAATCATAACCTGCTTTGAGTGGTGAATTGGCAACTGATCCTTTAAGTTTCTTGAAGTTAAAATCACGTTTTTCATCAGTACTTACTTCTCAATCCAAAGCCCAATAATGGGCTCAATTTTCAGTTCTGTATTTTCAGATATGAAAAAAACTTTCACTCCTTTCAAGAAATTATGTTAAAAATGTATTTTACCTAATGAATTTACCTCTTTGAGATTTAACATGATGAATGTATGAAAAGACTCAAGATCACAGAATCTTAGAACCATAGAATCATAGAATGGCTTGGGTTAGAAGGGACCTTTAAGATCATCTAATTTTAACTGTCCTGCCAGGGACACCTTTCACTAGACCAGGTTTCTCAGAGCTACGTTCAGCCTGGCCTTGAACACTCACAGTGGTGGGGTGTCCACAACTCTGGGCAACCCCTCCCAGTGCCTCACCCTCCTCAGAGCAAAGGATTTCTCCCTAATATCTAATCTAAACCTACCATCTTTCAGTTTGAAACCATTCCCCCTTGATCTGTCACTCCATGCTCTTGTAGAGTGTCCCTCTCCATCTTTCCTGTAGGCTCTCTTCAGGTACTGAAAGGCCACAGTTTTGATAATTTCAGCTAGTTCTCATCTTCCATATATACATAATAGACAAGTTTTTATGCATTACTTTTATTCTGTGACTTAATTAATTAAAATCTACCAGGATCACCAAAACTCCTTACATTGAAATTTTATCATTCGGAGCTTGATTCATTGTGTTGAAAATACCTAGTCTTCCCAGTCCTTAAGTCAAAATACCTTAAATCCATGTGATTTATTCTTGCTTCATTCATATATTTCTGGCTAAACAAAGTATGTCTCCAGCTAAGGTGAGGTATTGCTGACAACACTTAGTAATATGTGACCAGGTTGATTTATATATCCTCTTATCTTTCAAGATATAAGAAAAAATCTAATTCCTTTGACACTGCTAATAACATATAAATACTTGAGCATTGTTTCTAACTTGGACATAAAGTCTCTATTGAGTAATAATCTGATGCACACTTACAAAGCCAAATTTTCTTCCTCATCCAAAGGCCCCAGAGAATGCTCAGGTAGAATTATTCTTCATTCTCAGATAAATCTATACAGATTATTTATCCAGAATGACAAAACTAGTCTGCTGAACCAACTCTGGGTGACTTTTTCCTCATTTGTTTCTCTTAATTCTGATGCTTTACTTCAATGGTTGGATTTTGAGAAATAATTATTGATAGAGATTTTGTTTTATCTGACAAACAGGATTTGAAGTTTAAATTAGGCTAAACATCTTTCCAACAGTGGCTTCTAATTGGCACTTCCAGTATCTACCCATATATCCTTTGTCCTCTTCCTCAAAATGGAAAAAACATGTTATCTTTTTAATTTTCAGGGTAATATCTCTATTTTTAATATTCTACCAAAACAGGAAATCTGAAATAAATAATATATTTATAATTTCCTGGAAAAAAAATTAGTTTTGAGTCACACTCTTGAAAATTAAAAATCTTTTTTCATCCCACAGCCTTTTGATTTTTTAATGTTTCATTGTAAAATTTTTTAAAAAACTTTTTTCTTTGGTTTTTTTTTTTTTTTAACAAAAGCAGGTGATTTTCAACCAGTTGAAAAAACAGATTCCACTATTGAAACAAATCCTTTAGCAGAAATTTGTCAGTGTAAATAAAAACAGGATATTCTTTGAAGAACCTCATGTGGCCCTCATTTCAGAACTAGATTTCTTCTCTATTAGTAAATACAATTGGTTAGTTTATAAAATCTTGCCAGCGAGTAGGCTGGGGTGCATAAGAATCTGGGAGGAGATACAGCCAGCATAGTTAACCACAGCTGACCAAAGGGTTATTCCTTATCATATGATTTCATGGCCAGCAATAAAAGCCAGGGAAAAGGTGGAAGTAAGAGACTTTTGCAGTTATTGCTTTTGCCTTCACCAGTAACCATTGCACATGGATGTAGCCCTGCTTTCCTTGGAAATGGTTAAACACCTGCTTGCTGACGAGATATAGTGAACAAATCCCTTATTTTGCTATTTTGCTTTGCCTTTTTATTTTTTGTAGCTTTTGCTTTGCCTATTGCACTGTCTTTAGCTCAACACACCAGTTTTTTCTTACTTTTACCCTTATGCTTCTCTTCACCTTCCCACTGAAGGGAGGAGCAAGTGAATGTGTGGGGCTTAGCCCTCCTGGGCTTAACCCACAAGAGAAGTTGTTTTAAAAGGAGTACAGCAGTTCAACATCTCAGGAAACAGTGGAATCAGTACTGGACTGGAGCATAGTAAAGCAAGTTCTTCCTAAAAATGATCAGTAGTGAAATACTCGATATTAACCTATAAATGGTCATTTTTATGTTTCAAAGTTAACAAGCAATAAAATGAATGAAACAGTTTAGCTGCCTTGCAGAAAATGCAGTAGATTAGCAGCAGAATTCAAATTTTTTAGAAAATCTGTGTATTAAAGTAATACATCTACTATGCGTTATGCTGTTCTTGAAAACAGAAAAGCTATCAACATACTTGTTATGTTCTGAACAATTATTCTTACAGTGAATCATGAATACTGTGATTAGATTTCTCACCAATAACTCAAAAATGTGCAGGTTATTTACATCTTAAAAATGGAGATTTTTCTTTATGTCAGTGCCTCTCTTCATCAGTTTAGTTGAACAATAAGACTGGACTTCATGGATATGCAGTTTGCCTGTCTTTACAGTATTAACTAAGAATATTGTTCCATTTTTTATGATGTCTCTGGCTAAAGACCCAGGTTATCTTCATTGGATTCCTGCCAGGATTTCTTCATAAAATACTCCATAACAAGAAAATTTCAAAATTAAGTGTTCTTTGGGGACCTCATAGTCTCCAAGCCCTCGTTAAATTGCCATTTATACAATATGCTTCCTAACCACCAGGGTCACTTTGCTGTGAAGGTACATCACAAAGGGAAAGCAGTAAATCTCAGTGAATATTTCACAACCCTCTCTGGCAATTAAAGTTTTAAATGGCATCTCCTCTGCATAGCCAATAAAATGAGAATCAGAAGGCAACTGCAGGATAGCCCAGATAAAATGAGCCCACTGCTGTCTCATAATATTTCACATTGAGAGATAGAACACACACTAAACTGAAAAACAATATACGTTGTTATGGCACCTCACTGTGCAGCAACAAAAACTTCTGTGGAGTTCTACTGACTCATAGGGCAAAATACTTGCAGGAGCTAATTTCAGATACACTGAATATCTTTATCATCTAAGCATTTAGAGAATGAAAATCCATTTTCTTTCTCTCTGTTTGAGAAGTGCAGTCTGTTGCCAATGATCTGCTCTTTAACTGTGAAAGGCCTTCATTGAATTCAGCCTGGACAATTTCTTCAGTGCTTCCCTATTCCATTAAACTGGGAACAGGATTATATGGTATTTCCAGCCAATTTTAGAAGTCTTCAATCCACTGCTCATGCTAACACTTTTTGCAGGAACATCATAAGTGAATGAGGCTTGCAGAAGCTGGAGGGTTGAATGTATTTTGGAAAAGTACTTTTGCTCCTTGTATTTTGGATATTTAAAAATGCTGCAGAGAGCTGTGTCAATGCACCTCTCTGTTTTAGTACAAAACCAAGAAATTCCAACAATATACCCAAGAATTTTATATCTATATACTTCTCAAATACTAGATAATTCTCCTATTGTCTGTGAAATCTAGAGATATTTTAAGCTGCACTTTGAAAAATGGGGAAACTAGGGAGGAAATTCTGGAAATGGTTCAGTGAGGGTAAAAAACAAGGTACTGTCACATATATGTGGATGAATAAATGAAAGATGCACATATATGAACTTTATTACACAAAAATCTTTACTGGTAAAGTCACACATTAACTCTTTAAGCTGTTAGTGATGACCCTCCACTTGTTACTTATTCCAGGTATAATGTTTAAAATTTTGTATATAGGGTCATTCGTTAACTCCTGTAACTGAATGTTATCTTGCTCCAACTGTAGTCCATATGAATTAGTAAAAAACAGTTGTTTACCAGGTGAGAACTTGAAGAAGTCAAGAAGTTCAAAATTTGCTTTTTATAATAAAAGTTAAGAAAAATAAGTAAATAAGTAAGGCTGTCTCAGAATTACCTGCATGTGTCTTGACAGTCTTAATGGAACTTAATAAAGATCGCTGATCTATAAACATAAAAGATGTTAAGAATTAGTAAATATCCTGATGGGATACTTTCTTATGTAGCTCACTTACAAATTGTGCATCTCCCAAAATAAACTTGTATACTTAAAAAAACTCATTAAACCATCAAAGCATGTTCATTTTAAAATGCTCGATTAAAATTTGGTTTTCATCAATTATTTTTTATAGCAATCTTGTGTTCCAGAGATTCTCGGCCTTCTTTAAAATTTCACTTAATTGTGTAATAAGGGGTCACCATTTGGCATGGAAAAAAAAATCCCCAACACTATCAAGGTTAAGAAATAATCAATAAAGCTTCATAATTTTTGAATACAGATAATATGTATTGTAATGAATCTTGAGTATTCCCATCTGTTACTATTGTAGGAAGCTCCATCATGGATGTGAAGAAGAGGAATAAGATGCTTTATTGTGTCACTGAGCAGACAGAAGTTACTGAAGACTTGAATGCTGGAAAAGTAAGGCCTATAGGAACTTACAGTTGACAGAAAATTGTTGTGAGGTAAAAATGAAACACAACTTTCTCATATGACTCTACAATACATTGCATTCTGGTAATGCATATTACACACATGATTTATTGCATAAGGGGGTTGTGGATGCCCCATCCCTAGAAGTGTTTAAGGACAGGCTGGATGAAGGTCTGAGCAACCTGGTCTTGGGAAATGTATCCATGGAGGGGGGTTGGAGCTAGGTGATCTTTAAAGTCCCTTTCAACCCCGGCCATTCTATGATTCAATGTTTCTATGATATGTGATCCTAGCAGTGATGATTTTGCCATATTTTTGAAAAGCAATCAAGCACTTACATCAAAAATCAAGAAACAATGTAATGAAGTTATGTTTTTCATTCAATCTTTATGGTCGCAAGCACCCGTGACTTTAAATCCTATGAAAAACCATTTTAGATTCAGCACACTCTAGGCAGAAGAAAAGGAAGCACAAATTCAGATAAAAGATATTCTAGTTTTTACAGTTTTGTCTCAAAGGATTAATGACACCTATTTATAACCTAGATATCTTTGAAAACCAGAGATAACACAACAGACCCACTTGAACTTACTGTGTGTTTCAAACTGCAGTGCAAAGAGAGGCTGCAGAGAATAGATGTGTGCTGTATGGACAGGAGTGATAGAGGTGATAGAGGTGATAGAGTGATTGAGGCTTAAGTGTAATGAAAAATGATATTTCTCTGTAGTCTTTTTCTTCATACAGTAAATCTTGCAGAGATTGCTGAAAAACGCTGTTCCAAAAATCTTGAAATTAAGAAAAAATAAAAATGCTCAAACTGGCAGGATATTTCACAGTAGAGACAATGAAGGTTTTCTTTTAAAATTATTCTTCATACAGTGAAGTTTCAGTCATCTGCATACCAAGTCCTGCAGACTCTGAACTGTCAACACTTGCTGAACTAACAGACACAAGGAACACAGGAGATGAATTTCAATGCAGTTGTCAAACTGCAGTAGTTCAGCACTCTTTACATGCAAAATTATTTCAACCGTTTTGACCCTTCATTATTGAATAACTCATTATGCTTCTAGTTGCAAAAAAAAAAGAATAAAAAGAAGAAACTTGGTAACAATCAGGAAATTTAATTTTTCTTCATTTTAACTCCAAAAGAGTAGGGTTCAAAGGAATATGCAAACCAAGTGGCAGGCTGACATACATGCAGGGGCTATTCCTCACTTGTGCTCCTTTGTGCTTTTCCTTTATGCCTTCTCTCTGACTACATGGATGCTCCACAGCAAAGTAGAAGTTAATTAAAGGCTAATCAAATGTTTCTAGGGCAGCCCTTTCTCTTCCTCTTTCCAGCAGCCTGCTGGTGTGATGTATGAGAGGATAATAAATCTGCTAGGGAACAGCATTACTTGGAAAGAATGCAGCTGAGTTTGTTCTGGTGATGTTGCATTGACCAGTTATTGACACTTAGAGATTAACTTTCATATAAATAACCCAGGTTTATTCTTGTGCACTGGACTTTTACAATAACCTCTTCATGTGCTTTAATTCAGCAGGCTAAGTTCTTGGACCTTAGGGAAAGACGCCAGAAAAGACTCCCAGGAAATACCTTAGTTCTTCTTCAGTTGTCTTTGTATAGAATATGGCAAAACTTTCTGGCAAAAATGACCTCCTCTTCGAAGGTGAAAACCCACAAACATTTATTATATCACTATAGGGTCTTGTGCTTTTGCAGTATCTCGAGATTTACTAGTTGATTTTAACAATTACACCAGGAAATAGTTTTCAACATTTTTCTTCTTTTTTCCTTTTCTTTTTTCACCTCTTCACCTTTGAAAAGCAAGACTAGAAATTGCTCTACCTCTCCATTCCCCAGTGGCAGCTCTGACAATAAATTCACTTATCTAAATTTCATACCATCATGGTTATGACTGTGTTAAACACAGTGTCCAGTCTCACAGCCTGGCACTTGGGAATCATAAATGCACCATCTCCAAGGAGGAAGCAAAGGCTATCATTGTCATTTAGTGTGACATTAAGTTAGCTGAAGTTGCTCCTGTGTGAAAACATTATCTTTTGGGAATACCCAGAAACAGTTAGACAGAGAGAGGGAAGAATTTCTTTGCAAAATGGTTAATCATTACTGCTTATGCTTGCCTTTGAGAATTTGAACACATAATTTGGTAATTAGCAGATTTAATTGCTTTCTGACACTGAGGATTAAGTAGCCTGCCCTGCTCTCCACTCCCAGAGCCATGAGTGTGCCTGTTGCCAAGGTCAATTGAGTTCATTTCGGAACTATTTCTCATCTATTTCCCTCTTAAGAAGTGGGAACTCCAGGATGCCTAAGAACAGAGCACGTACCAAGGCCCCATATTCTCTCTAGTCTCTACAGCAGACAATTTCAAGATGATCATACCCACTTATTTTACTTTGGAAGCTATTATTTATATTAAGATATCAACTAACAAAGTTTACAAAATTTTCTGTGTTCAGTACTTTTTTTCTGACACCATGGCAATAATAATAATTACAGGAAGCATGACAGCATCACTTAATTATAGAATCAGAAAGTAGAATTCAGCTGCAGTGTTAAGTCATGTGACTTCATGTGGATTGTTTAACTTTTCTTTAGTTTCTCAAGTCAGGTACAATTATTTTAACTTCTATTTACCCGATTATTTATAGCCATTTGCATGTTTTCATTAGTCCTGAAGATGCTAGGAGCTGAAAGAAAAATGCTGGGTCTTTGTATGCTTTTTGCGAATTTCTGTGGTTGACTTATTGAAACTAAATTCCTTATTGCAGTGATTATACTCACATGTATGCCCATGTGCCATTTCATATTACCTGACACGCACACTGGAGTTTAATACTAAGTTCTTTACAATACATGAATGTCAATACAAATCATACTATTACAAGGACCATTACCAATACCATGAAACATATGGAGATACTATCAAAACAGAGAGCATTGAAATAAATGCTTTTCACTGGACCAAGACAGCACAGATTTTTAAATGTAACTCTCCAAAACCCAGTTTGATTTTGCACTAGGGAAAATTCCAAAGAGTTTGTTATATCAGTGAATCATCTGAAGTGGCATGGCCAAAAAAAAAAACCAAGGAACATATTCTTTGCTCACTGACAGAAAAGTAAAATTGGATCAATTACTTTTGTTTTAATGTTTTTTTTCAAATATGGAGAAGTGATTGCACTCTGGGCTTTTTAAGGAAGCTTGTGTATGGTGAAAATTTAGATGGATTTGGAAAGCAAACAGATTCATAGAAGAAATATTCATCTTGAAGTTCTAAATACAAAAACTTTACCTCTAGCTGCTGAAGTCCTCAAATGATACACTGCTGGATTCTGGAAGAATATTCAAAGTATTCCTTCTCTTGTTTCTTTAATTTTTTATGCTCTTTCCAGAATACTGTAGATTATTTTGTTCAAAGAATGCTGATTTGAATGGGCCTGACTCTATTTTCTTGCAAATTACCTGGAAAGGAATATGAATTTTAAGGTGATTAAATTGCTCTTGGCACTTTCATAATAATATAGATGAGGACCATTGTCACAGAATGATATACTTTATAAAACTCAATAGGTAATAAAATAAAAAAATATATTCAGTGTAGATAAATATAAAAAATTATCAAACAAAAATAAGACTTATTTTCATACGTAAAATGATGGTTTCAGAGCTGGCCATTACTACTCAGGAGTGAGATTATGGAGTTATGACTCACAGCTCTGTAAAAGCATCAGTTCAGTATGTAGCAATTGTGAAAAAGCAATACAATGTTAGAAATAATTAGTAAAGAAATAGATAACAAAACATGGTTTAACAGCTTCTGGGATATTGAATGTATAACACAGTAAATAAAACTTTTATTGACTTGTTCTTATACCATCATGGAGGACAGGACACATAATTAGATGATGCATTGACTTTTCCCAGTACTTGCCCACATTTTTGATGTTATCTTTGGATATTCAGATTAATTCACGTGCAGAATTATTTAGATTAACTTCAAAGAACAATCAAGAAAAGGGTAAGCACAAGCCACCACTATAGTCATTAATGGAATTAAGAATTTGCATGCGGTCTAATTAATGTTACTTTGACCTTAAGTTCATCAGTCTTATGCCAGACTAGGCCCTCTGATAATATAATGCAACAGCTCTCTGTTTAATACTTTTGGAACAGATGAGTTCAGGCACTTTAACTACCTGACTGATTCTTGTGACTGTCCATTTTGACACAACTGTTGAAAAAATTTTGTGTTAGAACAACCACTTCTGCAAAATGTTGCCCTCATGGTAGGAACAGCAGCACATGGCCAGCGTTGCACTGGTGAAAATGAAGGTTGCTGGCTAGAGTTTGCCTCGTAGTTTCCACGAGCTTGCATTTTGACAGTTCTTTACCAGTGTCCAGGCTCTTCTAACTTAAAGCCAGTTTTCAAGCTAATATTGCACTGGGAATAATCAGATAAATAAAGACTTTTGTGCAAGCTTGACTATCAGTTAACCTGATAGCACAGCCACATTCTTTATAACCAGCAACAAGATTGCTTTTACTTTGATGAACTCATGGTTTAAACCATAGATATAAACCTGTAGTTATATCCCAAAGAAGCACTTCGTCATTAATAATGGAAGCTTTTACCTTTTATTTTAGACACTGTCAGACGTATGGTTGGATTTAGGGTATTCTTGTCTGTGAAATATGAAGACACATTCCTTCTCTACCCCAACCACCCACATACAATTGTGTCTAACTGGGAAGAATAAGAACACTGGAAGAAAAATATCATTCAGAGCATTAGGAGACTCAGCTGATGCCAGAAAACAATAGTTTGTTTGGTTCCAACACTTATTTCATACACTAACATGTTTAAGGATGTTGATTTTGCCAAGAAATGGATGATTTGATGCAATGCCTTTGATGTTAACAACCATTTTTGTTTTGATCTTGAAGTTCATAATAGCCGAAGAACTCAAATAACATTTGAATTTCTTACGTGCAATTTGGTTTATAATGCCTTCATTATTATTCTGATAATTGCTCTCATCCTGCTAGCTTCTTCACCTTGAGCTAATGTGACATTGCAGTACTATGGGAAATCAATGTGGCAAAAAATTCTCATGCTACCACAACAATATTGATTTTGGTACAAAGACTAAATATCAGATAATAGAATGGATAAACAGAGTAAAAGAAAGAAAACACATGTGTTTTTGGATGTCTAATACATTGTTTGTAAAAATGGGTGTAGTCTATTGGGTAGAAAAAGGCTTGTTTATTAAGTGCATGAAAACTGAATAAAGCTTTCTTCAGGCATAATTAGCAGTAGTTTTGCATCTGAATGTGGCCGCACTTCAGGCTTGACCAAGATGACCAAATGGTTATCCCAGACCAAACTACATCATGCTCAGTACATAAAGTTTGGAGAAAAAGTAAAAAGATAGGATGCTCTGAGTATGGTGATTGTCTTGTCAAACGTACTGCGATTTAAATGAGGATTATTTGGGCAAGCTTGGGGGCATTTCCCTGCACTTCTTGTCATCCCATTCACTTCTATGGTTTTCACTTGGCTTCCAAATTCTCCTATTTTTTTTTGTAGTGTTTCATTTCTTCTAAGTCTTCTCCTCAGTCTTTATTTACATTTATTCCCTGAATTCAGCATTTGAATTGGAGTAATTTTGGCAAGTTTTGATCCTTTTCACTGCACCTCATTTCCTCTCAGTCCATTTGGTTGTAGGCACTCCATTTCCAAATTTCCCAGGTTTTTTTTAATATCCTTGGGTTTGATCATATCTTCTTTCTGAGTATTTGTTTGACTTTTTTCTCCGATTTCAAGATTTCATTCTCTTTCCTGAAAGGAAGAGTTCCATCTTTTATATTTTGGGTTTTGAGGGTTTTTTTTGTAAAAAGACAGAAATAAATGGTGGCTTAGTAGTATCTTTGAAGAGGTGGCCTAAATTCTCTAAGGGTAGCTGGTTAGTTGTACATCTAACTGGATCATGTCTTTCATTCTTTTACCCTCTGTTTCCTGTCTTTGTGCTTGTGGTTTTTCTGCAAAGTGTTTACAACTTTATCTATGTGTTTGTGTGAATATTTGAGAGAGAGGCAATCTGAACAAATATGGAACACCTAGAGCATGTGTCTGAAATTAAATTGATTTTCTAAAATCGAACTGATTCCTAAATGAAAAAAATTAATACCCATTTTCTCTTACCAGCAGCTAAGAATGAAATTTTCTACATTTTGCCATGTAAAATTCTTTTCCGTGGTCAGAAATAACATTTGTCCAAACTTGACTTGAAGTTTCCATAATTCGTTTTTTTTTTGTTGAATGTAAGTTTATATCGATATTGTTTCTTAAATATTATGTTGCAGATGTCCACAGTGAAGTGGAAGGGAAAATTCTCTCTCCTATTGCTCTACACCATTTTGCCAACATTTCTAAGGTTCATCTGATTTTTACACAGTAATACAAGGCATTTTCTTAATAGTATTGTATATATATCTAATATATATTTATATAGTATCATTATATATATAGTATTATTACATATATTTCTATAGTATTGTTGGATAAGATAGAATTCCATGCTAACATAAACTATACTGGACATATAATCAACCTTCAGTTCTTTAAATTTGAATACTTAGATTTAACTAGCAATTAATTTCTATAGGTCTGCAGATAGTACAAGTAGCAGAAGTTTATATTGTTTCAACTGATTAGTGTGATATAAACATATGAGAGGTAACATGTTCCCTTTTCATGTACAAAGCAAAAGGAGTGTTTCGTTTCCTGAAGTACAACTTTCTGACAAATTCATTTTTAGAATATTGTTTCGAAAATACATCAGTCTTTTAAAATGCTACTGCCATATTTGTTATTATTCATTGGTTTGGTGAATTGCCATTCCCTTCTACTCTCTTCTCTCGCCCTTATTTAGAAGGCTATTTATTTATTTTTCCTGTTGGAATATATAGAGAATAAATTTACATAGTTCATCTTTAAGTGCAATAGCAGTCTTCCTCATGACTAGAAAAGAGCTTTTGTCAGCAGGTTTTGACGTTTAAAATTAATTTGAGGTAAAGTTTGAACCACAGTAAAAGTTCTTGGACAGTTCTGATTTCAAAAAAGTAGAAAAAAGTGCATCCAATATTTAGGATGTTTTGTATTGCTCTTTTTTGCAATTAATGACTCCCTTAGTCTCTTGTGACAAGTGTTTATCATAGTAGGCAGACAAAAGAATGCAAATAATGAAAGGAAGCAGTGGGGAAAAACAAACCACTCCCCATAAATTTTAAGTTTCTTTGGACAAAATAGGCAGGGAAATTTAAGGATGCCATTTTTTCTGCCTTCTTCAAATGAAACAGAGATAAGGAGAATTACAGTAATACAAGAATCTCTACTAGCTTAGCTTTAGAAAAAATATTTATTCATATGTTTTGGATTGGTCTTTCTTGTCTGCAAATTAAGGCTGGCTATGTAGTGCAAAAACGTTTTTTCAAAGGTGACCAGGGTACTCTATTTGGATAGATATCCTGATTCATTTCAATCTCTTGTACTGAAAAAAAGAAAAAGGCATGGATGAAAGGTCAGGAATAGAATCTGGTTGATGGGTTATCTTAACTTTCCAGTACTCCTATGGTACTATAATATTGCAATTTTTTTTTGCTTTGTTTAATAACATCTCTTTTTTTTTATGCAGGTAATTTCTTAATTAGTATAACACTCTTCTCTAAATATTATAATCCATTTAAAAACACACCACAAAAAAGTGTCTCCCAAGGTGCACTTCATCCCACTTCAGATAAACAGCTTGATTTTCAGCATTTAGTATAAATAAATAACCTTAGCATGTTCTCAGCAGTTAAGCAATCAAAAATGTTTTCCTTTTATCATCTTAGTAGCATATGGTGCCTTTAGGCCACCAGAGAATGAAGAGTCAAAAAAGGGTATTAGAGATTTTCTTAATGTGGGAAATAGTAAAAGTAAGAAGACTTCTAGAAAGCTGTAAAAGCAGGCCTGTTTGTGAAAAAACCTCCAAACACAAATGGTGCCCCATGTGAGGAAAACCATAAATAGTAACTACTACTGGATTTGACTTATATTCTTTGAATAGACCAGATCTTTTACAGCATTAAAATTGCTGTGGTGTAAAATAACAACGCTTAAAGCAAACAAGAGAGGTGCCTCAAACAAGCAAAAAGAAACACGTATTACAGTAGAGCTATGTAACACAAGGTAATTAATAAGCAACAAACTTAAGAGGGTTTCTTTTTAGTGTTTAGAGAGGGGGAAATGTGGGAAACAGTAAAGGTAAGAAGATTTCCAGGAAGCATGCCTTAGAAACAGAAAGAACAGAAAACTCAGAACTAGCTGCAGCTGCAAAGTCTGAAAGTAGAAAAGGTTCAATAGTACAGCAAACAAGGACATTAAACAATAGCTTGAG
>VXBC01008946.1:0-18889 GCA_013399945.1 Ploceus nigricollis | reverse complement strand
AAAATATGCTTAGCAAGATAGTAGAAGATTTTAAGCTTAATAATGAAGTATTGTTAATGGAAAAACAGACAAGCAAGCATTGTGTGAAGCAGTTGTATGTGCCCTTTTAGTAATTGGCTAGAACAATTGTCTGTAAGCTTTAGCAATATGCTATTGCCTAGAAAGTTTTTAAAATGCTCTGTAACAAAGAAATCTTTGGCTGCTGCTGGTTGTACGTGAGCTTTTGCCATCTTTCTGTTGTCTCAACCATGTAATGAGGCTGGTGCTGCAATAAAAGCTCAAGGACTGTATCCCAGCAGTCCCATCCCATTCATGAAAAAACCTCTCAACACACTTACTACAGGAGAATTCAAGTACCCCAGAGTGAGGCCTACTTAGAGCCATGACTGAGACTGGGCTCAGAAATGAGATAGATGGGGAGGGAACATTTCCATGATATGTGGTCTATGAAAATCCTACCCTGTAGACAGCCTCTGAATGACCATATATGTGCAATAAAATTGTAACAAACCTTTGGTCTGTTCTAATGTACAGAAGTGGCTCCTGCAGGTCTAAACCTGCAAGAATTTGAGCTACACAAATATAATCTGATGTACGGAATATGTTCTTAGTCATAATTTTTTTACTGTGAACGTGACAACAGTGAATGTTCTTTACTGACGCTGAGCATTCTCTTTTTTGCCAAGAATATCTGGAGAGCACAAATTTCTTCTTTGGCATTCTTGTATTTTGATACTTGGGCTTGCCACATCTTAAATAACCTCTCATGTGTTTCGAGAACATGTGCATGCCTTTTCACAAATCACAGGGAACACTAAAATTTAAAGCTGTCACCATAGAAACTCTCCAGTGGGTTTTTAATCAGGGTAATTGCCAGCACACAGAAACCACCAGAAGAACTACAGCACCAAAGTGCATTGAAGTAGAGAGAGTAGAAAACTGTCAGTCAGGAATTTGGCTGTAAAGACTTCTTAACCTATGGACTTGTTCAGATAAGCAGGACTTGATCCACCAAAAGTAAAGTTGCACCAAATGTAATCATTAAACATTTCTCCTGGAAAAAAAACCCAAAAAAACAACACCAACCTAAAGACTATGTGATAGCCACTCTGAGCATCTGAGCTACTGGCATCTTTAGTCCCATTAAAGGGTTAAAAGATTAGTTGTAATATTTCCCCTGTCATATGATAAACTGGGAAATGGAAAAATCAAGAGATTACTGATATTTTTTCTCATGTTAATCCACTTGTCTGACCTTCCTAGCACAGAAATAGCAGCTTTTTCCCCCAGCAGCCCAGGTTCAAAAGTGGATTAAAGACAAAGCAGCAGAGTTAAGAACTCAAAGGATCAAAACAGAACATTTATCAACTAAACATCCCTGTGACCTTGCTCCTCACAGAATCCAAGTCTGTTTGTTATATGTCTCAGATATGAACACAGAATGTATACTTTACTCAAAATCAACAGTGTGACTTGTGAAACACATTTTCTGTTATCAGGGACCAAAAAGCAGAGGGTTTTTTAATATTTTCTAGTGAAATATTAAGCTAAAATTCACATGTCAGGATTAACATGGGGTGAGACCCTGTGTCTCAGCAGCCACCAAATCTCTAGGAAAGTTTTCTCTGAT
Organism: Ploceus nigricollis; assembly: GCA_013399945.1. Lineage (NCBI taxonomy): Eukaryota > Metazoa > Chordata > Aves > Passeriformes > Ploceidae > Ploceus > Ploceus nigricollis. The sequence goes on along the minus strand of VXBC01008946.1, from coordinate 17,259 downwards.
AAGTAGCTGTCTCAAGAGATGAACAAAGCTGGAACAGCAGAGCATCTGCGATACATTTCTATCTGATATTTGATGCACAACTAGAAATCAGGATAAAGGGATAATATTAATATAATCAGCAATTTAATTTTCTCATTGAATACCAACACTGCTGATGGGAGCATGAAAAAGATTGCTTTTCTGAAGCACAAGAAATCAAACCTTTCCAATTATTTAAAGTGTACACTAATTCCTGCTGCTTATCTGAGTGTTTCTTCCCTGGCAGGTAACTACACGCTTTTAGAACTACATCTGTTGTACAGAAGAACTGCTTTTTTGCCTCTGACAGTGGTGATCTCTTAGCTCTTACATTCCATTGCCTTTGGATTTGGCAATTGGTGGAAAGTTATCTGTTTTTAATGAAAGGTACTTTCTAAAGAGCAGAGAACATTTAACATCTATGTTAGAAGCCTTGCCAAATAATTTTACTACATCTCTAAATGCAAGCACTTCTCTCTCACATGTAATCTTAGTTTCCTGAGAGTAGGAGAATCAGGGAGACAAATCGTTGCATGAAAGTAAAAGAAGAGTTTCCCTACTCAGGATTCTGCTCAGCAGGAGATGACAATTTTGTAATGATATCTAGTATCATATATAAGTTGTAAGGTGTCTGTGTAAAGGACATAATTTTTTAGTGTTTGTGCAGCACTAATGAAAATTAATCAATAAAAAATAGCAAGTGCAGAAGAGCTAAGAGCTTCAAAATGAGTAGAGAATTGCCTGAACTAAAACCTAATGTACGTCCCTTATTTTTAGAAGGTTTCCTTAATAAGATTTCATTTGAGAAGATATCAGTGTGTGTACTTGATCTTATTCATTTTGTATAGTATGATCCCATATGTCAGCACAGAACCCCCTGGCATGGATCAACGTTTCTTTATATTCTAAACTGCTTGAGGACACACACAAAGACCTCACACAACTGCCTGATGTAAATGCTACTGCTAATGTTGTGGTACTTGCATAGCTGGAGGCAGAGTTTGACAGTAATAGTCTGGATGATAAACATTAATGTTTTCACTCTGATTCATGCTGCTGAAGGTGTTGAGATCTTCTGGGATCTGAATTATATCATAAAAGTCTATAATGTCTGTGTAAGAGGCATACACATTGTCTGGTGACATAAGATGATTCTGACTTTAGCAACTTGCCAGTAATACCAGTATGACCAGGAATCCAAAACAGATGAATGGAGGTTAGCAGAGTAAAAGCACTGGCCTTCACATTGTGCCTGAGAGAGCTGTTCAAGTGATGCAATTAGAGCCTTGGGTATATCCAGAAGAATTAGAGAAATCCATTCCATGTCTCCATTATAGTCAGAAGTTATGCAGTCATTTTCAGGTAACATTTTTCTCTGCAATCATTTATGAGATGACATCAATGAATAAGATGGGTCAAAAGCATTTACACCACCAGTAAAATAAAGAAGCCTCCTTTTTCACCTACAATTGGGCACTGTGTAGCTATATCTAATTTGCCCAATTTCCAATGCTTGAGCTAAATAGCACAATTTAAAGGTGAGATTGCTGCAGTGAAAGATGGGTTTTGTTGAACTAGAAATTGCCATAACCCAAGGGTAATGAAATACATTCTTCAGAATTATCCAAGCTAAAATAGCACCCTTGTCACAGATATTCTCCAAAAATGTTAGCAAATTGACAGAGGCAAGTATTGTTTTCCAACTCTTCTCTGTAGTTAGAGCAGGTTCGTGGCTTAGGTAAGAGGGAAAGTATCTGTGAAAGTATGAAGTAACGCTTTTAGCATGATCAGCCCTACTTGATAAGCAGGGCAAAAAGCAAGCTTCTTTTCACTACATGCCTCCCATCAAATGCCTTTTAGCATTTTCAGCTGCAGAAGAATTGCTTTTTTGGCAAGGTTACTCCTTTTTCTTGTCTGTGCCAGCTGGCTCTAGTACCCATGTGGATTGGACAGTATGAACAGCCAGTACTTTCCACATCTTCCCTTTCTAGGAGATCTTCTGTCCCTGAAAAGTCACCAGGGTGATTTTATTCTGCTAGAAGTCCAACATATACTGCAAAAGAATGTAGGAGAAAAGCAGCTGCATGATAAGCGAGCTGCATAACTCAAGCTTTGAATGCCTGTTCAAGAAATCTATGGGTTTTGGTCTAAGTCACACAGTCTAAAGAGTGATGACTTAGCACCTGGTGATGAGTAAATCTCTGTAAATGGCAGCTCTTCAGCTATCTCTATCGTAGGTTAATGGCAGAACAATGATCCTGCTCCTAGCATAAAGGGAACAGTACTTTTGATGATTATTCCAGGCATAAAGGGGTTTCTGTTCCATTGCATGGATCAGTCTGATTATTGTAGTTTTTTATTAGCTGTTTTTAATAAGAAGGTTGATAGGGAGATTCAAAATTGCTTTCCCCCTGATTATATATACTTTATCTTAGGCTATAAACATTCAGTAGTTTCCCTGTCTAGGAATGCATTTGCCCTTCCCTTTTTCCTCTCTTTGCAATACAAATCTCTCCCTATAAAACACTGGACTATTCCAGTAGTAGACCATTGTGGGAATTTACCAGCCTCCTGGCAATTTAACAAGTAAATTATTGATTCAAAGACACTTGAAGCTTGTTAAACAAAACCTTAAAATTTGCCAATTTATTGTCTTTGTGTGGTTAAAATTTTAAGTCCACATAATCAAAGTCTCCCAACAATCTCAGCACATGCAAGACTCACAATGCATCCTGTGAAAGTCAATATGCTCTACAATTTGCCTACAGCATCTCAAATAAATACACTGTTGTTACAGCTGGTAGAAACTGGGCTCTAAAATTGGAAACTTCCTCCTTCACAGGTGGAAAATCATGGATATCTCAGCATATGCCCAACCCATTCACTGAGCTTCACTTAACACCTTGTGGTTCTTAGAAAGCTGATGCTGTATGATAACATCTGAATAAGAACTATATATATACATGTGCATGAGGAAAGACTTTATTTGGGGAGCCAAAACCTCTGTTTTAGTTATGCCTGGTTGGTAGCTCTAACCAAAGTCGTTACTATGTTGCTATCTTACAGTAGCAGATCCCTTGACTATAGGTCACTGAATGTGACAACCACATATCTCTTATCCTCTTGCCAAGATTTTCCTGTGGTGTGGAATACAAGAGGGTAAACAAGAACCTCTTCAATAAAAATGACAATGTCCTTAATATACAGGCTTGGAAAACACCACGTCACACTTCAATATGTCTAAGTGGCCCAATAAATAGGATATTTCAGATAGACTAGAGAAATGGTACTGTTTAGTATTCCATAGCTAACCTGCCTGATATTAAGGTAAATCTCTTTGTCATTATTGTTCTGCATAGTGTTTAGTTCCTGAAGTTTTTGCCCCATTAGGAATAGATTGGAAATACAGAACAAGAATCATAGCCAAGGAGAGAAACTAAAGAACAATTTCATTTTCTACAGTGTGCTCAAACAAGAAGATCCTTATTGTGGTCTCTTGAAACTATCAGCTTTTCTTTTTGCTACTTCACCTTTCACTTCTCCCCTCTCATATTTCTATCCCTCATGAGAGGAAAAACCCACAGTTGTTTCTCCAAAATGATTGCAATCCCTGTATCATCTCAGATAAGTTACTAGCAGCAGGTAGAAAAGTGTTGTAAAATGACTTGCCCATGTTTTGTAAAATAAAATTTGTCAGGGAAGGATGTACTTAGAGTCTACTCTGGGGGTTTTTTTCCAACCTGTTCTGTTTCTACTCAGTCTCTCACAACTTGTAGAAAACAAGTACTTACCAAAGGTGCTTCCAGGACTCCTACTACTGTATCGCAAAGCATTAGAAGGAAGAGAGAATATTCCTGGGCAAGAACTTTGGCCTTGCTCTTTGTTGTCCCCCTGACAGTTGGAAATAAAAATAGATCAAAACAAAAAGACTGACTAAATACTCTTCCCTGACTCAGTTGTATGAGGAATTTTCTCAGCATCTCCAGTAACAGCAAAATCAACTCTTTGTTAGAGCTTTTTGGAGACTGTACCTTCCTCCTGATCACTTTATGAATTTTGGGTTACTGAGCAAATGAAAATAAATACTTTCAGGATAGCCAGGGTATCTCTGTCCTATGCTCTAACAATTCAAAAACTGTCAATTAAATCTTTTAGTCTGATTTCATTCAGAACTTCTAAGTGAAGCAGATAAAATGAATTGAATAGACGAAACAGTTCCTTCTCCCATAAAAAATAAGTGTTTACAAGCATCAAAGATGCTTGTATCCTTACAAGTACAAAGTATCCTTACTTTAGCAAGACATAGAGATGATAGAGTAGGAGATAGAATAATTTGACTGAGCACCGGTTAAGTAAGGATTAGCTGTCGTGAAGCTCAGTGCTTCCTCTAGTTTGGATTTATAAGAAAGAAACAGGGAAAAGAAATATGTACTTGGCAAAAAGTTTCCCAGAAACTTTGAGATATTTATTGAGTATTTGGGAAGCTGGTATTTTGTACATCTGCTTTGGTTTTAATAATCTATGATTTTAGGTATTTGATTTTCTTCTTCTCAGCCATCACAACCTTTGTATAGAGTTTTACCCCAATTATAGTTTCTTGTTCCTTTTCTTTCTCAGAAAAACAGTAGTAAACCTGAAATATTAATTGGGAGGATGCCACAGCATATGTTGCAGTTGAGATGGTCACAATACACAGAGCAGCACCACACAATATCAGAAGGCTTCAACCCACACAAGATAGCACCACACCACTCCAGAAGGCTCCAGGCATCTGCCCTTCTTGCTCTTTAGCCCAACCTTTTAGACCCGTCATGTCCGTGCATTGCACCTGTGTGCCCTCTGTTCCCTTTGGTGGTTGGTCAGTGCACCTGGGCACTCCATGGCTCATTGCTTTCAGTGCTGCTCATCTGCTTTTCACAGCTGTAGCCCACTGGGGATGAGGCTTGGCCGAGCCCCACCCCCAATTACCACAAACTGTGTGCCTACAAGAGAATGGCTTCCTTCAGTAGTTGGTCTCAATTATTGGGATTTATATTCTAGAAACAAGCATATTTGTTTTTTTCTGTACTACATGTTACATCCCCTAGTCTTCTGATTTTTGTATTTGTACCTTTAAGAGTTTTGCATGCAAAGCATGGCAGTTCTTTCCCAGTGTACACAATAACATTCCAGAGGTATTCAAACCATCTGTTTGATAGAAAGAACAGAAGAAACATAAAAAGAAGAGGAAAATTTCTATTCCTCTTGTTGGAATGGTTGGCAAAATACTTTTCTTCAAAAAACCCCACATCTTTGTGTTTTACTGAAAGATATCTTAAACATAGTTTTATTGTCTTAACATCTTAAATCACACAGTCTACATCAGGTCTCCTGTACAATTACCTGTGTTGTTGTTTACAAATGGTGTTCAGACTGTCAGAATAAAATCACGAGTGAGAATGAGAACAGCTGCTGTTTGATTACGGGCAGAGAGAGGCTAACACGAAGGCTATCCAAGACAGAGGTTTGGGTATGAGCTTTCGTACAAATAGTACTGAAATTTCTGAAATCTTTTTTTCTTGCTATCACCTTGGAGACAGTTTGTGCCTAATGAAAATGTATTGTAGGTCTTAATGTAGTAATCACTATGAGAGAGTTACACATTTTTAATCCTTTAAAGATGTCGTTTAAATATTATCCATCCTCTATGAATATTTGATGCTCATTAAATATTTCCTGGAAAAGTAAAAATAACACTTATATTTGTTAAAAGATTTTGGCAGCAGTAATATAACCAGAATGGTTTTCACTTCTAGAATTAGTAATACATCCTCTTTCTGCAGGCTCATCTCACTCTTAAATATTAGAAAGATAAATTCCCAAAGATGGAGGACAAACAATCTGGAAAAGGTCAGAGGGAGCAGAATCAGAAGTAAAGCTACAAGGGAGGAACCATGGGATATATTTCTTTCCGATTTCTTCTATAAGAGAAATATGTTGTGAAACATCACTTTAAGAAAATATATTCTGTATTCCAAAGTGCTAAACTGCCTAGATAAATCAACCCTTCTCTCCAGACTGCAGAATATTGAAAAGATGAGATAAAAGAACATAACAGAGTGGTCAAAATCAAGAGTATACCATTAATTCCATTCTCTTCCCTTTCCCTCATCCTACTATACATATGTATGTGTAGGTCTGTGCATGCTTGGACATGCACATATAGGCACTTAGCCTGACTAGTTTAGTTTAGTTACATAAAGTGGAGCTTTCCCAACAAAATCTTCCGTTTAACAATTGTGGTGTAAATCTGATTAGTACATATTTTTAGGCTTATAAACCTTATGTCTCAGCAATTTTTGTAGCCTGAAACTTCACAGGATAATTTTAATCCAAGAAAGATTTTTATTTTGTCATTAAAAAATATCTTGTCCTTGTGTTCTGATACTATGTCAAAAGGGTTCCCATTTTAATTTATCTAAAACTGTTTATTATTTTGGGTAAGGCTGATGTGACCTCTGTTCATCCCTCTCTACAATAACAAAAAAGCTGTAGTTTTTCCGTTGTCTGTTCAGTGACTGACATCTTTTTTACTGAATTATTCATCTGCCCCCTACTTTTAAAATTGCTTTCTCATGATAGATTTTCATTCCAAGCAGAGTAGCAGTGTTAAGAATTTCTTAGGTGTTCTGTCAGTTAAAGATGTTCCCTGTTTACAGTCTTGAAGAAGCTGTAACAAGCTTTAATACTCACAGTCATTACTGTGCGTCCTGAGTATGCAAATGCAGCAAAGCTGTTATTCCTCTCTTAACATTTCCTTCAGGGTCTGCACTGTGAGTTAACACTTGGTTATATTAGTGAGGCCAGGAAAGTGATATGTTTAGCGCTGCAGCTCAGGAAATATACGGTTAAGTGTCAGTTATTAGCTTGGCCATAAACCTCCTTTGCAACATCAAAAAATGGCATTTATCACCTTAGAAGAAGGCTAATTAAGCTAGAGGACTTTGTTTAAATTCCCAAATAGATTGCAGTGCATGAAGGTCCCTTGTGCATAATCCATTCTGATTCAAAATGCTACAGGAAAACAAGAGCAAGACAGAGACAGAACTGGAGGAGCAAAGGGGCCATGGATTAAAGGCACATACATTATTCAAACATTTCTCTGGCTTCAGTGGAGAATTGAATTAAATGTTTTTGAGCTTTCATTATTGGGATATGAAACTAAGTTCTTCCTTCCTGGACAGGCAAGAGTGTCTTACCAGAATGGTAGCCAGCCATTATGAGTGAGTTATATAAGTACTGGAATTGAGTGAATACCAACAGGAGCTTGTTCTCCTTATAACTTGGTAAATAAACAAGCTGGGACCATAGAAAGCCTTTTTTCTTTTTCTTTTTCTTTTTCTTTTTCTTTTTCTTTTTCTTTTTCTTTTTCTTTTTCTTTTTCTTTTTCTTTTTCTTTTTCTTTTTCTTTTTCTTTTTCTTTTTTTCTTTTTCTTTTTTCCTTTTAATCTCTTTTCTTTTTCTTTTCCTTTTCTGAAGGAACCTTTTTATTCAGGTTTCTGAAAATCATGTCCCTGTTCTGTAGGTATGTATCTATATGAGTAGTTATGGCTCATAACTTTCACCAGTGAGTGTAGCCATTCTGATGTGATGCCAGAATTGCAGCTGCAATGAGCTGTACAAAGGCTTACCTGTGGATATGGGAAAGAAAGTGGAAATCTCAGAGTGAACACAGGAGCCCCATAGCAGTAAGAGGAATCAGAACCCATTCTGGGCCTGATACCCAGAAAGGACAAGTGTTACCACAGATTTTACAGCAAGTAATTGCATCTAGAGGGATAACTGGACATTAAAGTCTTGTTGATAACTCTAGATGTTATAATAGCTTTGCTAAAAAAGGCAAGCTAACTCTTTTACATGAAGCAGACCACCAGATTTTTAAAGGAGTTATGGAAATAACTCAGTTTCTGACAAGATGTGGGAAAATGAGCTACCACCTGTTTGTAGGGTTTTGAAACAATTCTTTGCACAATCTATATAACAATTCTATATACAATCAAGAGTTGAGAAAATGCCATAAATTTTATTTTAATAAATAAAAATATTTATTTATAATAGCAAGAAAAAAAATAATTCATGGGATCCTATTCTGAAAGCAAAATAATTACTTCAATTGGGAAGGATATGTGTGATACAGATGTGTACATATACGTGCATGTGTATGATATATAAGTGTTGAAAACTTGCCTGCTTCAGATTTTTCCAGCTTGTGAGCTACTTTATTCATTAATAGATTATGCCCTAAAGCCAGAGTGGTTTCCCTGTCTTGCAGATGAACTGGTCAGCTCTCTGAATAAGTGTTATTCTATGTGGATTTTGACCTTTTATCAGTTTACCTGTTGAGGAGAATCCGAGCTTTGCATCTGCCCATGTCTTTGTCCTTTATGCATGGAGTTACATGTACTTTCATCTTTCTTTACACAAAATTTAATGGGTTTATTCTCACAGACTAATGTCTATTGATTTGTTTCCTTATGTTTTGATTGTGCTGAGACAAATATCTTCTCTGCTTGACTGCTACTTGCATGTAAACTTAACTCCAATTACTTTTCATATAATCCCTTCCTTTGTTCTTAACAGTGATTGAGAACAAAACCTGTCTTCTTTAAAAATGTATAGCTATTTAGTTGGCTTTAGTTAGGAGTCGTGTTGGTGAAAGTGCACTAATTCTTTGTTTAAAAAATAATTGTGTTGTCTTTAAAGGAATTTCAATATATGCTTGCTTGTGTTAGGCCTTATTATTGTAAATGAGCCCACTGGAATAGTGGCTCAGATAATTTTCAGTGCTTACAAGAAAAGAAGTTGAATAACATTAATGCACATACAGAAGTGTGCAGTCTCTTAGACTAGGTTAGGGACAAAAGTTGTTGCATTGTTGATGCTTCAAGGCAATGTGTAAATATTTCTGTTAATACAGTGATTCAAGTGTAATGAGCATTCTGTAAGATCACACTCAGGGTGACGGGGAAAAGGGAAAAGAGGCAGAAATTTCCTGGTCTTTGAGAAAACAAGACAATCTGGAGATAAGAGGAATTAGAGGAAAAAAAATAAGGGAAAAGGATAGAAATGAATCCTAAAGTTCAGTAAGGCAGTGGAATTTCCCATGTGTTGAAATAATTTTCAAATGCTTTCAAATAAAAGTCTAGGTTGGGAATCCTTTCATTACTGTCCCTTTGCCCTCCTATTAGAGCTATCCTTCCTTGTGAGAAAGATAAAGTTCCATAAGAGAAGTTGGAACTGTGGCTGAAAAGGAGTGCTTTTCTCATACCTTTTGAGATGACAGCAGCACTTCACTACACTTTGTTATGAGTTGTAGAAAAGTAACTTCTGGTAGTGAGATCTATCGTAGCTAGCAATTTAGTGTGGTGGAAGGAAGTCAGTAGACAAGAAAAGGTGTTGAGTCTTCTACAACAACATTATAGGCAGTTTGGGATTCTTGGGACTAGATCTATTCTTTTCACTGGATCGGTTATCCTCACTATGCAAAAGGGTTGCAACTATCCAAAACACAAGTCTTTGGTTGCAACTCTTCTGTCCCTGAGAAGAAGGGTGGAAAATATGGTGCACACTCCAACCAGAGAATCTTGTTTAGCTTCCTCCCAAAAGAATCTACTTAACATATTTTAGAATTTCTCTGCAAAGAGATCAACACAAGACAAACTGGGTTAAGTGAGAGTTCTATTTCAAAAGCATATTACCAATACATTAAGACACTTTCTGTTCTGTCTCTGAATATCAAAGTTATGACTTTTTGTTGAAAGAAGACTGAAAAAAGGGGCTGATAATGGCAAGTCTTACACGAATGTTTTCTCATTTTGACAATGTTTTTCCAGCTTTTGCACAGTTGCTGACATAGGAGAAAATGAATTGCAAGCTGGTTGAAGAAATCCTCTTCATCACCTTCTGTGAATAATATATTAGAGAAATCCACTCCAAGTTTTAGTCTTCTGGAGAAAACTAAAGACATTACTAGGTTCTGTTTGGATGCCCATACCACATAGGCAGGATCAATAATGGGGATAATTCTTTTAATACTGAGACATAAAATATTAACTCAGAGAGCAATTTTGTTGGGATAGATTTCCAAATCCTTTCACTGCTGTCTCTTCTGAAAAATTATATTTTATTTTAGGTCACCTGCAATTTAACACATAAGTGCTATAAGTAAATGAGCTGTAACATGCTTTCTTTCCCTTTATGTGTGTACAGAGACATTACTGTTATCAAAAAGTTTCTCTCTATTGGTTATTACCCCTACCATAAGGGAAAAGAAGTGAATTTTTTTTGGTCACAGTAGCTTCTTCTGAGAAAAATGGTTTTTGTTGTTTTTTTTTTTCATTTGGATTGGAAATAACGCATGTGTCTTCAATTATTCGTAAGCATCCATATATAGACAGCACCAAAGACACAGTAATACTCTTCCAAAATGAAGGGGTCTTTATCTCAAATTGCTTCTCAAGGCTTTTGGGAGAAAATATGTAGCCAGTTGGAGCTGCATATTAAGGCTTTTCTATTTGTCCTTCAACTACTTCATGTCGGTAATACTTAAGATTCTCTGACTGAATAAAAAAATTCCATTAGCAAATTGAGCTATTGGCTTGTTATGAGCTCATGTTGGTCTATCATGGTTCTAGTATAGATGAGGGAATCAAATGGGTATTAGGTTTATTAATCAGAATGCTACAGATTTCATAAATATCTCTGAAAGATACTTTTTAAAAGTTCATTTCACTTCTTGCAAAGCTTAAAACTTCTCTACTGAAAAAAAAATGAGTTTACTTCAAAATGACACATAAGAAAGTGGATGAATACAAAGTGAGATGCTGCAAATGGTGCAGGATTGCACCACTTCACTCCCTGGTGATATGACACTGCTGGTATTCTCTTCTCTCACCACAGGACAGGGGAGGGGAAGGCACAACTGTATTATCTTAGCTGTTGTGATATATTAAGCCTGACATGCTGCCAAACCCCATGTGTATTAATAAGTTTCTCCCACTGATCCCCAATGGCACTCAGATGGGTTCATTGGTAGATTGTGGCAGACATTTAAATGTTTGAGCTGGGCAATTTGAGATGAACTGTCATGATTCATTATCCCTGTTGAGGGAACAGTGCCAGGAAGTATCTGGCTGATGACTTGAGAGACACCTAGTAAGCAGAATAAAACCCCAACTCGCTCAGTAAATCCTGCAGCTTTGCTGAGGGGTCTAAACCCAATGACCAATACAATGCACTGCCACTTGTAATAAGCCAAGAATTAAAAGCTGTTGTTATTAGGGACTTAAACTCAAAGGTTGGCAAACAATATGCTCCCAAATCATGATCTACCACTAACTGACAGCTACTGCCTGCCCCTTGCCCGCTGGGTGTATCTGGGTGTGTGTAAATGCAGATTAGAAGAAAATGAATTACTGGTTACAGGAATAAACAGCTCCTGATTTCTTTTAAAATGTAGTTTTTAAAATATCCCTGTCTCCTTTTAAGGAGCTGACTGTTGACAGCAGTGCAGAGCTGCACCATTTTGCAGTAGTAAGTAAAAACTTTTGACTAAAAGGGTCAAGGTGACAAAGGGAAGAGTGATTGCTTTTGAATCCAGCCTATATTCTGTCTTATGTATTCTAAGCAGAGTTCAATTGTTTTGCCTTCTATTCTTTCTCAGGTAAAACATAGACTCTTCGGTGTAGTGATAATAAATCCTTATACAAATCTCTAGAGGTTTTACTGTCCAGAAGGCTATCGTAGAATGTTGTGGCTCTATATTTTAAGAAACCTGAATGAACCACAAAAAGTTCTTTGATGGAATAAGAAGAATGCTAAAATTCTGGGGGACAGGAATCATGTTTGACTTATAACCTAATATAAGGAGAAACAGATACACACATCTACCCTACTGAAATATTTTTCTTTATAAAGGAATGACTTTAAACAGATACTTTTTGTTCCATCATTGCTGGATAATCAAAGGTCTCTGGTTTCTTCACCTGCCACTGTAATTGCAAATATGTTTACATATTTTTGTGAAGAAATGGATGAGCCATTTTTCCTGAAGTTCTTCTAAAAATCTGTAATTAACTATGTTTTGGCACCGGGACTGAATCTACTAGCAAAAGGTTAAGCTTTATAGTTTCACAGTTCCAGTCATATTTGCAGCACCACTTTGGTCTCTTTACACTGCTACTTAGGCTTGCAAGCCATTGTAGATTGCTGTCAGACGCTTTTCAAAGACCATAAAATAAATTGTGTTTCTTCAAAAAGTATTTTCCTAAATCTCTTATCTGCCATGTGTCCTCTCATCTGTTTGCATTTATTAAAAATGTATCAGAATGGCTTAGAGGTGTGATTATTTAGCCTTTTTGGTGGAAGAAAAAACAGCTAAAAATACCAGAGGAGCAAATCAAATGCAGCATTCTTTCATATTTGGATGAATACCTCCATTGTTAGAGAAAATGAATTTTGTGACCTTTCTTGCTACTATCCGTTGTTGTGCAGCATTCAGTATGAGTGGTGGTTTGGTTTTTGTTTTGAAGGCACATTCAGTAAGTCAGCATTAGGGTACCCAGCTGCCTGGGAACCATGGTGCAGAAAAGCAGAGGCCAATGACAGTCAGGAATGAAATGCCTTTGCAAAGCTACTATGGACAAAGGTACAATTATGTTGTATTACTATTCTTTCATGCATCTCCTAGTCTATAAGTGCAAATACACCCATTTGTCTTGTCTGGATAATGCTTTGGTTTGGAAAAGCTCTTAAGGAATCCTCTCATCTCTCATTTCTTGCTGTGGCACAGATATTTGATGTGTTTATAGACAGTATGATTTGGCTAAATTGCAATCTATAGCCAAAATGAAGTTCATTTGGCCCTGAATATGTATTTAATATCTTTCAGTGCAGCAAAAATAAGAAGGAGGGTTTAATTAAGTCTCTATGATAATGTGTGCTATAAAAAAATGCAGTATAGAACAATTTCAAATTTTTATATTGCAAAAAATATACTATATGATGAAATGCAAACTGGATAAATAAATGTCTGGATAAATACTTGAATTTTTAAATGTGGGTTTTAAAATAAGTTGATAGGTTCAAATGTTATCTTGTCAATTTATCATCATATTCTTTGTTTGTGGTTTTTCTTGCAAGAAATGAGACATGCATTAGGACCCATTTTTTAGGGACTAGTTTTTAATACTGATTCTTTGAATATCAGCATAGTCTAAAGAACAGATGATTACTTTTTATCTGGGAAAAAACCCAAAGAAAAAAATGTGTACCAAAGGTGGTATGTTTCAAGGTAAAACTCCTCAAAGTAGAAGAAGCTTGACTCTGAGATGTCAAGAGTCTTGCTTTTTGATGTAATTAATACAACAGCAGATGAGATGCAAAGTGTTGCAGTGTTGCATTAAAATTTATGTTTGATAAAACTAGTTATTTGCTTTTTAGTATCCCCTCTGTGGGTACTGAACCTTATATATGTTATCAATTAGCGATATAGACAGAAGGAAAATAGAACAGACAGAAAGACTTTCCTTTAACTTATTCTATAGAATCATGGGAAATTTTAGGTTGAATTTGCACATGTTTAGGTTCTTCCATACCTGTGATTAGATGCAACATTAATTTACCGCATGTGTGTGAAAATTTGACATACCCCAGAAATAAAAAGATCAATAAAATAAAATTAATCCTGGTCCTTTATATCTGCAGTCAGGAATGTGAAGCAGATTTCAGCTCAATCATCAATTTAAATCAGCTCAGACCAGAAAGAATCAGAAAGATGCCCATAAATGATTGCTTTAAGGCAGGATTTGATAGTTTTGAAACCAGTTTCTAAGAAAAATATGTTTGATTTTCAGACCACACTAGGGAAACTAAAACTGATTGTTACACACTTTAGCATTGTCAGATAAAGGACTGAGGAGGGAAATAGCTTATAAAATCAAATAATCCTGTAAACCTGCAGAGATCCTCATTTTAGACTGTGGTACTTCCTAAGTAGGTACTTAGGAAAAAAGCTTGTAGTGATTCTGGATTTTGTACAGAGAATCCATTGCTTAGAACTGTCAGTTCAGAAGCACAAGAAACCATGTTAAGAATTTACAATTTTAGCTGTAGGCAGGAGTGGAAATGCTCCCTTTTGGGACAACTACATTCTTAGTAAAGAATTTAAACAGAAAAAATTAGAATCTGTTCCTCATCTGTAAGGTGGGTTAGTGAATGTGATTGGGTTCATTTGGAGTCTGGTTTTAGATACATTGTGACTGGGTCAAGTTTTACCATGTGTATTGTGCTGAAAATAAAGAGTACTGTTCAGGACCAGACTGGATAGGAGTGTTCAAGAAAAACAAATGAATGGTTTATATTGTTCCTTAAATTAATGTAGTACAAATTGGAAAATAGTTCTGACAAGATGAAGGACTTCCTGTTTTATTCTCTTTCACCGACATGTATGAAATAGGAATTCATGCATATCCACAAAGAGACTAGCTATGGGGGATTTGTCAAATGTGCTTAGAGCATCCACCTATCCGTCTATCCATCCGTCCATCCATCCATCCATCCATCCATCCATCCAAAATCTGCAACCTCCTCTATTTTTCTGTAATAAATTTTGAGTATTCATGGCTGTTTCATACACACAGTCATTCAGACTTGGCACTGTTCCTCCTCAAATCTGAGTGTCTTGCTAAGTTATGCAGAAGTGTCTGGTCCAGAAAATGCATAGTGGCTTATAAAAGAAGGCAGGAATTTTTACCAACAAACACAACAATGTGTTTGCTATTTTGCAAGCAAGTAAAATATGTCTTGTGTCTTTTTCTCATTCGTTTTTCTTTCTCACTTTCTGATCACCATTTTTGTGAGTAGAGAAGAAAGTTATCTCTAAACAGCCAACTAATTCAGTTTTGATTTGCATGTAAACTTTTCTGATTTAATTTAAATCAATAGTTGCTTACCAGAGGGCTGATTAAGCATTACAAAATTGATTTGCAAAACAAAATTATGTTTGACATAATTTGAAGGTTTCTGACTGTCAGTTATTTTGTGGGGTGTCCTACCTAGCCACAAAAATGTTTAATCAAGATTCTTTACCACGGTTGATTCCCTCTGTCAGAGGATTTAAATCATACATACTGACTATGCAATAGTATAGCTTTGGGCTGAAAGATGTAAATATGTTTAATAAAATCAATTCAAATCCTTTTTTTAGGGCTCAGGATTACAAAAAGCAAGACAAATCCTCCTCTTAAATGACATATTAAGATCTCAAGCTCTCTGTTACAATATTTTGATTAGTATATAAAATTCCATTTCATTCAATAATGGGTCTAGCTAATGTAGGTTCTAGCCATGATTAGATGCACATGGAACTACTCAGATCTGTCATTGTTTTCTTGCTCCTTTGCTTGTAACATAGCAGTATTTTTTCTTTATATGCAGTAACAATTATTTGTGGGTTTAGAGCACAAGTATCTGGTTTTTGCTGCTGTTAATGAAACTCTAGGTGACCACAAGGTGCTACAGAGTGACAGCTGTAAAATCCTTGGTGGCCACAGGTTTGTTAGAATGCAAAATACTCAGAAATAGGATACTTAGTGAACACTAACAGTCTTTTTTCTCTTAAAAGACACTAGATCTAGACACAACTCTTTCATCTACAATGTCAAGAAATAAAAAGATGGCATATTTAAAAACAGATTACTGTAATTTTGAAGATCCACTGACAGCTAATTCAGTTCTGTTTCAAAAGAAATATTTTTATTTTAAACCAAGAGTTAAACAGAAGTTAAAAAAAATTACCTTAGATGTCCTATGTGTGAAAAGTGCTCAAGATTTACGCTGGTGTGAAATAAATATATCAAATTGATTATCCTTTGGCAAAATTTAGTTATCAATGGTTAAGGTTGTAAATCACTAGGTGTTTGTAAGAATCTATTTAGCCCATATAGCAAAGTTATATACTAATAAAAATATTAGGAATGTATTCCTGATTTTTCTCACTCAAGAGCCATATTAATAAAGAAAGTCCCCTCCAATTTTCCCTGTCATATTGCACAAATTCAAAAAAGAATCTCTGTTATTACTGTTTTCCAATAGGTGAAACAGAAAGAGTTGCCAAAACACTTTGTCTTTGGTAAAGTCTGAAGAAGGTGTTTTCAAAGTCAGAAGATACCTTCTCCAGTTGCCAGACTGTGCCTTTTGCTATTTTGTTAACATTATGTTCAATCTCTTGTGGCAAAAGAATTGAATGGCCAGCTGGATTGTTTAAATGCCATCTAATGGTGTTTCTATGCTTACAGTATAAGCAGTGATACCATTACTCATGACTAATAGTATCCATGTCAAGAGCTGCACTGTGAAACTGAAGAAGCAATATAAAATCCTGTCTTGTACCACCTTGCCACTTCCAGGTCATCCTAAACTCTTATTCAATCTTCCTTTCTTAACCCAATGAAGAATACCAGATACCATCATGCTCAGAAATTAATCTACCTCCCTCTCAGGGGCTACCATCTCTGAGAGAAACTCTGTAGTTCTCAAGGTTTGACAACTTCCACAAATTTCAAATCAGGGAGGAGCAAGATGTAGCACGGTAATCTTTTTGCTCTTATATTTGTGTTCTTATTTGCAATCACACTGAATGAAATTCTCCCTTTCTCTCTCATTCAACATCTATATACTGTAAATTATGTTTAAATACCAAAGTGTTATTTACTCTAGCCAGAGGGGGAAAAAAAAGATATTATTGCCCTGAGTTCAGGGATATTCTTTGAGCTGTGCCACAAGACTCACCACAAGACTCACACAGACATGACTAGTTTTTATAATCCCCTTAGGCAATGCTGAAACTATAAACATGATGGGAATGAAATCTCACCATGTGTATCTAAAGGCCCCAAGGAGAGTAACTAGAATTGGTGCTGACACAGCATTTGGCTTGCATTAAAGGTTTAGCATACTACACAAATCCCTATGGCTTTTAGATCATTAGAAGAGGCTGTGGTGAGAGACTGTCCCAAAATACATGCTAGTGAGGTGTCTACTGGTGCCATAAAAAAGCTTGCAAACTGAGGTGCTTTGCTCTGTTTAGACAGGGCAAATAACCCTAGGAAAATGCAGGTGTACACATATGCCTAACTCTTGTTCAGGCAGTAAAGGCAGAGCATGGAGCAGTGAAATGTATATTAAAGTAACATTAAAAAGTGT
>VXBC01008942.1:98124-110658 GCA_013399945.1 Ploceus nigricollis | reverse complement strand
TGATGTACCTGTCCCGGCCCTCCCCGGAGCTCAGGTGCTGCAGCCCATACTCCTCTGCCAGCACGTGGACCAGCATCCGCTCGTGGGAATTCAGGGATGCCGGGAAATCCAGCTGCGCCTCGCTGCTCGCCAGGAAGGCCACCAGCATGGCCCTGAACCTGTCCCCACCCTCCTTTGACCCTGAGCCGTCTCTCCCAGCTGCGGCAGCGCCCGGGGAGCTCCGTGCTCCCGGTTTCTGGCTCCCCGCTCCGGCTGCCGCCGCCTTGAGCTTCCCAGCCGGAGCCGGCCGCGCTTTGGGGCCCGGTGGTTTGGGGCCCTGCTGGCGCTGGGCCCAGCCCTCCCCGGGGTAGTTTTGGGGCACGAGGTCATCCAGGTACTCGAAGGCGGAGCGCACGAGGCCGTGCTGGGACAGGTGGTCCAGCAGGCGCCGCAGGAAGGGGCGGCTGCCCACGGTGTGGCTGTCACACACCACGGCCACCTGGCGCCGCGCCCGCGTCACCGCCACGTTGATCCGCCGCTCCTCGGCCAGGAAGCCCACCTCACCTGGGAAAACAGGAGGGAAGGGATGCCAGAGGGGACATTTAGGGGTTTGGTCCAAGGGATCCAAGGATTTATTGGCTGGAGGGTGAGAGTTGGCATTTATGGAGCTCTGCTCACACCTGTTCCTCTTCCCACCTGTGTTCCACAGGCTCCACACTGAGCTCCTGGGGTTGGGAAGAGGACGGAAGGCACATGGAAAGGGGAAATATCTCCCTGCCTGGCCCACGACACAAGCTCAGCTTGGAGCTGGGAGCAAACACAGGATGGAGCAGCGTGGAAAAGGCTCACCTTGTGACAGAGGAGGGACTGTAAGTAAAGAACTCCCCCGTCTTACAGAGCTCCCCCCTGCTCCCAAATTCCCTGAGGGTCTGTAGGAACAGCCATTTGGGAACTCGGGGAGGTTTTGCGCTGCTCACAGACAGCATGAGAGCCGGCAGTGCTGGGATGACTCAGGCAGGATCAGGCAGTGAGTGGAGCGTGGGTGGCTGCGAGCTCCCAGCTCAGGGAACAGCGAGGAGGCCAGGCTGGAAGAGATTAATGCCTCTGCCAGAGCAGTGCCCAGCCTGGCTCTGCCTCAGCAGCCTCATTTGTGCTGCCTTTGAGGGACGGGCTGAGGGGGAGCCCCTCTCCCTGCTCTGCAGCTCGAAGAACAATTCCCAGTTTCTCTGATGAGGTTTAGTCCAGCTGCAGGGGCAAATCCAACTCCTTTGAATCCTGGAAGGGTTTGGGTTGGGAAGGACCTTAAGGCCGATCCAGTTCTACCCCCTGCCAGGGATACCTTCCATTATCCCAGACTCCCAAGTCCTGTCCAACCTGCTCTTGGACATTTCCAGGGATGGGGCAGCTACAGCTTCTCTGGGCAACCTGTGCCAGGGCCTCAGCACCCTCACAGTGAAAAATTTCCTCTTAAATGAAGGTTTCCTGCTGGATCGGGAATGGTTGCAGAGGGACAGGTCAAGGAGAAGCCTCCACCTGCCCCACACCTGAGCTTTGCCCTCTCCCTGTGCAGAAGGGGCTGTGGGACACTCACCCTTCCAGGGCCACCAGCTCCCACCAGCACAGGGGTGAGTCACTCCTGGATCAGGACTATTCTTAGTGCTGTCCCCACCTCCATTCTCCCCACAAGGCTGATTTTCCTCCTCTAGGCTTGGAAAAAGAGGCACCTCCTCCTTCCATGCATATTTCTCCCCTTTTTTTCCCCTTCCAGCCCTCAGCATTTCACCTCCAGCAGCACAGGTAGGGCCACAGGGCTGTGGGCTTGGAAAGGGAATTGATCCCAGCATGGAACAGAGGTGATCACAGAGTGATCCTGCTTAGCCAGCTCCACCAAACCTTTCAGCTCCCTGCACAGGAGCCTTGTGCCCCCAGGGCAGCAGCTTTTTTCCAGCTATTAACTTTCACTGCAGCTGCTGATAGCAAAGAACTTGATTTTCTGCTCTAGATTTTGCTCCCAAAAGCAGCATTTTCCATGCAGGGCTTGGGATGCCAGCTCCTGCTCACTTTCTGCAGGGAACTCACCCAAAATGGGCTCAAAACCCAAGAAATTACCCCCCAACTCCCCAAAATGTGGGGCTAATGGGATGTGACATTCTTAGGGCCCTGGTTCAAGTAATTTCTGAGGCCTCAAGGGCCAGGAAACCTTTAAACTGAGCAGTCCTGGACCTGCTGTACCACAGGAGCCTCCTCTGCAGCCCTGACAGCACATATATTCATTAATTAAACAAAAAAGCCTGAAAAGGGAGGGTTTGC
Organism: Ploceus nigricollis; assembly: GCA_013399945.1. Lineage (NCBI taxonomy): Eukaryota > Metazoa > Chordata > Aves > Passeriformes > Ploceidae > Ploceus > Ploceus nigricollis. The sequence continues at coordinate 108,369 of VXBC01008942.1, read as the reverse complement.
CAGTAAATCCACCCAGAGCCAAGTGTCAGAGCACTGCAATTAAACCACAGCACTTGGCTACACGACTTCCTCCCCGTTCCCCGGGGAGCAGTGAGGTCTTACCTTTCCTGTTGGATCTGACAAAGGACAGGATCACTGCCTCCTTCTCCCTTCCTTGGAAACCATCCACTGATTTAATTTCCAGCTCGGGGTGGCTGTGGCAAAGGTGCTGTCGGAGCATGTCCACCTGAGAAACAGGCCAAGGGTAGCTTTTAAAGGAAATACATGGGTGAAAAGGATTAAAATGGCAGGGTTTTGGGGGAAATCCCTCCTTCCCAAACCCACAGGGACGAGCACTGGCATCTCCTGAGGCTGTGAGTGGAACACCTCACTAACAGCTCTTCCCTCCACGGCCCCAGGCTGCTCAAAGGTGCAGGAGCTGGTCCCAAATGCTGGTTAAATTTGGCTCTGCAGGTCTCTGGGGTCTTATGGAGCTCTGTGTGCAGGGAGAGGGGGGATGCCACGAGAGGGACAGCTCACCTGGAGGTTGTAGGGGGCCACCACAGCGATGTCCTTGGCCTTCACACCAGCGTCCACCAAGGCCTGGACGTGCATCCCCACCAGCTGAACCTCCCCTGGGACAGGAACAGAGTGTAACAGGGGATAGAGGCCAGAAGAATGTGCCCACCTCCCCCAAAACAGCAGGAAAGGCTGCCACAAACTGGTTATCCAAGATGGTGCCTGGTTCAGAGGGATCTAAGGGGAAAAATTAAATCCTTTATGAATTATTTCATGGTTTATTGGCTGGGCTTCTGCTTTGCAGCAAAACACAGCAATAAACATCAAGACTCTGCAGTGAGCTGTGCCAAAAGGCTGTCTCCCAAATCTGGGGAGATGTGCCTCTAATCCTCTGCTCCAAATCCCTGAGTTCTCTCAGACCAGGCTTTTTGGCTCTCCACAAGGGAACAAGAGCCTGTTGTGTTCAGCAGGGCCCTGGGAATGCTGCATGGAAAAATGAGGCACTCAAATGATGGTGGGGGTCAAACAGAAGGTAAAAGATATTTAAACTGGTAAAAACTGCCCTTGTATTTTCCAGCCTGACTTAGCACTCAAGCTCTGTAATTAAACTTATTTTTTCAGGTGAAAAGCAGCAGAACTCAGTATCCTAGGAAAATCCATGCAGAAGAACCAGACAGGATTTCATGGAAAGCAGCAGAGGACTGGGAGGCAAATCTGAGCTTTATCCATGGTCTTCCCAAAACAGGTCTGTGCTCTGCCTGCTACTATTTGCCCTTCCTTGGTGTAAATCACCTCCACAGGGACTCTCCACCCTGTCCCAGCCCTCAGCACGGAGAAATGTCCCTGCAAGGGGACACAGCAGCCAGAGAGGCCACTCACAAGCTGGACACTGTCACCAGAGCTCCAACACAGCTCAGAGTCCCTGGAGGTTGAGGATTTATGGAGGGAAGATCTCTCAGCTAAGCAAAGCTCTCTGGGACCCCACCTTCCCCAGGGAGACATCTTTGGGATGTGGCCAAGTCTGTGGTAGGCTGAGCACCTCAGTCCATCCATTCTGGCCAATGGTACCTGGATTCCCCTTGGACTGTTCATCCTCCACTTCCAGCTCAAACAGGCCACAGCCAGCGGTGTCTATGAGCAACAAGGGAATGCTGGTCTCTTCCGTGTCAGAGACACCTGGCAGGTCCCTGCATAAGGTATTTGGGAAAGGGCCAGTTAGCAACACTGATGTGACAGCAACATCCACACAAGCTGTGGCTGCCCCATCCCTGGAAGAGCTAGGCTGGATGGGATATGGAGCACTCTGGTCTAGTGGAAGGTGTCCCTGCCCGTGGCATGGGACTGGGCAGGCTTCCAACCTTCCAACCCAAACCATTCTGGGATCCACGATTATCATAGCAAAGGAGGACACAGAAGACAACTCTGCATCACTTCTGGTTACAGAGCAAAAAGGACAAACCCCCCCAGTAATGCCTCCTCGATGCAACAATGGCTGAAACAAAAACACTGCCCCAGCCTCAGGAGGACTGGAAAACTCAGTAGGGAAGGGCCAAACGGGGACGAAAAGGACATTTCAGCTCCTGCAGCAGCGGAGAGCAGGAACCCACCTGAGCAGGTGCTGTGCCACGGAGGGGTGTGCGCTGAGCCGGCCGCCGTAGAGCTCCGAGGACGCCCACTCCATGATGTGCCGGTGCATGCGGTACTGCACCGTCAGCATCCGCACCGCCCGCTCCCCGTAGTGCCCCGCCAGCCGCTCCATCAGGCTCAGGGACAGCCCCTCGGCCGCGGCCCTGCACGGAGAAGCACCTCAGAGTGGCAGTGTCCATCCCCCAGTGACGCCCAGGGCGGGACGGGGCTCAGCCAGCCCCTCCCGACACACGCGGTGCCCGGGGTGTCGGTGGGAATGCTCTGGGAGCAACTGCGCTCCAGCCCTGCTCAGCACCTTCGTGTGGCTCCCCTGGGGTGGCGCTGTCACCCCTGTTCCACCTGGGTGCCAGCAGTGCTGTCTGTCAGACCAGACTCGTGCCATGAGATCAGAGAAGCTTGCACACTGATCCTGCCCCTGTAATTCAAGCAATTCCAACAGTACGGCCTCTGGAGTCACCACCCCTGGAGGTGTTCAAGGAACAACTGGATGTGGAACTCGGTGCTCTGGTCTGGTTGACAAGGTGGGAATTGATCACAGGGTGGACTTGGTCGTCTTGGAGGTCATTTTCGACCTCAGTGATTCCATGATCCCTCAGTGTAAGGCTACACTGGTGTTACTGCAAGCTCAGCCACAGCATCAGCATCACCCAGTGAATTAGGATCAGAGCTCCCCCCCAAATTTTGGAATGCCTGGTGCCCACACAGCCAACCCTTGCTGCTTTCATCAAGACTCCCTCTGCTCCAGCATTTCCATCCTTCCCTGGCCACTCACCCTGGACTAAGGCATGGAAGCACCGCTCTCATTGCTATTTCACCCATTAAATCCCCATCACATCCAGCAGCGCCCCTTGTTCACATATGTGGCACAAATGAATCAAATTCCTACAGAATTCAGCCCTTCAGGAGCCTGTTTGCTTCCTCCTGGCCTCACAGAGGGTTTGTTGGGAGGCACCATCTGAGGAAGAAGGATGGACGTTGTCGCCCTTGGATTTTGTGAGCGTACGGAGATTTTTCATACTGAGGCTGACACTGAGGGGTGCTGGCGGCTGCTAAACACAAGGAAGCAGCATGAAGATGATGGAATGACGACAGGGAACAGCTCAGGAAAATGCTTTCCATCAAGCTCCGGGGCACAGCACGCATCCAATCCCTGCCGGGGGAATTCCAGCGCTACACGGCCCCACAGTGAGCGGATTGTTGTGACACCAGCCAGCCCTGCCACGCTCACCACAGGCACTTGGGAAATGTGACAAGAGACTGCCAAGTCATTAAACCTGCAGAAGGGACAATTAAGGACAAATCTTTCCAAGAAGCCGGGCCTCATTAGCTCTCCTCCTCGCTGAATCATAGGATGCAGCACACAGGCAAAAAACGGGGAATGACCTCTGGATGGACAGGGCTGCAGGATGTGGGAGGCAGCAGTTTGCCAGAGGGGGGCTGGGGTAGATGGGATGAGGGGACATAGCAAGATGTGGGGTTGGGGGATGCATTCCAGTTACCAGGAATTAACTTGATTCTCCCAGCTCTGCTCTGCCCACAGAGCCTGGATCTCCTGGACAGGAAGGAAATTGAGCAGGGAGAGCTGTTGGCACTCGAGTGCAAGCACATGCCTGAAACAGCCATTAAACCTCAGAGCAAGCCTCAGGAATGATGCTGTTCCCTACCCTTCCAGCAGCATTCCCACCACAGGGATCTGCAGGAGGTTATATGCTGAATTAATAATGAGGAATTAATCTGCTCAGGAATATTTCACCTGTTAGTACTTTTCTGTTATTTTACCACTCAATTAATTCCTATGGTGGTTGATTTCTCTGCCAACGAAATCCTGAGTGCCCTGAGCAGATGTTTTTTACTTATTGATTGCTTTAGAGAAAAAAAATTGGGATATGAGGTTGGACAGACAGAACCATGCACGGGCTGCTTGGGAATATCTACTTTAAAGTACCTAAAGTACAGCTGGGAAAGGCAGAATTCCCAAACCCAGCCCACAGCAAGCAGGATTTGTTGCTAACATGGTTTCACCTTGTTTTGCCTGCAGGAAATGCTGTGCTTGGCCAGCCTACCCAGTACGTGTCCAGAATGATCAGTACTAGGAGAAAAACAGGAATTGTTTCCCATGGAAGGCTGGAGCTGTGTCTTCAGCCATGGCATATTTTTTCTTACTCATTCCCTGAGACAGGAGATGCTGGTGTGACTGATCCCTGCAGTACACACTGGATTTGGCTGGAAAAGCCTGGAGTAGGAGGTCACTGTGGTTTCCCACCTCAGGAGCTGCACATTAATGGAGTTAATTCATGGATGTGCACCAGGACATTCCAGCTGTGGAGGCTACCAGAGAAACCCAAGGCCTGGCACTTCAGTGACAAAGTGAAAGAAAGTCCATTCAGACCTGGGAATCAGCACATGGATTTGGGATGATGCAGACATCCAGACTGACCACTGACAAACAAGATGGCAAAATATCCCTGTGTTTGTCCAGGAAACGGGTTGAGAGCAAGAGGTTTGATAAGCTTCTGCCAGTATCTGAGGGGAGTGAAACCAAATTAATACAGCAGAGCCCTGATGTGGAGACAAATTCATTGGGAAAAGGATGGAATGAGGGCTCCAACAAGACAAACAAATGTTCCTGTTAGACAGCAGGAAGTGCCCTGGCATGGAGATGCTCACAGGGACAAGGACAAATTGGAGGAGGAGGACCTCCAAGATGGAAGCTGCTGCCTGTGAGCCTGGGCTGGAGCTGCCAAAAGGGAATTGGAGGGGGCTGGAACTTGCCAGCATGGACTGGAAGGTGTGTGTGGGGATGCCCTCTGCATCCAGGTGTGTCAGAAAGCAGGGAAGAGGAGCAGCCTTCAGACCCTCTGTCAAACATTCCCTAGGCCTCACGGGGTCACTGCTGCTAGGAACAGGTAAATGCTGATTCCATGGAGGAACAAGCAGGTAACAGGAAGGTGGATAGAGTCCCACAGCACTCCTGCTGGACAGAGGCTTCCTGCCTGAGCAGGGCTGACTTCCCCTGCTGTAGTAACAGCTGAGCCTCCTGCCAGCCTGGATTCATCCCAGATAACTTCAGACCCTTCCCTGTGGCCCCAAAAATAGGAGCCCACCCACTGCATGCCCGCTGTCATCAATGGAGAAGGGGAAGGTGGGTGGAAGGGTTGGAGTCCTCTGCATGAATCATCCCTGGAAATAGCTCCTTGCTTCCCCTGAACCACAGAGGAGGTGGTAGGTGATTTGGGGCCTTTGTGGGAGCTCTGGAAATACCCACGGAAGGAGGTGGAAGGGATCTGCCTCTGTGCCACTTCCTGGGCCTGCAGGGAACGTGGAAAGCCCAAAACAGGGCTCTCCAGCATCCCATTTACTTCCACCACAGTTGTTCAGGCTGGAAAAGATCTTTAAGATCATGGAATCTGATGTTCCCCCAGCACTACCAAGGCCACCAAGTCAAAGCTGATGGAGAGAAAAGCACAACTCCTCAAGCAGGAGCAGGAGGAGATCCAGGAGGAGCTTTTTGCTGCCAAGGCTCCTGGCAGCAGCCGCCGTGACAGAGCAGAAAAAAAGCAGCTGCTATAATGTTTCTGGAGTGAAGAAAAACTGCTTTTGCCTCAAAAGAGGGAGCCAAAAGGGACACCAGCTGAGTGTCAGCCCCATTCCAGAGTAACAGAGCTGGGATTTTTACTGTGTTTTGCCCTTAATCTGACAGTCTTGGGAAAAGCCAGACTGAGGCTGCTGAGGTGTGTCCAGCTGGATGGGCACTATGGAGCATTATGGAGCTATCATGAAGTTTTTCTGGGGGAAAAGAGGAACTTTATGCACCCCTCACAGAAAATAATAACAACTCTGAAATTAGAAGGACCAAATGGCCAATTTCTTCTTGCTACCAACAAGATACTACTCCAAAAAGTGCTTTGCTTGGAAAATCCAGGCATGGAGAGCCAGCCTGCAAATTCACAGGGAATAAACAGCAGGACACCAAGAGTGGAGGGCTCTGGAGAGGCTTTTGGAGCTCACCAGCCTGGACACTTCCAGGCAGTTGAGCATGTGTTTATCACCTGCCAAGATCTACAGAACAGCAAACTTTTGGGCATCTGAGAGAGGTAAAATGTAGAGGATGCTGCAGCCCCTGGATATTGTTCTCACTATCTCTTGGCCATGTGCTGGGAGCTGCTGCCTGCCTTGGATCTTTCATTTCCTGTGTTCAAAATCCAAGTGAGGTGGCAGATATGTGTCTTGTTCATTATTTTCTGGAAGCAGGAGAGGATGTTTATGAAGTCATGCCTATTTCTCTGCTTCTGTGGTTCAGTAATTCCAGATCTGGAGCTGCCTAAACCAGATAAACATGAGCACATTTATGTTTTAAATTACTTAGAGATTCCTCAGTGCTCTTTGCAGCATCCCCCTGGAAGCACAGGCAGTTTGCACTATCCACAGATCTTTTCCACAAACTAACTGTTCTTATTATCCCCGTTGCAGGGACTGGGAGGTTTTATAATCCCTGAGGTGTGTGATAATGCAGCATCTCACTGGGCCAATTCACATATTAATACATTAAATAAATAAATGTGGAAACCACAGAAGCAGAATTAAAGGAAAGACTTGGATTAACCTGAGGATGAGCCCAAATGCATTCCACAGAGCCTGCAGGCAGCACAGATCTCCACCATGAAATGTCTCCAATCACCAGGGTTCGGAAGCTGCACAAAGAACGGGAGGATCCAGGATTTTTACCTGTGGGAGATGATGGTGGGGGGCAGCTGCTTGTGGTCCCCAGCCAGGATGCACTTGGGAGCCTTGAGCAGAGGGATCCAGCAGCTGGCTTCCAGAGCCTGGGCACACTCATCAATCACCACCAGGTCAAAGTGGGTTTCAGGCAGCAGCTTCAGGGGGCCATCCGAGGAAGCACCTGGTGGAAGGAGAAGGTTCCCAAGTGAGCAGGGGAGCAGGAAAGAGCGAGGAACCTGCTCTGGAGACAAACCTCACAAGCTGTAATGGCGACTGAGGCAAGTGAAATAATGTTTCTTCGCAGAGATGTAGGAATTCAGCCCTGCCAAACATGTATCCACTGATATGTGTAAGTCAGGATTGTTTTTGCCAGTTCATCTCTGTCCTTTTTTTCCCCTGGCATCTGGGCTCAGAAGCTTCCAAGTATCTTTGGGAACAGCAGTAAAGCCCAGATGCCAAAGAGAACAATATGTTCCAGTGCTTCATCTGGAGCAGAGCAAGGAACACCCACCTTCCTGCTGCCCCCCAGTGCCAACAAAACTCCTCATCCCCAGCACCCAGAGGGTGAGGGACTGGGGATTCACCTGTCTGGCAACTAAGGGACACCCTGAGAGGGGCAGATGGGCTGAATCCGCTCCTCCTTGTGGCACTGGGAAGAGGGAAAGGAGACTGGAACCAGACAGCCACATCAAGGGCTCATTTTGAACATCAGAAGTCCATTTGTAACATTTGTCTCCTTACAGACACCCTGCTCTAACCCAGACCTACTGATGCTGATCCATACATTGATCAGAAATCTGAATTCCAGGGGCATCCAAATCTCCCTGCAGTTCACAAAGAAGAAGGATGCAAAAGGAGGAGGGCAGGGTGAAGAAGCCAGTCTCCCAGACCAGGGGATTTTTATTTGCAGAAATGTTTTTTCCAAAGCTCCTGTGCTACTGCAGCTCTGAGAGCAGGGATTTGGCTTTGCCATTGTAAATCCTGCTGCCTCTGCAGCTCTGCATCACTTCAGACATTCCAGTTTGCCACCAAAGACACTGTTTTCCTTCCAAAACTGTTTTCCAGCCTGTGTGAATCCACCCTGGTGAGTTGTACAGTCATAACTCTACTTTTGCCACTTGCACAGACCCCCAGCTGGCTGGGAAGCTCCAGTTCCAGGGAGAATCACAGCTGATCAACAAAAACACCAGTGTTACTGGGAGAAGGAAATCTCCCCCTTTCTTTCAGGCAAGTAAAAAGAAGTGAGAGGCCAGCTCCCAGGGACTAAGACACAGAAGGATTTATCTGTCCACTAACCTTCATTCCAGTAACTTGCTGTTTTATGACCTAAAATTATTGATGTTTCCTTTCAACAAATGACCCTTGAGCAACCAGATCTGAAGATTTTAAGTGGGCCCTGGAGTATGAAAAACCTGAGCCAGTAAAGCCCTTCCACACATGCGTTCCCTTCCCAGCTGCAGATGCAGATGCCTGATGGACACGTGGACCTGCTCCCTAAAATCCTGTCACATCATTTGGGTGAGCGCAGAAGCAGCCACATGCAGCCTGGGAGCAGGCTCTGGAAACACGTGTTGGGTTTCATCAGTCCTGGAAAGGGTCCAAGCAGGGAAGCAATCCCATGTGATTTATGCAATGGGGAGCAGATTGCACACCTCCAGCAGCACTTGTTTACTCACTGCACTCCCAGCTCCTACTCAGAGCTAACAGGGGCCCTTCCAGATCCCTCTTCTGTGCTCAACAACATCCTGTGCCACAGTGGAAGCTGGGAGAATCCCACTGGGAAGAGGAGACTTTGCTGAGCTCCCAGGAGCTGGGAACAAGTGTGCCAGCCATCCTGGGATAGCTGCCTTGCAGAGCACGTGGTTTACCTGGCAAAGGGAGGGAAAACACTGAGCAGGAGGATCTCACACCTGTGTTGGTGGCAAGGACAACGCTGGCCTGGCTGAGGGCTGCAGCCATGGCAGCCTCTTCTCTCTCCTTCAGCTCCTTCCTCAGGGTCTTGATCTCACCCAGAAAATGGCTTCGCTCTCCCTTGTCTTGGGCCTTTTTGGTTTTTGCCTAGAAAATAGAAAAATTTGCATAGAACCAACTGCTGCTACTCAGTTCTGGCTGTGTCTATGACCAGCCAAAGCATCTGGGCATGGAGCAGGGAGGAATGTTTGGGAAGAGGGGTCTTGTTCCTCTGCTGGGGGAGGGACTGGGATTTCTTATCTTGTTCTGAGGAAGCAGAGCCCTTCTGGAAGGAGGAGGGCTCCCCAAGCCCCAGCAGCAGCTCTGCCACCTCAAACTGGCCCCTCTGAGCTGCTGGAAAGGATCCAGAGCAGCATCCAGACAGGCCCAGGGCTTTTTTTAGCAGGTGTTAAATGTATCTACCACCCCAACCCACCAGCACTGGGCACCAGCACTCCCAGAGCAGCAGCCATGGGACCACAGCTCAGCTAGAGCTCACTGAGCAATCCCAGATGGAAACTGGGATTATTTCCCTGGAGGTATGGCTGGGAAGGATGCAAAGGCTGCAGACAGAAGCTCTTATATGCAGCCAGAAGAGTAAGACAGGCTGGTTCCTATAGTCATGCCATGGATGGATGCATGCATGCATTTTCCAGGGTCTAATATGGATCAGCTCAGCCCCGTTTTGGTTGAACTCATGGGTATTTTAAACTGTGAAACCTCCATGTGTCTGTCAAGAGTGGTCAAAATGGGCTCAGGAATTCCAGGTGTGGGATCACAGGCCCTGAGGATGTGGTCAGTCTGGATGTCACCCATTCCTAGTTAGGGATTAGGGATATCAGCTCTAATCATCCCCACCTGCCTCAGATGGGCTCTCTCATCCACTCATTGGTCTGGGAGTCTATTTAAGGCCAGCTCATGGAGTGAACCTGGTTTCTTTCCTGGATTCCCTGCCTCATCCTCCTGGACTGCTCCCTGATCCTGCTCAGCATCCCTGGAGCTGGACTGGCTCTGGATCTGTTCTACATTTTGTTCTCAGGTACTGTGGGGCTGAAACCTTGCTGGGGCAAGGAGTACCCAGAAGCTGAGGTCCTGGGAATCTCAAAGCCAGGTGAGGGAAGGAGGCACAAAGGGGTAAGAAATGCACAGGTTTTCATTTCTGTTACTGCTCCTTCTGTGGGCTGGGGTGAAGGGGAGGAGAGACAAGAGTCAAAACATGGAGCTGCAAAGGGAGAAATTGTTCCAGGGAAAAGTAGGGAATGGAGAAGTGCAGAAAACAGTGGAGAAACAGAGGCAGGAGGAAGAAAAGATAGGTCAGGACCTTGGAGATGAGCTCTCTGCAGCCAAGGGCAGCTTCTGTGACAGACTCATCCCAAGGAGATGAAAGTGAAAATTAATCACCAGTGAGAAAGATGAAAAATAAATTAAGAA